>CM061044.1:57797654-58280154 GCA_030762985.1 Adelphocoris suturalis
CCACTGCGGGAGAAAGGCTCGTCAAGACAACACACAAAAGTTGCCTTGAGAACAACAGCCCAAGGAAACGATCAATCGACCTCTACGGAGCTCAAGGGCGAGGCTGGCAAACCAACTCAACAATCTTATGCACAGATTGTGAGAGAAACTATGCGAGCCAATAAAGAAACACCTGGTGAGCTAATGAAATTAAGCGGACCAACCAGGAGACAGCCCGGATGAGCTGAGAATTTGAGAAACTAATTTACATAGGTACTAACCACAAAGTGGCCACCCCCTCGGAGGCGGCCACCCCCCTATAAATACCACGCACGGAGCGCAGCGTGTTCATTCCACTTTCTGCTCTCGCTGATGACACTTCTCCCTTCGACGAAGTTTCTACACGCATCCAAGGCATAAAAAGGCATATTTTCTCTCTTCACAGATTCTCTCGATCTTCTTGGCATCTACGAGTCTAGTCATTACACTACTCATTGCCCAACGTAGATCTCCAGTCAGGGTACCACCCGGCACGTTTCAGACTTTGTCTAAAACCGTGCGTCCGCAGGGATACCTTAGTCGTGCCACCCGAATCTCGCAGCACTACGCTCGTGATTGCCCGCTGGGACACGCCGGTAAATTGCACAGCTCATACGCTCCAATTTACCGTCCAAGGAAGTCTTTATCAAGACTCGGAGAGGACCCCGACATCAAGCTGGGAGAGAGCTTTGTCGAGCGAGTCCCTCCTCTACATAAATCCTTCATCCGAAACGGAAAGGTATTTCAAACGAGTAAACAAACTCGGATATCTCGATGGAGCGCAGCCCTTCTTACTTCCTCGGGCTCGAGGAAGAAGATCTCGACGCTGCAGCGGGTGCTAGCCCAAAAACAGCTCCCTATCCGAAACTTGACAATCACTCTAAACGTAGTGACAAACTACCCGGACCAGCTCCATATCCAAAGCTCGACCCTCTCGACGAAATCGCAGCTTTACCTAACAAATCCGCGAAGGGTTTGTTAGCTACACCCTCACCTACACAAGGGGTCGAGGACACTTTTCAGACTCTCTCGGAAGGTATTCATTACGATTCTACCTATATACATGGATATCCTCAATATTCATCTCACGGTCGCACAGCCGATCCGAGTGTTCAATACACTCCTATCCTGCATAAATCGCACGGACAAACAGGTACTTTTCAGCACCTCAATCAAACACATTCCGTTCCTCCTACAGATGTAAATCTTAGACCGGAATATTACACAACGGTCCAATACCCAAATAAACATTTCCAAACAGCTCGAACCGAGCCTGGCGCCCCTCGCGGCCTACAAATGAACGAACCACGAGGTTCAACCACCCAGCAAAATGTCCTTGACAATTTCGCTCGCATTTCCTCCGGAAATAATCCAGGGACTAACCCGCATATTCAGAATACGGGTACTTTTCAAAACGTCCCACTTGGTCTACCTACACCAAGTAGAACATACATAAATCCACTACAAAGGACAACTACAATTAGTTGAAGAATAACCGGAGTCCTTGTACGCCAAAAAGAACACAAACACATTTATAGTATTAACGAAGACATTGCATATACCTATGTGTATACATAATAATATGAAAAATAGGGCTGCAATTCATGTTTGCGGATGCGCACACCCTGCTATCATCCAACGGTACGATATGGGATGTACTATCCCTGTATCCATGACCATTTCATCATTTCATCAACATCGAACTACTAGTCTAATAGTTTACTAGTCTAATAGTTTCGTATGTAAAAAAAAAAAAAAAAATCTGATTTGCACGTGTGCAAAATGGTTATTATATTGGTTACAACCAGTTGCATGCAGATATTCATTGGATATCATCCAGTTGTACACAAAGTACTAACACCCGAAATTTGAACGAAATCGGACTAATGATAAATTGCGATTATTAAATGTTTCGGGAAACAGGTTTGCGCATGCGCAACGCTACTATCGGACGGCAATTGAATTGATTGGAAATGTCTCAAGGATGAACCCGCAGAAACCTTGAACATTTCGTCAGAATCAGTCCTTTAGTGGCTTAGTTTCGTCCGCGTCTAACAAATTTAGTTTTACGCACGCGCAACTGTGAGAAGGGGGAAATCCTTCCAATATATGAGTAAAGGAGAATAGAATAGAACATTATAGTGTTAGACATTGTAGTGGTAGAATAGATCGCTATTCTTCTGCTATTGATATTACCATTACTGAAAGACTTATAGCCACACACTCAGAGACATACATTCATTTTATACATAAATACAGATAATTATACTACATTTAATTACGGTTTGCAGAGCAGTGCAACTACTGAAAAATTATACACTTATAGACAGACCTAATTTGAAAACTGTTTTCCTTGATCGATTACCAACGTTTGTTATTTAAAATTATATTATAAAATCATACAATTCGAACCACTGGTTCCATTGAAAATTACTGCACTTCATTTCTGCTACGGTCCCACTTCTCATTGCAGCCAAGGCCTCATCAATGAACACAAAATTCGCGAAGCTTTCTATTCGATGAGATTGTTCTTTTCAGGACCGATGACGTTTTTTGGATAGGGACTAAGATAATGTCACTTCTAAAGCTAACATCCACTACCTGTAGACTCTCCTAAATCGTTTTGCATTCAACTACCGTTCCAGAGTTTGCGCAACTGCCTACTACCAACCCGTTCTGTAATTGACGGTTTTCACCCACCAAACGGCTGTTTTACAAATGAAATCCGTGCTCATACAAATGCATGAGCTTCAGACTGTGGCTCAAGTTCGTACACAACTCCACAATAATTCAAAATAGGGTGGTGGCCTAAATTTTAAAATACGTATTATAACTTCCGAGATGTCTGGTAGGTATGTGCTACCTAACTTTTATCCTATTCCTTCGAAGCCGCTTCTTGACGTTGGTAGGCAAATGCACTGAAGTCTACCATGGTAAATCACAGTATCGAAATGCATTTTCCTTTTGACAGATCACAAAACGATAAAAAAAAATATTGTGATTTCGTTCTTTATAAGGTTTTTAACAAAACCATATTTATACTCATACTTATTTAAGGAAAAATTTTTAGAAACATGGAATTGAAATTAAAAGGCAAGGAAATACAAATTAAAGAGCAAAGGAATTAAAATTAAGAGGCATGGGAATCGATTAAACAAGACCACGGTCACACTGGTCCAGCCTGCTTGGAAACCTCAAACGTAATTATTCTGGCGCAAATTAATCAAGTCAGACTTTTAAATTTTTTTTAATAATGTATTTCAACTGGGGTTTTTTCAGAAAAAACTCATGAATAGAGAAATATTTTATGAATTGATTATTCTGCATTGATACCGACTAAACGAGTATGAGGTTTAAAGAGAATATTTTATATGAAGTTGTATATTAAATCTTGATTGATCCTCTCTGCTCATACTCGTAATATGAGCCATCCACATTATGGATGATGGCTCGAAATTCAGAGGATTTTTAGATTCTTCTTTACCTCTAATTGGACTCTGCAAAAATAATGATTTCGGTGTCCCAACTTTTGAAACGTTAATAAGTTAATGAAGAAGGTAGTTTAATGAATTGAAAGAATTTCAAACTAATTGGGTCAATATGAGCCTTACTGGTTATTCAAATGGAACATTAGCATAGATATTTTTGCATAGTATTGTTAGTTATGGAGGAATTCAATCCTTCCTTTCGCATTTCCCTTTTTATATATTTACTGGACAAACCCAATTGCACATGCATAACCAACTAATCAGAGGAAGTTCAAATCTTAAATATAATTAACATAACAAAAAACTACAATTACAAGAAAAAAACGTAATTATACTTAACAGTATTATTAAATATATTTAATTAATTGATTGAAAAATAAAGTAATAATTAATAAAAAATAATTAATTAAATAAATGAATAAATAATTAAAAAATACAATTAGAACATACGGAACGTAAAGTGAACAGAGGAAAGCACTGGAGAGGTCGATTCCGTAAATAATAAAATTTGTTGGGGCGAAAGGTATGTGGAATAGAAGACTATTACGCGCTGAGAGTTGTGGCGCACGGAAAGATTGTGATTACCACTTTCTTTGGCACGCCGTCTCTGGAGGAAATCTGATTTTGATAAAGTAAGAAATATACTTCCCAACCGAAAATACTTCGTCACTCTACACAAGATTAACATTGGAAAAAAAAAAAAAAAAAAAAAAAAAAAAAAAAAACGGCAAGCAGTTTACAGTCAAAGCATTCACTAATGCTTGCGGCCAATAGTATTACCACAACAATATTAATTTTTTACATTCGATAGGAAGATGAAATTTTACAGAAAGATTAGAATAATGAAGCAAGCATGTCGTGTTGCTCTGAAAATTTGGTGAAACTTGTTGTCATTCATTAATGCATGAAAGAAGCTTGCTTACTGATGTCATGAAATCCCATTCCATTTTCCTACTTTAACCATACTAAAATTCAACATTCCAAACGTCAGCATTTTAAAAAGTTGATCGTAAAAAAAAAGAATAACTCATGCTATACCTTTTATTATAA
This sequence comes from Adelphocoris suturalis, assembly GCA_030762985.1. Taxonomy (NCBI): domain Eukaryota; kingdom Metazoa; phylum Arthropoda; class Insecta; order Hemiptera; family Miridae; genus Adelphocoris; species Adelphocoris suturalis. The sequence continues at coordinate 57,802,211 of CM061044.1, forward strand.
TAATGATAGCATATAGAACAGTAGTGGATACTTGAGCAATTGAACTAACAGTAATTCAATAGTAGGGTTTTATACAGAAAATAATAAACAGTAATGGACACTTGAGCAATTGAACTAACAGTAATTCAATAGAAGGGTTTTATACAGAAAATAATAAACGGAAATCTTAAGAACCCCTGTGCTCGGCGATGATTAAATGAATTGTACGCAGCATCAATATCATTCCCGCTCATCATTTCTGTTCGTGGGCCTCCGTAATCTAGTCAATTCATCAATATTAATGTCCCCAAGTGAGACGTTCGCCGAACCACATGAAGGGCATCAGGGTATTTTGAGCTGATCGATAGTGTGCAGGTTACCAAGAGTCAGGCCATCAAACGTAACCCAAAAGCGGCAAACTGACTCCAGAGTTGTTTCCCAAGGTCATTCATTTCAAACCGAGGTATTTTTTTGAAAAGAAACCTGCATCTTAAAAAGCTCAAGTTCTATCAAACATTTTATGATTATTCCAGCACTGCACACTCTATTATGCGTCACCTAAGCTGCAAAAGTACTGAGGTCACTTCTAGTGAGTTCTCCAAATTCAAAAATCACGTTCGCATTTCACGTTGTAGGCCGCCCTGATTAATTTTGATTTTGTGCCTTGTAACGAGCAAAGTAATGTTACGAGACAATAGTTGGATTTCAGTGACATTTTCATGAAATGTGCTGGTTGGCTCCGAGATGGTCCTCTACGAACTCCTTCCCTCGCGGATTAGTGCAATTATTTAAACAATCAAAAACCTTCTACAATAGTTTCACTCTTCCACACTAAATAACCGTACGATTGCAGTGTCCCACTCTATCTCAGAGTGATTATGGGGATCGGATTCTGTTATTCAACTATAATTATTTTCCACATAGTAATCAGGGTTAACTGCAGTTCTAATATTTCGTTTCGTTGACGTAGTCTACCTTGTGAGTTTTTTCATAATCTCTCGTTAACTTTAATAACGAATTAGCTCTCAACCCTTTCGAATAAATTCATCTATTAAATACCAAATAAGCAGTTTTTTAATATTATTTTTTTATTTTATTTTTTATTTTTTTGTTAAGAATCTTGATGGATATAAAGTTCTTTAGATTCTATGATTTCCGAATTCGGCCGATTTGGGAACAATTAAGGATTGTTGCTGAAATTTCACTCTAGAGTGTATTAGACATTGTGATCTGTTAATTGTGCAGTGTTAATGTATAATATGTAAATCAAGTATGTAGAGCAATGTAAGTAATAATTTTTTACATACATATGAGTCAAACATTATTTGCTGGCAGAGACGAAAGCTAGACATCATTTGATATTTTCGTCATTTATAAAGAACTCCTTACAATTCATAAAGGCTAATTCATTAAAATTAAATTGAATTTGAATTGAATTCATATTAGCTTCCAGCCTTTTTCTGGATGTTGCAGGCTAATTGCCTCACTCCTTGGAAAGGGTATCTCCATTTCATAATCTCTGTCACACGTAACCAGTGCTTGATTTCAAACTACCACCATTCTTCAACAATTGACTGGCATGATCCTCCTTCTCCTCGCACTGCCAAATGCAACAGAAACTCCATGTGAATAAGGTTGAATCCAAGCCACCCATATTTTTTCAAGCTACTTATTCCTCGACCACTCACTGCGTATGGCTACGTGAAGGTTTTCCAATTCCCAAGAATTGGGCATTGGAGTGCTTTTACATGTGGCTTTAGTGGGTTTGAACCTTGTAGACAGCCTCGCTGTCAGCTTTGTTTTCACGTTACGCTGGGTGTGAATTCTCCCTAGCTAATACCCCTCATACATATCGAGTAAATGGTACTGCACAGTGCCAGAGCACGATGTGCGTTTACAAGCTCAATTATTCCACACAATGTGATCCCTTTTATGCAGGCAAGGCGACTAAATTAAACCTTCGCATCAACCGCAGCAACCGTCAAAGGTAAAGATAAACATGATGGTCGTCATGCGACTGAACATAACCTGACGTTCAATGATTTTCCCAAGGTTCAATTCCTCAAACATCTACGCGAAGAAAGCAACGTTAAACTCGCATAATGCATGAGCATATTTTCAACATCCGAAACTTCGGCAATTGTTGGGGCAACTTTGGGACTGGATGAGTATTCGATTCTATGATTGCTGTTGGAATATACTACTAATATCATTAGGTACATATTTATCCTGACAACTGTTCTATGTTCCTAGCAGTAAGGTTGTTTGATTAGCTGAGCATTACGGATTCTTCTTCAATGTTATCCTGGTGGAAGTCAGGTTTTCGGGACACCCAAAATAAATTTCCGCCAGAGGAAGAGTGGTTGGGGTGTTTTTTTTTTTTTTTTTTTATCTTTTTTTTCTCGCTTTTTTGAACTGAGGGCACTATGTGTTGGGCTGGAAGCGAAAGATGCCAGACCGTTGGGTGATAAGATAAGGCTAAATTACCTTCTCAAAACTTTTCTATCGTATATCCACTGCCACATCCTCTGCGTGTAGCCGACCTAGTTTGTGGCTTACGAAGCGAGCAAAAATCTATATAAATGTAAATGAATACGAAAGATTTTACCTACGATTGCAGTTCTTTCAGGGTCGCAAACTATTGTTATAACGGCTGAATTCATTCATCGGAGGGCTTAAATCAAACAATACTGATGGTGATACCCTCAGTAAATTTATCAAGGCGTGCGGTTTATGAGGATCTCATAGGTAAGTACAATTTGGTACACGTTGTCAGTTACCATTAAACTCGTCCGTTAGTGTGAAGTGTATTGAACTGGTACCTTTGAAGGTCCAGAGATAATTAAAATAAAATTTTTAGCGTGGAACATGTTTTTACCCGGACCTAAATGCCAAAAAAGACACGAAAACGGTAATGACGTTTCCACGGACGCCAGTAACCCGGCAAGTAAGTAACCACCCGCGTCATCACGTTCGTCTGTAATTGTGAAAAATTGCGTAATAGGTACTTCCAACGATATCCCAAAATGTGTTCCAATTTTTGTTGATCTATTTGGTTGATGGTTTAGTTTTGTTATTGAAAAAATTAAATCAAAAGAAGTAGGTCTGCACCCACGTCGAACCGAGAATAAATTAATGATAGAACATACCGAGCGGATGTTAAATGAGATACAATTACAACAAAAAAGATTTTATGAAAGGAGATGGAGGGTGTGGAGCGGTATGAGCAATTTTTTTTTATTTGAGAACTTGAGCAAGGCCTAGTTTTTCGGAAAACCTTATTTTCAAAGAAATTAACTTACGAGGTTTCGCTTTCCTTGGTTTTGCTTCCTATTCCTTGTCAATATGCTGTTGTGATTTGAGATAAGTGAATCTAGCTCGGATGTGAATTTGAATGATTGAGTCGCCTGGACTAAGAAAACACCTAATCGACTTCTGATACACATGTGGAAGTGAAAAGTACAAACTCGTAAACGAGTTCCACTATCTGCTTTACAAGTAGATACCATGTTACATGGATATGTCTTTGATTGGGGATTTCATAACATTTGTCCTCAAGTGTTGTAAACAAATCCTTCAACTTTAAACAAATCCCTGGGCCGCATGGCCGCTTCCCGACTAATTCCAACAAAACAACGGTTTACTTATAGAAATGTTGAAAATCACTGTGGAGAGAAGCCACTACAATGAGTTGTTGTTAACAGTCGACTGTTGTCAAGAGGATGAAAATGTTTCCTATGGAGTGGAGTAAATGATGCTATTGCTTTACGTTAAGAATATTGTAACCGGCTTATCAAAATTGTTTATAGTCCAATCAACTTAGTTTAGGAATGTAGCCAGGTACGTAAGGAGGGGGAAGTTAGTAGCTTGAGATGTGAACATTTATCACAAAAAAAGCGCTTTCCAACGAGTGGTGAACGATTTCTGTGCGATAAAAATTGCGGAAGTTCCATTGCCCTAGCAACGGCTGGGTTGTACGTAAAAAACACTAAAATTGTGACACAAATTTTACGTGGCGGAAATTTTTGGTTGACCCCCCAGAGCTAAGACATATCCATGTCAAATTTGATAAGGAATGATCTGAATTTGCTCCAGTATGCGTGGTCCCATTCAGTTAATAGCTAATTCGGATCCCTTAGTCTGTGTGTGAGTCAATGAATCTGTGCGTCCACAAACCCTAGCAACTCGCTTTTCCTGAATTGTAATTAAATATTCAGGGGTTGTGCCCAGCAGGTGGTTCCTTTTGAAGTTTATTGCATTATGACTAACGGTGGTTATAACCTTCGATAATCAGCAAACATGAATTTCACTCAACATGAAGAGTTTCCCAATTTTGATGAACTCCTCATAAGGGATTTTATATTATCACGATTTCAACGTCTTCGCCATGGTTTCAAGTGTTATGGCGGTGTCAGTATTTGGTAACTGTGTCCTCAGAGTTCCCCTTCTGCAGCTGTTTATATTTCTGTAAGTAGCTGAGAAAGGTATGCACCTTCTTGGTAAATCCTGAAGAATTCAAAGGCGACCCACCATGGTCACTGTTTTACGTCACGCGCAAGTTGAATATTAGTCATCGAAGTTCAGGTTTTTATCTCTTCTTTGAGTTCCTAAAGATTTGTTCAACTAGAGACACCTTCACACTCCTCATCACTCGATAAACACATTTAGCGAAATGTACGTGCTTTGAAAGCGGTGCGTACGATATGTATTCATATCCAGTAGAACCCCAAAGGTTCTAACCAACCACGTGCTCGCGTAATACGCAATATTCAAGGTAATTATCTAATCGCATAACGAACAATGACGGGATTCTCTTGGCTCATTCTCGCATAACATAATATTATCATAATATTATTTACTCAATTATATATTCGATCATCCGTTCCCACTTCAATAACCTATACAATGACAGCTCCCCACAGTGACACAGTTACATCTAGATATCACGACTATAACATATACTGATGTTAGATTACACTTTACTAGTTAGTTGACAACGTTAGTTTGACACATGTATGATCACATTTCCCCAAGGAAGAGATACGGAGATACGGTCATGCAGCATGACAGTTTGGGCGATTTATTCAACGTTTTATGAAACTTGACTAGTTGTCTAGTGCTCAAAAATAGTTAACTAATACACAAATGTATGGCGAATAAAACCTCTTCCAAAACAACATTCTGATATAGTAACCGTAGACTTTTGTGAATGATTTGTCAAATTTTATTGAATTTGTAGCAAGGTTTTTTTACATGGATATGTCTTTGCTCTGGGGGGTCAACCGAAAATTTCCGTGACGCAAAATTTGTGTCACAATTTCAGTATTTTTCACGTACAACCCACCCGTTGCTAGGGGAATGGAACTTCCGCAGTTTTCATCGCACAAAAATCGTTCGCCACTCGTTGGAAAGCGCTTGATTTACGTGATAAATGTTCTTATCTCAAGCTACCAATTTTCCCCTCCTTACGTACCTGGCTGCATTCCAAAACTAAGTTGATTGGACTATAAACAATTTTAATAAGCTGGTTACAATATTCTTAACGTAAAGCAATAGCATCATTTACTCCACTCCATAGGAAACATTTTCATCCTCTTGACAACATTCAAGGACAACTCGAGGACAACCGTTATGAAATCCCCAATCTAAGACATATCCATGTAACATGGTATCTGCTTGTAAAGCGGATAGTGGAACTCGTTTACGAGTTTCTGATTATGTTGTTTTTTTTTTTTAAATCTTGAGTAATTCAACCTGCTCCTAAATTGCATGTATATACTCACTTATTTATATACATATTTATATACTTATAGATAATAGTTTCAACCATGCACCATGATCATATGAGTGAATTTTTGTAAACTATCGTACGATACCTACTATGTTAAATTGTTTTGGAAATTCAAGACTGTACGTTAGAAGGAATTGTTTACTACCGATTTTATGACAAAACAATTTTTCTGAAGAATTTGAGGCAATTCAAAAACAAATTTTGGATTTTTAGTTTCTTTGCAGTTTTTATCTTTTATTTATTTATTTATTATTTATTTTATTTTTTAGCAAATATTTATGTAATTTAAGGACATTTTTCTGCATAGGTACATTTTTTAATGTTCTAGTTCACCGTCAATAAATTTCTTTTGGCGGAAATTCTGCTAAAAAGATATAAATTCAACTATTTTTAGCCATTTTTAGTAATTTTTTGAAATTTGACCAATTTAATGTGCTCAAAAAATTCTAGCCAACGAACTCATCCTTTTGCTTGGAAAGCTTGATTTTTTGGTGTAAGAACGGAATTTTTATCTCAATCCTAAGGAGAGGTATAGTCTGGAATAACACATAAATCTATCTATACTATTAATAAGAATGAAACTCCGTTTGTCTGTCTGTTTATTTGTTTGTCGTGTCTATGCACGGCCAAACGGCTGAGTGGGGGGAGTCTACGAGTGGGGGGATCTTCTTGGGATTTTCCGAAAGGGGGAGCGAGCGAATTTAAAATTTTCTAATCCCACCCGAACCATGGGCCGTAGGGCGGGAGGGGGGTCGAAGTAAGAATTAATGTGCGCTTTTTGGACTTCCCCGCTTCCCCTACCCCTCTAAACGGCCGTTGACAATTCCGGAAAAATACGGGTTTCGTAGGTTTTTGAACGAGGAAGACGACGGCGCGATCGGATCGCGAAAAAAGTATCGGGAAATGCGTTAAAAAAATGCGAGAGTACGGACCCGTTTTCTCGAAAAGTCCGCCGAAAAACTTGGTTTTTTCCGATTAAAATATACCCCATAAAGGTACGTTTTTCGGAACGGTTTTCGCGGGCGAAATACAGCTTTGGGTCCGCCGAATCTGAATCCGAAATCGGATATCGAAAAAAGTGACGTTAAGTCAGATAATCTTTTTGTGGTTCCACGTAGTTTTATAAGATTTAATTTGTTTGTAAGAATTTCCAACAGAAAAAAACGTCTGCCAAGTTGGGTGGGCAGTATAACTCCCTCAAGCGAGCGAAGCGAGCAGCATCCCCTACAGAAGTTAAACCTACCCTTAGAGATCAACCGTTTGCGAGCGAAGCGAGCAACATCCCCTACACACGTTAAACCTACCCTTAGGGATCTACCGTTTGCGAGCAAAGCGAGCAACATGCCCTACATGCCACACTTTGCGAGCGAAGCGAGCAAAATTCCCTACATGCCACATTTTGCGAGCGAAGCGAGCAATTTAATGGGGGGTCCGGGGGGCTTGCCCCCCGGCTGGACGTGGAGGCGAGCGTAGCGAGCCGGAGCGGCTAGTATATAAATAAATAAATACATATATTTATAAATATATAAATACATAGTTACTTATGAAAAAGCGTTAAGCTCTTGAATTCGTCTCAAAATGTCTCAAAACGGATTTTAATTCAGAAAATTTTCGAAAATTTTGATTTAAACATTTTTGGAGCCATTGGAATAGTTACGAAAATTCGCTAAAAGCTGGGGATTCAAAACGGATTTCAATGACGTAAATCTATTTTCCAACTTGATGAAAACTTTGAAAAATTACTGAAACTACTAAAATTTACCAAAACCAATTCCGTTTTAAAGTACTTATCAATGTTTAGCTTATTTTAATCAAATGATGCTACAGCTACATGAGGCCTAAAGTTTTTTGAGATCTAAGTACATCTCTTAAAATTTCCTTTGTGGAAATCTAATGATGGAATTTCGAAATAATTGGTAGGTATATTTTGTTCAAATATTATGATTTCAAATGCAAATAGATGTTATCTTGAAAATGTTGACACGAACCACCCTCTCATATGATGGGCAGTTCTTTCTATGATTTTTCATATTTCCGAATAAATACTACATAGCAGTAGTGTGATGGGAGGGGTGAGGGAGTCCTGACCGGGCGAGAGGGGTATTTTAATAATTATTTTATACTTTTAACAATTATGAAAAAAAAAAATTCTCATAGTAGGAGGGTGGTAGGAGGGAGTAAGGAGGGGGTAGAAGGGTAGTTGATGTCAAAATTCTTAGGATGGGATTTAGCTTTATTTTAAAATAGTAATAACATATGCCTAAATACACCCTATTTCTGAATTCTAACACGTTGATAAGTAAATATGTGCCCTTTCAGAAGATATCTCTCTCTCCTTGAATCAAAATAATGAACCCTCGCTTTCTTAAAAAAAAAAAAAGTGTGCATATCAAGAGAAATGCTGGGTTCCAAGGAATATCATCAACAATTCGAAATAGACCACATTCGGTGATTTTGTGGGCACACATTTCAAAAACTCAGTGAGTAGATTGATCGATCATATCGAATTTGAGAATGGAGAATTGCACCTATACTATTTTGTTCCAAGAGCAGAAAGATATTGCCGAGAGTTTTTCAAAAAGGTGCAATATGGAGAATATCAGAAGATTCAAAATATCTAAAACAGCAGTGTAAAGAAAACTGAATATCGTCATATAGGGAACGACCACAGAGCCTCGTCCGCTTGGAGAGGGAGAGGGAGAGAGAGAGAGAGAGAGAGAGAGAGAGAGAGAGAGAGAGAGAGAGAGAGAGAGAGAGCCATTGGGGGTTTCAAGGGAGTTAAATCTAATTCTTAGAGGTCAAAAATGAGAAATTCCAACACACGAAGTTGGAATATACCTACTTATTATTATATTACTTATTTTCAATACATAATATTGTCTCATCCAATCCGCAAATGTCTTGCAAAATAACTTAGTCTATGAAACAAACCCAGAAAGTTTGAAACAAACTTCTTTTATTAGAGGCCACGTTTTCCTCAATCGTGCACCGTTGGGTGTGGACCTAAGGGAATGAAGGTTAATTATTTTTAACTCTCATCTAATGAATTGGTGGATGAAATGAAACTACCGAAAATAATTTTAGAAGATGAAGAAGAAGGCTGCGTAATTTGCAACTTTTTCTCCGCTTAAGGTTGGAGGGAGATCAAAAGAACGAATCATGGCGATGAATCGGTGTTTACACTTTTCTCATTTCATCTTTCTGGGAACTTTCTTAAACTGTTTCGATGGAATCTCCAAAGCATAACGAGATTGTGGAAGGTAATAAGAAAGGCTGAGATCACTTCCTCTTAATTCAAAACATTGAAGTATTGCCGCACTGTGGGGCAAAAGTAGAAAAACCCAAAAATAAAAAAGTCGATTTGGATGCTGTTTTGTACGTTTTTTCACTCTTCGATAGTCAATGAATGGTGTTTTATTTTTATTTATTTGATGTATTTGAACATGTAAAGGGTGTCCCAGAAAATTAAGTTTTTTGAAATGGCCGCCATTTTGTTAATATTGTGTTGGTACCACTGTTTCTTCGATTTTTATTTTTTATGTGACTAGGTACGTTTTTGTATCCAAGGGTTGTGTTGTCGTGTGTAACCACGGATCGGATACCCTTAGAAACGCGGATTTCGGTTATTAAAACCCACATCAAAACGGTGAGACGTTCGCGGTGACGCTCAAGAAACTTCGAACCTTGCTTGGGCATCATAACCATCCATGAGCACTATTGTTCGGATTATCCATACTTTTGATGAAACTGGAGGAGCCGGAGTGGGGAGAAGCCCAGCACGCCCCCCTCGTTCTAGGGACGATTCAACAATTGCAGTCGTGCGAGATTTTGTGATGGTCAGTCCTCAGAAATCCATTCGCAAGCGTTCTCAACAACTGTATTTGCCTCGAAGCACATTGCATCCTGTCCTGAAATCGAACCATCATTATCACCCGTACAAAGTACAGTTGACCCAGGAATTGAAACCAGCGGACCACAAAAAATGAAGGCAATTTGTCGAATGTGTCATCAACGCAGAACAGCAGAATGCAGGTTTCATCAACAACATCATTTTCAGCGATGAAGCCCATTTCCATCTGGATGGATTTGTCAACAAGCAAAATTGCAGAATCTGGGTGTTTGGGCAATTTGTTACTCCTGGTATTAGTCCAAGTAGCGATAAGAGGCGAGCCACTGCGGACCGTCGGATCTATCGGACCTTCGAATGACAACATGCGGACTCATCGGATCATCGTATGTGTCACTGTGTCCTGAATTTCTCGTGACTGGTGCCAAAGGGTACTATTTGCCCCCCGGAACCAAAAGCTCCCTTCCAAAACATTCTTTTTTATATTCACCCCTCTCATCATCACGCTTCTTGTTCGTCGTCGAGGGCAGTTCAGTTCCCGTCGATCAGTTGACCATCGTTGACCTATCATTTTACGCCCAAGGCGCTTCAGCAGTTTCTTCCACGTGGTGGCCACCATCTTCTCCAGACTTCTTTCTGCTGCCTGTATATGCCCATTTCAATATTCCGAGCTTGGCAATCAGGTCAGTCCTTTCCAATATGTATTATACCGATCTAATTGGTATCAGGGCCTGTTAATTTTGCACACAAAGCATTCTTCAAAGATCACCGACACCATCGCCTTCTCGTCGTTTTTCGTACCTTTTGATGAACATTTGCTCCAAGAGTTTCTTCGTTTTGTACCCCTTTGATGAACATTTGCTCCAAGAGCTAAACATAATACCCTAATCCACTTATTGTAAATAATCATTAATATTTTCATAGCACCAAGCAGGGCATGCCTTAGGTAGGTTGAACACGCTATTACAAGTAAATATTTAAATATAATTGTTTATATCTTTTTATTTTATATAATTACCCTTCGTTATACAGTCCACTGAAAGTTTTGTTAAATACCAGCGAAAACAGCTAATGAGTAGGAGATTTTAGGATTCCTAAGAAACTAAACTTCTCTCATCACTGGGGGTCTGAAAATCCAAGAATCATCCATCCAGCTGAAGGCAGAAATCCGGCGAGTGTTGAGGGAAATCGACAGGGAAATGTGCGCGCGAGTTATTGTGAATTTTATAGACAGGGCGATCGCCTGTAGGGCAAGTAGAGGTGGGCATATGCCCGAAATTGTGTTAGACACCTAAACCTTAAACCCTCATGAGCACAACGGTATATGATTTTTTTTCTGTATTATTAAAAATGAAAAAGTTACAGCGTTTTCCAAAAAACTTATTTTTCTGGGACGACACCCTGTATGTTCCTTACATGCGAGTATGCTTTACAAAAAGTACATAATTGAAACAGTTGTAGTGTAATGTAGTAAAAAAATTATAAATTAATCATGGTGTGTAGTTTCATGATTTACTCACAATTGATGACAATCTATTCAGTATTACAGCGTTAGTAGAAATTTTAATATTTTATAAATTACAAATTAATATAACATTCATCATTAGTTCAGCTTATTCTCTTTACCTTATAAATGTTGGAAACACTAACCTACGAAAAACCATGTTTGATCAATTCCAGGAAACTACAGCTGCCTAGTTGCTGAATTCTACTTGAGCCGATCCGTGGGGTTCCATTTGGTACAGAGCTACCTGCCAACTATTCTCATCGTTGTCATTTCTTGGGTGTCGTTCTGGATGGACGTGGACTCCGTTCCTGGTCGAACCACTCTGGGGGTCACCACGCTTTTGGCTGTTTCTTCACAATCTGCAGGTAAGCACAGCATGAAGATTATTGCTCTTTCAACCTGAGCATTCAGTAGGTACCAAACGAGATTGGCTGGCCGGAAGGCAATTGCGAACGACCGAGTATCCGGTAGAAATAATGATCGTTGCCATAAGCTATTTGAGGTGTGTGTGAATAGAAAGATGTAAGCAGATGCCAAGTTGTAGTGCAGATGCTAATCACCATGTAACATTCCCAGTTCCCAGCCATTTCAGAATGAATGTACTTCAGGAATGAAATGCATATGTACAGAATGGGAAGGGGGGATAAAGGTTGGATTCTCTTTAAACCTGTCGTTAGCAAGCGAGCCACACCCATATTGGCTAAGTGCCCGTTCCTAGATCGTGGTTACCTATAACCACAAGTAGCTATTTATTAAACATCTGGGTATATCCTACCCGTCTTTCATTTAAACAAAACAACCCTAACAACTTAAAACTCCATAACTCATTACTAAAAATAACTAAAACCGAATGAATTAAAGGCTACTGGGCATTCACAAATATAAAGCACATTGCCAGCAGCAAAACGCCTAAAATAGGCCGTTCAAATTGCAGGGATTGTATAGGTAAGATTCTAAATATAAGACAATATAAGATCCTAAAATTCAGCTCATTCAACAGCATCAATCAATACGTCAACATCAATTGTTCATTTATCAATTTCATTACTTTTTTTTTTTTTTTTTTTTTTTTTTTTTTTTTTTTTTTTTTTTTTTTGAACGAGAAGTGTTGTTCTCTAGGTTTATCCTTCCTTTTGGGATGTTTGAATGGTGCAACATTAAGTTTTTCAATCTCAATTCTAAGGGGTAACTTTAAATTGGTTTTCACCCTTCGTGTAATTAACGACATTGTAACTTGATAAAATAACTAACAAGATTGTTGAAATAACCGAGACAAAAATGTTTCAGGCCATACCGTAAAGGAGCCTAATTTTATAAAAAATTATGGATTGATAATGAACGAGAAAAAACCAATATTTCAGAGTATATCCGTGGAACATAACCTCATATTGTTAATTTGTTATTTCCTCCTGTGTGACGATAAAATCAATAGGTAACAATGGACTTCATTTAAGTACAGTGAAGCCTACAGAACACTGTTACGCATTAACAAGGATTTAACATGTGAACAAAGGCGGGTTTTATTGATGCGGAGGCCCAAAATACCTTGCCATAACAACAGAAACTTTTGGCGGCCTTTATCAAGGTGGAGGCTTCATAATCACTTTGGCATAATATTAAAAACAGCAACAATGGCGGCCTTTGTCGTACACCTAGTCATACTAACAAGGAAAAAATATGGCAGTGTTTAACAAGGATGTGAAGTGGAACAACATCTATGATGTTCTCAAACCCACTGCCCCCTTGATGCATGAGAATGTCTCTAAAAAAAATAGGAAGGGCAGCTCCAACTCCTATCTCATATGTCAGTAAGATTGCCTCAACTCTCCCTGTTGGAAGTATTCTAAACTCCAATGTTCATTACTCGAGAAAATCAAATTATTCGTACGACTTGAGATAAATACGTATGCAAACATCTCTTACGAAATTCGCAATTTTTTTGTTCTTTACACTTGTATTTTCAGTCACGAAACCCACGCTCTTGTGTCCGCTCCGATGTTTTACTCATCGCGATTTGCATGAGACTTTGTATGCGGGTCCTGTTTAAACTTCTACTCCGCCGTTCGGCTAATCCCATAATTCGGAGCCGGACAGGGAAGATTTACGGTCACTAAAACAACTGAAGTTGAAAGTTCAGGTTGTTCCTATGAAACCGTCCATAAGTAAGTAATTAATCCTTCACGTCGGGATTTTACGAAATGTGGGTAGCACAATTTCTCTTCACCTGAATTCGCAGTAGTTTCTGGTTCTCTTGTGAAAAAAATAAAAAAATCACATAAATTGCTCGGACAAAGAGAAAATATTAAAGCCTGAAATTATTTATGAAGCAGAAAACAACAGGAAATGGTGAGGAAAAAGTTGGGGTTGAACCAGGAAGTCAGGCCTTCCGCTTGTTTACTCTTAGAAGGTTCCAGCTAAATTCATTATTGTGTTCTAATATGAATCCATTGCACCGTAAAATACAATACAAGTTGATGAGAGCATGAAAAACTTCACCAATTAACTAAGATCTGATGTGCTGTACCATTTTTCTCTCTTTGCTTAGTTGAAAGAATCGTTCACGATGAATAAAAAACTTCAAAGTTCTAATCGAGTTTTGATTCTCGTACCCTTATGTGATCATATTTTATGCTGACATGATCATACTTGTAAAATGTGAAATGTTTCGGGTTTCTCGAGGGTTGGTCAATGAAAAGTCTATCATTCTAGGCCGAAGTTTCGAAATATTTATATTTCATCTTCAGGACTTTGAAAACTGTATTTGGACGCTTATTTCATATCCTCGTTATAGAGCTTTAGTAGGTAGCTAACTACATAAACAACATCTTTGGGTATGTTGAGAAAAATGAGAAAAAACATAGGGGTATTCTGAGAAAACGTTATTTAAGTTATACTTAACAGAGAGTGAAATTGAGGTTATAAGAGGTGTATAACAGCAACGTCGACGAAAATACCATCAGGCCTGATCATAAAAGCCAGATTATACTTGTAAAACGTTCCAGCTAATATTTATCATTGACATTTTATGTCTCTACTTTGGCACATAAACGAAAAAAGCATATCAAAAAGCGTTAAAAAAAAGCGTTACGGTTGGTTTTCTGATGATTTCCGCTTACAACCGAGTCGTTGCTAGGGAAATGGTACTTCGTCGTTTTTCGTCCCACAAAATTTGTTGACCATTCGTTCGGAAGCTCTCGATTTATCCAACCATATTATGTTAACTACTGCGAAGTGCGTGGCCAACAAGCTGAGTTATGAGCTTGGTTATTTGAATAATTGTGAACACTCAGGTGATCATTCTCAGTAATTGATATTGTGAACATAGTTGCAATCGCTTGTTCTGTTCTGATGATTTCGTTGAGCTAGTGTTTCGATGATTTATTCATAGCAGGTGATCCGAATATTTGCGAGAACGGTTTGATTTGTGAGGCGGTGGTTAAATCATTTTAATAGGTAACTTCTATACTTTAAATTCTAGGAAGCTGTAATTTCGAATGTAGCCTCTTTAGGGCATTTACTTGATGATACCCAGGGTCCGGATCAGCTGAGTGGCTCCTAGAGCTTGCATGCGAGTCTGCTACAAATATGAGTCTGCAACGAAATACATAAAATATCCCAATGTGTTGCAGACTCGTATGCAAGCGGTATAGCAACAATTTACATTTCTTTTGATTTTCACGTACAACCAAGCCGTTGCTTGGGAAATGAAACTTCTTTAGTTTTCACCGGACAAAAATCGTTCTCCACTCGTTGGAAAGCTCTCGATTTATCATTTGTGTTTCATTGCTAATCCATTGCTCGTTAAAATACAATCCATGTTGACATTCAAACTGTCACCATTAAACCAAGATCTGATGTACCGTATCATCTTTGTCTATTTGTTTGTTTGAATGAATCGTTCATGATAGACCACACTTCCGATTTCTTATAAATTTTTGATTCTCGTCTTCTTATAGCTTAATTGACCATTTTATCGTTGCAGGAATCCAAAGCGGTCTGCCCCAAGTTAGTTACGTTAAGGCTATTGATGTTTGGATGGGAACTTGCACAGGTAATTACAATCAGATGAAATAGAGTTCAATTTTCTCTTATATAATTATCATTTGTCGCATAGACGTGTTCTAGTAGGTAAATTAAAAAATAAATCAATCTAGTTAAAAATAAGGAATCATTCATGTTAACTTTGAACCTGCTTTGTACTCGTAAAATTTAGCTAATAATGTACTTATCATTTACCCTTACACAGATTTATCTGAGTAATATTCTACCAGTAAGTATCAACAGCATTGTTTCCACTTTCGGAAGATGAAAAATTGTCTCCAAAATCTAACTTCCAATCGCATTTTTCGTTTCGAACCATTCTGAAAAACTTTGATTTCATGACTGGGTTTGTGTGTGTTTGTGTTTGTTGAGGTGTGTCTGCCCGTATGTCCGCAAATCCTTGCCACACGGATAACGTCTACAGTTTTCGTCCGATTTTGATGAAATTTTTAGGGAATCTACAAGTTGGCTGTAGACGATCCTCTATCAGTTTCATCACTCACACATTACCAAAACAATTTCATCGTGATCTTATTATTAGTAGCATTTGCGCATGCGCAAATTTGAAATCTTTGCAACGAAATAACTACTATAATATCAATTCTACTTTGATGTGATATCCTGTGGATTGAACCAAGGATGATTCCCTATTAATTTAACCGCGCAGAAATTGATAGTTTCTGATGGGCATGCGCAAACTCAATATCCTTTAAGCGTAATTTTCTCTTCTTCCATCTGATTTGATCCATTCCATCTTTGATCACGCTCAAATTTGAAGGGTAGTTGGGAAATGACCTACCTCATATGAGTTTCATCACTATCGTGTTATTAGTAGTCGCTGCGCATGCTCAAACTTTATATCAGAGTAACCAACATGAAATTCACAGTTTTCACCTGGTTTTGATCATATTGCTTATCTGGAATCGAGTGTTCATATTTTAGAATTATTTAAAATTTCAATGATTCATGTAGCGGATACAAGGAAGCTATGTACCACAACCAACTTGGCAGACTTTTCTAATGTTAATATCTTATGATTTTAGAAGTTAAAACTTGACTGGGTATACATGATTCTGAAAATTAAAGTTCCTGGTTTGTATTTTCTGCAGAAACACTTTTTTTTAAGTGGCGTTTCCGACAGTTTCTAAAAAAAGATTCAAAGTGGGAAGTTAAACTGGGCTCTCATGATTAACTGAGGTTCCTTACTGTCAAATAAGGTCCATTTAACCCACGCTATACATGAGGTCACTTATTGCTAACAAGAAAGATTTATCCTACCTTATTCATGAGGCGCCATATTTTCCAACTTAGGGATCCAGCGCTAACTTATCTCTCCCTCCGCGTAATAACAAGCTTACACTCTGATGATGATAATACTTCTTTCTCTGGTGGTTTGACATAATAATACCTATTTAAATTTCACGTACCCAAACGAAGGAACTAACTTTATCAATGAATAATTCGGAGGTTATGTACCAATTAAATTACAGATGGTAGTAGCTAAAACGACATAATTGGTGTTCCTTTCTGCTAGGACTAGTTCTGGGTACTCAAAAGGGAGCGAGGTCATCTCTTTATGATTGGAAAAAACTACTTGATTTTCTTTAAGATTAATACTTAGTATATCTTTGAGATAAGACCATAATTCAAAGTACTTACCTTATCAGATTAAAATTGGCTATTGGTCGTCCAAGGTTCCGAAAACTCAAACTTCAGATCGAAACTGCTAGGTTTCTCATAAACTGTATCATTAGATAATTTTTCCACTAGCGATTCATCATGATGATGAATCTAATCAATCGCGAGTTGATGTACTCTTCGATCGATAGTTTTGAAACCATATACATTCCGATTTATTGTTTTCAGGATTCGTGTTTTGCGCTTTGCTAGAGTTCACGTTCGTGAATTATAAATGGAGAAAATTCACCAAACCAACGGTTCAGGCTCACCGGGTGAACGGTGAAGTGGCGATGTTCGACCTTCAGAGCGACCAGGTAAGCGGCTGTATTGACTACGTTTTCCGTCGGTGGCACGAAAACTGTGTACCTACAGCGTAAAATGCGTACGACGAAATATGCGAACGTTGTTGTAACAGTAACGCTGTTAACGAGGGTAACTGGTAAAGTTGTCCAACTAATCTGAATTATGACTAAGGGATTGACAACTTGATGATGTATTTTTGAGCTGACGAACATCCATACAACAAAATAAATGTTTTCACGTCATAGATTATCTTCACCACTTCGAAAACTTGATCCTGTTCGTTCCTTTCGCAAGATTCCTGGTGTAGGTACGCTTATTTCGCTGTACGCATTTTGGATTCTTTCTGTCAATCCTAAAAATCCCATCCATGGATACTTTGAAAATGTACGTTGAACGCCTCCCTTTTTACATCCTACACTTTATCTACTCAATAAATCAGATTTAAAAGATCAAAACTAGAGAGCTAATACTTCCAAACCACTTTTCATGTCCAATAATGATTGAATGAGTTCAATCTATTGCAGTAAATTACCTAAAATTCCATAGCCGGTACTACTGATTTTACGTTTCTTCTATTATATCATCCATTCACCGTTACGGTTTGATTCCCATTGTCTAATTATTATAAACTGTGGTACGCTAACCCACCTACAACGCAGGACCTCCAATGAAACCCAGTAGCTCATCAGCACTTCCCTTTTCTTTCTTGAGCCTCTGATGCGAATCGAAGCGGCTCGAAGTACGTCAAAGGTTATTGATTTGTTTTTAATATATAGAAATTGTTGTTTCACACGACATGTTGGAGCTCCCGTTTTTCGATTGGTTGCCAATGTAAATAGACAAAACTGTCATAAATTCTGTTTCTCGCAGTTTTCTATACCTAGGTAATCTATAAATTCCCACAGCCAGATAATCAGATTTCAAGAAACGAAAAATTGGTGAAAACCAGCAGTTTTTTCCACTCCTCTTCCATTTTATACGTTGATGTTATGAAACTGAGTTTCATGATACTATGAGGTAAATTTTACGTGTTCATCTGGAAGGCTCTATTAAAACATACAGGCAGGAGAGACCGAGAGAGGTTTAGTTGTTTACTAAATCAAGGAAGCCATGAAAAATCAGGCTAATTTTCGGTGAATCCTCTCCTCCTCCAAACGAGAGTATATTTGAGAATGTATAGTAAAATAATATATGAGTAAAATACATAGTTATTATGAAGCTGAAGCACAAACGATAGGTCAAGTTTGGTGGTCTCATTCGATTAATTATTGAGAGTTCTATGTATACCCATCGTGTGAAAAAACACCCATCTAATAAGTTTTTGTGATCTCCATATTGTCATGTTTCCACTCTTGCTCTCATTTTGCTAGTGAGGCTTCTTCAAATTTATTGGAGTTACATTTCCTACTAGTTTCGCCTAGTTACTATATTCATCTTCAGGGAAGACTTGGCAGTGAAGCAGGTACTTATACTTAAGGTAGCAGGCATATGTACCTATATCACTATTAGTTGGTGATAGATGGATAGGAGGACAAATACTGCGTCACTGCAAAATCATTATTTTCGAAACCGTAGAAGGATTTTAAAGATAAAAGTGAAAAGTAAAAAATCCTATTAAATTCAATTCTTTCTTTCAATAAAGTTGAAGAAGTAGCTAAATATTCTTCACCCTCAACTACCAACTATTATTATGACAACCCAAGCTAATAATCTCTTGAACTTCACCCCCTGAGGTTGACCTAAAATGATGCGGAAATCGCTGACTCATCCCCGGCAACTCCATGATTTTTGAGCTAAATTGCATAAAGTTCTGCCCAGCAGGTTTGGAGGAAAGCCTCTTACGGCGCGTCGTACGGTGGAAAATAAAAAACCGAAATTGTCAACCAACCATCCTTTATGCCAATATTTTGTATCCCTAACAGTTTTGAGATTGCAAACAACAATTTATTATCTTTGAGGTGAGATTGGTCACTTTGAATATTATGTCATACAAAAGTAAATTGACCCGTGGCAAAGTAAGTGACCCCCTCCTTGACTTCTTCAAAACATGATACCTACCTTTCACAAACGTAGAGAACAAGAGAACTGTCGTATATTCCATTAAGTAAATTGCATAACATAGATCATAGCTCCAATTTATGACTGTCCTCCTTTTTTACGAGGTGTATCAGGAATATCAAGTTCTGGTCTGATAATGAAATACTCCCCCTTCTTCCGTCTCCTATTACTATAAAATAAATATCTTCATGGTTTTTCAACAATATATTGTTCTTTATTTTTCCGATCTCCATTATGAATTATGTACGTTTCTCTGTCCGATAGCCTCAGAAGGGATTAGTTTTTGAGAAGAAAGACCCAAAACACGCCACCCTCGCTCGTAGAATTGACGAATACGCCCGATTCTGCTTCCCGATCCTCTTCGCCATCTTCAACTTGATTTACTGGCCCTACTACATGCTGTAAGATGGGAGCCCGCTCACACCGTAAACAACCTTGTAGAGTTTATCCGTGGAACTGAAGCCACCGCCGTTTTGCCGCTTGCTGAGCTGAATATGAAGAATGTATCACTCGCATTGGTATGAACGTGGAACTCTACGAAAAGTATTATATTAAAAGTTGCTCTTGCGTTTGTTGATATCTGTGATAACGGCTTTAGAATGTGACGAGTGAAAATGTCATTACCTTCACCAAAATCGATGCACTCGTGTGAACTTCCTTTAAGTCCTTCTATCCATAGCATCAACGCTGGGTGGATGGTCATAATATTATTATCTTATGATGTAAATAAATAAATTTTCTATTACCGATCAGTTTAAATAAGTTTGTGCCAAATCAGATTAGGTTCATGTGAATTTGTTGTGATATCCAAATTATTTTTTTGTTGAATATATTGCTGATATTATAAACAATAGCGTGCGCGCACCAAATTTCTTCATATTTTTAAATTAATGTAGATCTAATCCGGAAAATTCTTACGACGGTGTCCAACTTTTTAGGATGGAAATTCTCAGGCACGCCCTATTATTTTTGTATCATTTACTTACTCTATTTCGTCAATTTAAAATCTTCATTTTCTATTTTCCAACTTGGATATTGAATGAATATAAATTGAAAGAAAAAAATGTTCAAGGACGGTTCTAATTTTTGAAAACAAATTTGGTGTTTTTACTAGACTCAATGTTTTAAAAACCTAAAAGTTGCAGTTCAATGGTGGAGGCATTGGGACTTCATTTTTATCTAATCTTAGGAATTCGTAACAAATGTTCAGCAGTATTAAATCAGTGGACTTGATGCATATTACCTAATAACTGAGTATATTGTTATATGTATGTAACTATTCTGAGTATGTACGTAGTTGTCAACCAATCAGATCATTGTATAAGTTAGTTTGAATAGTACACTGTAGGTTATAACTAGTCGTAAGGCATAACGTACACGTAAAGGAATAGTAACTTTCGTAAGGACTATTTTAAGGAATATAATAGGTGATCATGTAACATAAATAATATTATCGTGAATAAATCGAGTGCAATACTTTTCACATTCAAAAGTTGATTTTGAAATTCGCTTACGGGGCCGGGTCGAAGAGAAAGGGTAGGGTTGGGGAAGAGGGCTCAGATACTATCAAGTACCTAACACATGGAAAATAAGAATGATGTGTCGTTGCAGACAATCTCACGCTTGCTTTGGTTTTACATGATTATGTGGGACTGAAAACAGATCTATAAAATCTCTAAATATTCTAACATAATTGGTCCAAGAGTTTTGTTGTTTGCCTAGTTGTAATAACGAATTCAATGTTTGCACATGCAAGTGTCAATCATTATCTAACTCGCAAACTTCCATCCTTTCAAATACCTTTCAAATCTGATCTATATTACTTCATCATGACTGTAGTGATTTGAATGAGTGTGAAATTGCATGAATCTGCTTGCGGCTCCTTGGCTAATAGTTGAAAACCCCCATTGAACTTTGGATATCAGAGGGCAAGGAAGGAGCTGAATTTACCCGTTGAGTAAATTCAGGAGAAATTCAACCTGGTACTTTCAACCCATACGAAAGAGAAAGGGAAGTCCCCCAGTACGTGGAGTTCCTCGTACTTTAGAATGGAACGACCCAGAACGATATGAGTGTGCCCTGGAATGCGGGATCCCGTTGAGCACTGCCCAGGAAGGTGAGTTGGTAGAGCGAAGAGGATAGGCAAGATTTCAGATCGTGAATGGTCAGCCGACCCAGTCCCCTGCACAATTTATTTACCGGAAAGGTCCCCTCTCCTGTTGGAGAGCTTGTGGTGTTCAAGTTAACAGCACATGCTTCTCCAACGGCGACCTGCAAGTGGCTTCCAAGGACTGGCTCCCTGGCCCCGTGTTTTATTTGAGAAATCTACACAGTTTGGAATAGGTTATAGCAGTGGAGGAGCTACAACATAACGATTTGATGTTGGAGAAAATTTGCATTCGCCGGATAAGCACCATTTACAAAGGAAGTGATTTGGTGAAAATCTCTTGTGAATCCAATGTAAGATAGCCCGTTTATTATTATTATTATTATTATTTTTTTTTTTTTAACTCCTTCAAAATCACATCTAGTTTGTCGAAAACCACGTTTTCCCGGCTTTATCCCTTTCATCATGGAATTCAAAATTTCCGAGGTTCGTTGCACAACTAGACTAAAATTGAGATCGAACAAAGAAAGAATCTCGAAAATCGGTTTCGAATTGTGACCTGGGCAGCGTCGACAAAATTTGTCACACACACACACGCACCTATGGTTTTTTCACCGATTAGGTCTTGGAATGGTCTGAGACAGATTTATATGCAGTTATTATTATTATTATTGTTTTCATGCTTGGGTAGTCCCCTACCCCCCTGGATCAAGTCCAATAGGTCGTCCCTCTTAAATAAGAAGCCTTGTCTGTGTGACCTAGCTTCTGAGGGACGTCCTAAGAAATCTACCTAAATCTTGGACAACGGGGAGGAAATAAGAATAAACATATAGGGGGAGTATCCACCAAGCCTGTAGCGTGGCTATGGCACAAACGAACACAAATCAACAAATATTTCGCTTACAATATTATTTTTAAAGTTTATCCCTTCGATTTCGATGTACTAATCGAATCGTTAATCATTGTTAGTTTTATGCGAATCCAGATAAGTATTTCCTCCCCTAGCGTTTCAGCCATAAAAGGAGAATGAACGAATCTCATCTTATTCTTGACTATGAAACTATGCCATGAAATTGTAAAAAATGAATATATACCTATAGTATTAGCCATGCATGTTCACCATTAGTTGGATGTCATTCTTGTGTGCAGTGTCAATTTAAAATTCTTGAGCTAATACTTAGTGTTGAACTTGCGAAACCTCACGTGTATTGTTATTTCTACGGTCAACCCAAGCCCTTCGATTTACCTTAAATGTTGGAGTACGATTTCCAAATTTATCTTGTTTGTAACAATTTATTTAACCTACCGTAATCGAGGTAGCATACCGCCAAATTCGTCGAATCTCATTAGTTTTTAAGCTAAGAAAATCTCTTATAGACATAGTCTTACATTTTATTTTTGATTCTGGGACCATCTTCTAACGTTTGTAGAAGCGGCCCTGAAGGGAAGAATGTTGTATGTTTGTCCGTACACTGTAAGAAATATACGTTTCTGTAACAAAAGTCATTGAATTGGCATATTTCCTATATCAAAATTGTTTTGTGGTAGGTAGTGTGGATATGTTATTCTAAATATTGTGATGAATATATAGAATCACTTATTTCATGCACTCATTTTGATACATATCGCTTTGAATTTATGTGTGATTATCTAGCTACTTACTGTCCCAACTTAGAGTTAATGTGGTAGAGATAATGTGGGATGAGGTAGTTAGGAAACTTATGAAGAATCATCCCGGCAAAGCCATATCATCGTGGATTGCGACGGCTAGCATCGACAATACCGCCGTGCACGCACAGTATAGCTCTCATGCATAGCGAATCATTACCTACTGCTAGCGGTGGTGGCTGGCGTGAGCGTATGGTCACATTGAACAAGGGGCGGTACTGAACCCTACCTGCATTCACGGTTTAAACGTCTTCCAGAAACTAAATAATCAAGGATATATCTACACACATGAAAATACTATTCACCCGTAGTATAGGGAAACGAGGCTCGGCAAACAATATCACCGTACACCTTACTCGAGAGGTAACACAAACTTTGGCGAAGCAAATCACCGTATACATTGTGTGGGGTAGGACTTAAAGTTCGGTGTAGCTACATCTACAGGCGCTCTATGTTAATGGGAGTATAATGATATATGAAGTGTGTGGGTAGCTAGGTATTGAGGAGTGAAAAGGCAAGAGTTAATTGAATGAATGGATACCCGCCCAGGCTTTGCAACCCTTCTATTCGAGTAAATGCTTCGAACGCATGCGTCGACTGTCGGTGAATAATTGTGAAAATCGTCTGTGTTCATTGTTGGCTTTAAGGCAAGATATCAGGGGTTGACGAAGTGGCAGTCATGTACGGGTGTCATTTGGTTTATGTTGGTGACACAACGTTGGAATATTTATTTAGCTTGATTTTCCACAGAAATTCGCTAATTGATTGATTCAAGTATTTAAGTATATATATGAGTCCTATCCCGCTAAATTGTGTCTCTGGATTACTATGCCGCGATGTGCCAAACGCTACGGGAATGCGTTGAATTCTCTCATCACCATGATATTACTACCACATTACCGCCTCACGCAATATTACTAAAGGGGTTGAATGATCCACGAAGCTTCTCTGTGACACGGTAATGCTTTCGATATTTTGAATTTCTCTAAAATTAATCTTTTCGTAAATACGATTCGTCTTCCCTCAAGTAAAGTTAACCCCTCCGTATAAGTTAACCGATATGTACATAGCGAATGTTCGATTTTAAGCTAACGCATAAGCTAACCTAAGCTAACGTATAAGCTAACGTATAAGCTAACCGATATGTACATAGCGAATGTTCGATTTTATTTGCAAAAAGGCTTTAGGTTTGCAAAACTATTAATTTGACTTGGAAGAAGATTAAGTTTATTTTCGATGAGCTTAGCTTACTATACGGATACAGTCATAACTTGGTCATCCGATTAATAACCTGGGAGATAACTCTATCCTGAATTTAATCTCGTCTAAACCAGGCCTCTGGTGTATCAAGGTAAAAAAGAGTTGAATATAGCTATTTGCTGTAAGCTTCGGCTGCAAAACTGCATCTCTATCCACTGTGTGATCTCAACGTGTGTGACCAGCGGTTGTCCACATTTCATAGTATCCCTTGGGGTATATTTCTTCTCTTGAGGACACTGCGGCGCAGTCCGCAGTCCTTTTCGAGCTGGATTATACGTGAATTGTGGGAGGCAAACATCGTAGCCCACTACCGTCGACAGCCAGTTTTGCTCCCTCTCTACCACAACTCACGCGCGAAAACTAACACCCTTTCAGCGGTCCCGTTGATTGATGACTTTCGCGCTGGAAATCCGATCAAAAGAAGGTAACCCACGGGCTGCACAATGCTCTCGTTGCCGCTACGTCGAGGTTTTAAACAAATTTCTCAACGAGAGAAAAAAATCTCTGCCAAGATGGCTGCAAAATATAACTATCTCACTCGCTGTTCATTTATTTACTTATTATTCATTAAAGGGATTTTATTTATAATAAAAATTAGGTTCTAATATAATCTAATATAAAAATTAGGTTTTACAGCTTTCGAGTTGCAAATTAAGTATATGGGTATAAATGAACATGAAAGACAAATAAAATAAAGTATATCGTTCGTCAATATTGAAGAAATCAAATCAGTCTATTTGTGCCACCGTGACATGAGTACTTTCCTCTTGCTGTCATCAGAAAATTCATAAATTGAACTACATTTGGTAAAATTAAGCGAATTTCAAAATTTGATGCAGGAGCCTATCAATACTTACAACATGAATAGCGTAGAGCTGGTTTCATACAACAGACGCAAACTCAAGGTGTCTTTTAACCAGAACACAGTGAAGTATTTTTAGGGTGGAAATGCTACGAATTCTGCGTGCCGTTCTATGCAATAATTCCAGTCGCTCAGCTTTGGAGACTAGGTTGAAAAAATGGTTGAATATGAGAAATTTAATTCAATTACGATTATCAGGTACCTCATTTTTTCAACTCATTGGTGGGCAACACAACACCTGTAGAGTACGGATAGTCAACCTTCAGAAAACGAGCACAAGAATACAATTTCTTATGGGGGTTTTTCGGACATCTGTCTTGACAAAAGGCACAGAAAAAGTCCACAGCTTGTTGGAGCGCTAAAGCATTGGTTGGGTCATGAGCTTTCGTAAATCTTGAGATCATCCGCGTAATAGGGACTCAGCATCTTGCAAATGGCGTAGAAGACTGGCCATAAAGAGAATAAAAAAGATAGGTCCCACTTATTATCCCTGGCGAACATCGAAAAAGCATCAAACGGTTGTGACTTGTGTTTCTCGATACATTCAATTAAATTTGCTTCTTACCGGAAAGGTATGTTGGAATCCATTCAAGCAGCGAACCACAAACACTATGCGCTCTCAGTCTACTAGCATAATTTTAAATCGATTCCGACCATGTACTAAATGTATGTACTTACCCTGTGGGCATATAATATTGTTGTGTCCTTTCCCAAGACAGTTAGATTACGAAATTACGACTCGCAAAAGCATAAAAATAAATTTACATGATTTTATCCAATTATTCCTTAACTGGGGGACCAACACAAATTTCTTAGAGCCATGTATGTAGAATATGAAAAAACCAAGAAGAATGAAATAATAGTTCCAGTCACTCAGCATGATCGTGTGAGCGAATTTTCGTAAGTTATCGTAGGAGTATTATGAACATTTTTTGTAATGTGAGTAATTCGAATACAAATAAATTGTTCTATACCAATTGTATGGCCAAAAACGCGTTCTAAATAATATTCTGTGATTCAAAAATGTTTTGAATTTAGCTTTTATCTGCAGTTTTTTCGATTTTTTTGCATGTGAAATTGAAATTTAGGTACTTTTCTTAGCGTTATCCTGTGGGCACAATTTTTAATGTTCATCTTTAATAAACTTCTTTTGACTAAAAGTTTGCTAAAAAATATAAATTAACGATGTTTAGGCGTTTTTAGCCATTTTTAGTGTTTTCGGAGCTAATTTTTTGAAATTTGACCAAGTTATTATACTCCTAGAGTGTTGGCCAATAAACTCATCCTATCATTCGGGAAGCTTCATGTTTTTTGGCGCAAGAATAGAGTTTTTATATCAATCCTATGAAGAGTAATCGTCTGGAATGACATAATCACTCACACACACACAATGTGACCGATCAAGGAAAAAGGGAGTTTAACTTGCCTAGGCTTTTTTTTTCTCAGTAGAACGAAAAAACTGACTTGAAAAACTGACTTTGTCAAAAAATGACTTTTAGCGAATTTTTGAAGAAAATTAAGCTATTGCTCTCACCTCAAAATTCGTAGAATGTGAATTTTTGAAAAAATTTTATGCAGAAATCCGTTTCAGGCTATTCTGAAGTTTAGCGCATTTTTTCATGTATGTATGTATGTATGTATGTGTGTATGTACGAGTATACATGTATGTATGATTGTGTCATTCCAGACGATAACTGTCCGTAGAATTGTGCTAGAAACTTCAAACAAATTTTAAAATGTTAAGGACACAAAACGACAGTTCAATTTCGTTGGCCAGCATGATCGGATTACATCTTCGGGTTGAAATTTTCAAAAATATAGTCTAAAATTTCAAAATAGCCTGTTTTTTGCGATTTGTTGTGCGAAATAATTTTTTCAGAATACTAACATGTGGTATATTCGGAATCAGCGTAAAATTTCCTATTAGAATATGTATCAAGTTTTCAAAAATTTCACAGTTCAAAAATCAGTCAATAATCGAAATAATGCCGTTGGCTAGTTGTAAAACTTGTTAATATTTGCATGGAACATTGTTTGGCGATTGCTTAAATTTGGGAGAGTGGGAGGAACAAAACTCACCATTTCTGACATTTTTTATAAAAAATCCACAATTATTTAACAATTACTTTCTACTGAAATCGCTAAAATTTCATTACATTTCAACATGTTATAATACGATAGATACCTAATTTAAGAAAATTCGCTCATACGATCATGCTGCATGACTGGAACTTTGAGTCCCACAACTATCTCTCTTTTCCCAATAATCATCAAAACTTTAAATTCCTACATTTTTCATTGTAGTTTTGCAGTTTTCATTTTAGTTGAAAACCTGCAAAATTTGCAACTTTTGCGCCCAATTTTCTTCAAATTTTTAAAAATCATACATTTTGATTGGAAAATTACATAAAAACATCATAATATGGAGAAAAATAAAGAAGTAAAAACTCAGATTAGACCTCTAGCAAGTTAAGCTTCCTTATCACTTGTACGGTCACATATATACATGAAAACGCTGTAATTTATTACTCAAAAAGGCTTATTATTTCTGAAACTAATTGCCCTTCAACACAGATCTATAGAAAATCATTTATCAGACTGAGTCTATGATGTCTAATGAAAATATAACTGGACGATGGTAAATAACAAAAGAACATAAATAAATAAACTTACAAAAAAAAATAAATAAATTATTAATACCAAAAGTATCCTTGAATGTGACTGTAAAAGATTTAAAGAAAACTTTGTCGCCAACAGGATTCGAACCCTAACCGCCCCCGCAGATTGAGATAGGCATCATCTGACGTGCGTTGGTCCGGAAACGATATATCCCTTTCTCCCTATATTATGGGAAACGAACGTAGAGCCACCCAGATGGTCTCTCATTCGATTTATTGAATTTGTTTTTCCATAAATCAAACAAAAAATGCCCTTTTATTTCGAACGATTTTGACATATTGAAATATTAATATGGCCACATCAGTCAGTGTTACTGGCTGATGCACGATTTTTGACCCAACTTTATTAAGTTTGAAACGTAAAAAAATAGTTTGAGGAAAGATTTAAAAATTTTTTTTTCCTGGTCGATTGCTGAGGTTTAATATTAAAAATAAACGCTAAGCGCTCAAAGCGTTAAACTCTAGGATTCGTTTCAGGATGCCTCAAAACGGACTTCAATAAAGAAGAATTTCAAACATTTTCATTTAAAAATTTCTGGATCTATTTCAATAGCTTCATTTTCTAGGAAAATTCGCCATCAGCATTGAACGACTCGTAAGCATTTGTCGTTTTATCCGTCTCGTCTACAGCAAAAACAAGTCATTTCTTTATATAGGTACGACCTTCTAAGGTTGCTAATATTATTGCTATTGTTTATTCTTATCGAATGATCAAAGCAATTGAAGGTATTCCAATGAGACTAATCACATACTTCAATCGCCGATAACAGTTTGAATCACACGACATATTTGAACAAGCCACGTAAACAACGGGAATGTTCACATATTAATAATATGTACACTTTTTATCAACTATATTCCAAATATGAGCGAGTTCGGACACGAATAGGCCATTAGAAAATAGCACTAAAATGATTCAACATTTGTGCAAGCACAAAACTGTCAATCTCTGAGTCATTGAACTAATGGGCGTTGTGACGACGGATAGCAGGCTTGCGCTCTTTATCCGCCATCACTCCATTTGCATGACGATTTTGATATAGTATACAATCCATATCTATTGATTATCCTTTCTTGTAATCCCATCACATTGATCCATTAACCCAATTAGAAAAAAACCCAGTGGTCTTTTCTTTATTTAAACTGTAAAACCAGCTATTGGTAAATTCCTCTTAGGTTAGTCAGAAAAAGAATCCCGTAGAATCCCTTCGGAGCAATACTTATATCTTTGAGCAAAATCTCAAAGTAACCCCTCATATCCCTGTACTCATTTTTTCACCTTATTCCTGGTATTTATACACCTTCAACTATAAAGAAGAAGAAATATCCATCCTATATCCATCAGAAGAGGGAATAGGCGTATAACAAAAAAATTCAGTACAACTGGCCATCAGCTTGTTAAAGGATCTGTCTCCAGCCTAACTCATTCATTCCCTGAAAATGCAATTGAAATCAAATGAAAACTTTAGAAGTAATGCATTGAGAGGATTCCGCATTCGTGCATGCGCTGCACCTACTAATGATACGAACGTGATTAAATTTCCTTGAGATTATCAACTTGCGTTGTCTACGCATTCTTTAAATTTGAGCCAGATCGGACGACCATAACGTGAGAAAATTATGTTTCATAGAATATATATTCACGTTTTCCCGGATTTGTGAGCAATGAATCTAATAGGGGTCTTTCTTCAGCCTAATCTACACATTCCCTGAAAGCTTCATCAACATCGGATGAAAACTGTAGAAGTGGTTCGGGCAAGGGTTTGCGGACACGTGGATAGACACACGAAACGGAATAAAGTTGTCATAAGGGGGTTGTTAGCAGTGAGTATAGAATGAAATTGTGTATTCTTTCTTAATGAAATTCTTTCTATTTTCTCTGGTTGTATGCTGTAAGGTCTAATACGTAGAAAGATAGAGAAAATTCTGGTTTCTGAGAGAGAAGATTGTTTACCTCCTGAGAGTTAAAACAACGATTCCTCTACCAGTAGTTTGAAAGCAACAATCATGTGGGTGGGTACCCGAGGTGGTCATTATCAGATATTTATAGTTACCTACACAGCAGTCTCAGCAAGGTCACTCGCTCCAGCAAACTGAACCTCGCTCAACTGTGTAATTTGGCTGTTCCCGGGAACGATATGAAATTATTCTTCCGAATCACTAGCAGCGAGAGCTACTGTATCAGTCAAATTGATCGAGGCGATTCATCGGAATGAAACGGTTTGTTCGTGTGAGTCCTGTGATTGAATGCTTCGGTGAACCAGTGCGGTCCATTAAATTTAGTTATCCTCTTGCATAGACGGGGGTGTGCATCGGAAAATTAGGAGCGGTGACGAGGAAGGGTTAACCCTTGATGCTAATTGTGATAACGAGTAACAGAGTTTGGAACGATAAGAGTGAACCCGGAGAACAGTGGATCGTTGACTTGCAAGCGAAAGTCACAAAGCCACATAGTATTACACGTAGTTTCGAGAAAATCAAATTTGGAACGTTCAGTTTTCGGTGAAACTTCTTTTCGAGGGAGGAAATTGGATAATAGGTTTGAAGCTTGGTTTTAAGCTGCATCATCATCTTTACTTACCAACTTCCTCGTGAACCAAGAGCAAATTGCGCATTTACTGGTATCTCAACAAGGTTCCTACTACTAGTACGAATGGACCTGTAGTCCATTTCACCGGACTAAAGTGACCTAATGGTTTTCACTCAACAAAAACTTCTTGAGGTTCGATGAAAGATTCTTCTAAGAATCCATCCCTGAATTTTGACCGTATTTATTAGGGGGAGAGGAATAAAAGATTGTGGATGAAAGGGAAAAACAATAAATTAATAGATATAATTTATTTTTCTTGAAAATAGATTCTACAAGTATATTTTTAGGCAGATACCTACATTTATATAGATTCTTTAGTGTGGTATCGAATATTTTCCTTTAATCTGTAATAACCATATTTACTTCAAATCTGAAATTATACATGAATAAAATAATTTTGGAACATCGTAAAAAAAATGGCACCTACTTCAAACTTGAAAATAGAGAACAGCTTCCACTTCATGAAACTCAAACGGTTAGGTTTTGAAATTCATCGTCACAATCATCTAACATTGCAGATTCAGCAGACCTATCGAATGTTGTGTTAGTCGTTGGTGAATCTTACAACCACTGCTGTATGACATCCTTCCTGCAGAGGGTGTTAATATTCTTAATTTCTGGCATCCGAAATCGAGAGCTGTGTAGTGCAGAGTGGCTATCCAAATATCCTTGAGGGGAATGCCCCACTTTTTCTGGGTGTAGTTCTCAAAGGGAATATTCTTGAAACCATCTTGATAGGTATTTTAGGTTTTTCTAATAAATGAGTGACTCTACTGGTCCTGGTCAAGTGACCAGCTCTCCCCCCACCCCCCTCCCCCCCTTCCACTTGCCAAGGCTATACCCCACCCTCCTGCTACCAAGGACTATAAAAGGTCGGGTCAAGCCGAGTCATTCACTCACTATTCTATATTGTAACTGCTTAGCTCAATCAATTCACATATCAAAACGCCAAACCTTCTCTTTCAGTACCATCCCTAAGGAATATTATAATTCTTATAATCCCTCTCAGTACTATACCCCTACAGAGCTTTGTGATTCCAGACAGTAGCACTTTATCTTCTTCCCTCAGTACTACATCTCCTAGTTAGGGCAGAGTAAAGATAGGGCGTTCAAAAGTAAAATACTCAATCATACAATTAAATCATCAAGTTGATGCAGCAAGAATGCATAGATTCGATGTTGGCAAGATAAATTGGATTTTATACTATCGTAGTTTTACATTATTTCATATCACAACACAGTCGCACGTCTTTATAAACATTTAAAGTAATACTGTTAAGTTAAGTGACACGCAAAACCTCATGGATAAGTTCACATTTACGAGTATCTCGAAATTCACTAAACCAACTCAAGTTTGTATTCACAGCTCAGTTTTCTTTGGTTTGGACCTGGTGTGAATGTCACGGTTCTCTTCCAATGGCAACGAATTCCAAAAACGTTCTGCAGAGTTGTTGGTCAGAGTTTTGAATCTGTTCATTGACTGGTCGGGTCCAGATATTTCCAGGTACGAGAGATACGGCAAACCAGACTGCACTGTTTGCCATCCAGAGACAGGATATCTGAGAAATGAATGCATATTGGCATAAATATTCATGAATTATCAAACGCTACACCGTCGTTTAATCAGCATTGTCAACTTTTAAACGATACAACTCAGTAGCAAAGTCAGCTGAGGTTCCTTCTATGATTGCTCCTAGAAATCTCTTTTTTACAGTCGTGTTTTTCCATGAATGTAAGTTATACTATCGGACATTCTTGCGACATTTATAACTCACCCCATAATCACCTGATATCAATGTTACCTAATGAAAAGCCAACAGGTGGAGCATAAAATTATTCCCGATAAATCTCATTCTAGCATTCTACAAGTTTCAAAGCTATAATCTCAACGATGAGTCACTTTTGTTTCATGTAAGTACAACGTCCTCAATTTTACCGGACTTCAATAAAATTAGTAAGAATTAAAATAGTTGAGACATACGTGGTTCCATTTGAGTCACATTACCATGATATTGGAGTTAGGTGGTCACTGATGTCCCGAATGCGAATTAAATTTTATTATTTTCGTAATATTCGGAATGTAGTTCTGCATCAAAATTATGTTTCATTGATTTCACTCCGATCAAAATTCTAAATCAGCTGGTGTTAATTTATTGTTTTATATTTGAAGTTCATAGGAATAACAAATTATTGTAGTTTGGAATTTTGAACCGGGTGGTCAATTTAAATAGTAGTAGAAAAACAGGAAGTAGAGAGAGAAATAGGTGGCTATAACAGGAAGAGACAGAACGAGTACCTACACCACAACTGATCAAGTGTAAACGTGTAGTTATGAAACACTGTCTATTACGAGTACTTATAAAATTGTTTTCGTATTTCATCTACATTTTCTTGAATCATTAGGTCTTGGCTGTAGATGGTCCTTCATAAATACGTTGCACGTGTGCCAAATTAATCGTAGCAACTTTCATGTACGACATTTCAACTATTCTCTGAGCTTTTCTGGATTTGGCAAAGCAAAAGCTATCCCTAGCCAGACGTAACTAAGCTATCGTCCACTTAAAATAGAGTCTAGGATCTGAGTAGGTACAAATAGACAGCCGGGGTTTCATTACCATCATTAAAAATGAATTAATAATATGAGTTTATATGGAAAAATTCCTGGATTTTTGAAATATCCTTTCTCCAACAAGATTCACTCCTCCAAAATGGTATTTTTCTGGGATAAGAACGTAGTATCCTGAGCTTTCCCAACTTTCTTTGGGGAACTTTGTCCAATTTCCTGCAATCCGTTCACCCAAACTTTCAAGCCTCCCGAAGCAGACTCTTGGGACCCACATTATACAATACTTTCATGCGTGCGTAAAATATATTACAGGCGGTTTTAACAAGAAAACGTTGGAAACACCGAATCTCTACAATATTACGAACGTTAAAATGTCAAAACAAAAACATAGTTGTCAGGAGGTATACTAGATGGTTATTAACCCTCGGGTACTCCAGTGTGGATCGAACCCGACCCAGGTGGGTGTATTTTTGACACTCACCAAATTTCGGAAACATTATGGTACTCAAATTCCCTTTCAGGCAGTCATATAGAAGGTGTCAACGCAGCCGCATCTCCAGGGTGAGTGATTTTAGAAAATGTTTCTCAATTTTCCAGTCAACTCAAAAAGCGTTACATTGTAAAAAAAGCTTTACATTTTATTTCTAATGATTTTCACGTAGGTATAACCAAGCCGTTTCCGGGAAGATGAAACTTCCCAAGTTTTCAACTGACAGAAATCGTTCTCCATTCGTTGGAAAGCTCTCGATTTATCACGCATTTCTTTAGTACTTATTCTCGATATTTATGTCGCTATTTTATATTTATTAATGTTATTAATGGATGCAGTAAACTATGCCGCTTGTTCTGTTCTGATGTTTATCGCTTATAACCAAATCGTTGCTAAAGAACTGAATCTTAGACATTTATCATCGTACAAAAATTGTTCGCCAGTCGTTGGAAAGCTCTCAATTTACCAGACCGTATTTATTATGTTAACCACTGCGCAGTGCATGGCCAACAATCTTAGGTAAAGCGTGGTTGTCTGAATAATTGTTTACATACGGGTCTCAGTTAATTTTGTAAACATGATTGCAACCACTAGAATGGAAAGAAACTTGGAAGTTCAGATTTGATATGGAGAATCTGTGGGACATTAAGAGACGATTGAACTGATGGGCTCTTTCCTGATCAGCTGAGTGAGCTAAGTTCTCCCCTGTTCACCCTAGGAAGTTGAAATTTGATGGGGAGACTCCCTGGACATGAAGAGACGATTGAAATGATGGGTTGAATAGAAAGAGGTGCAAAGGGGAGAGGGGGAGCGAAGACATAAAATGTCTAAAGGTCTTGCAGACTCGTACGCATGATTTTTTATGTTCACGTTTCTAATGAATATCCATTGAATAATATTTTAGTGAACAGTTTTATATTTAATCATTTATTGCATAAAGCATTCTTACTCTGTTATGAATTTCATCAACAGCTCTATCATCGTTTTCGACATCTTATCTTCATCGGGGTCGCCTGTTCTCTTCAATATGACGGAGTCAGTTTTGAATATGTATAGTAAATCGTCCATATGAACAGCACCACCTTGGATTGTAAAAAATATTTCAGTATTACACACAGAGTATTCAGTATATACAATAGTATTACCAATTATATGTTGGCATCTAGTTGATAGGTGCACTTATTTGAAAATAATATACACGAATGAAATAAGTCATTACGATAGATATGCTATAAAACCATGAGTTTTGATGATAGGCATTGATGGGTACACCAAGGACCATAAAATATAATATTATTACAAGTATTAACCAATAAAAAATGAACAAACTGATTTCCGTTTTCGATTATCATTCATCTCTCAAAAGTATCCTACTCAACTATTTGCATAATAAGCGTTATCTTAACAACTTAGTTCGAGGGTATGTGATACAGAGTATGTAGGGTCCAGAAGAAAAATGGTGAGGGTCCATTTTTTGGCGGGATTGAGACTTTAGTGACATCTGTTGACAGTGACAGTTTAGTGATATCCACATAAAACCGCGTTCAAAAATAGGTAGCATCCGGCATTTAAACCCCGTGAATCCCGGAGACACGAAGACGGGAGAGGAAGCGTTTCAGAGATCGACGCGACTAGTTCGCTTATGTTAATCTGGATATTAATGAACCTATTATACCTACCTATTAATGTTCCGCATAGTGTTGTTCTCAAATTACTCTGTGCTTCGGTTTCTTCACCTTCTTGTAACAGAAAAACAAGGTTGAATTGTGTGCATTTTTCTTTCCTGTACGGGGTCACAGCTATCTGAAGCGTGACAGATTTGATTAATCAAATATCCTACGTAGAACTAACCCAAGGATGGCAGGGTGAGATTGTTCATGACAGGCGCGAACCCTCACCGTTCACGCTTGTAGATTGAAAGACGGAATTTTTCAAATCGTGGACGCGTTACGTCGCACCAACGTAGGTACAAACCGAGATGATCAATCCCCACAAAAGCCAATTTGATGTTTGAAGGTATCCAACGATTCTCCATAGTACATCCACCAGTGCACAACATTATTTGGAGCCTATCATAAGCATAACGTGCTGTGGGTGTCACCAAAAAGAATAAGGGACAAAATGGTCGTGCAGGACAGCAGCTTCGTAACACTTATGATGGGGCCCCTTCCTATTACTTTAACAAGGTGCAGGGACGTACGGTATCAGACAAAGTTTGGACCCACGAAGATGCCAAGAGGTTCTACCATAATTTGGTTGTTGATACAGTTGATAAGCTGCATCTGGGGATATGCCCAGAGAAACTCTCTCTTTCCATCACTCATGTTGTTACACTAGTATCACCGTTATCTTGGATCTAGCCATCTATACAACACGAAAACACTGTCCTGACCGTTCGTTTAGCAGCAACCAATTTACCTGTGTCACCTTCCTTCTTCACTGGTAGTTAGTTCTGAAAACGCGATAAATCACTACCGTGCGTTCATTCTATTTCGCTGTATCGAAAAATGTAACCCGTACTACAAGGGTGGATAAAATATAAACGAAAATTTCGTCCTGAGCTCTATTGAGAAGGAGGAAGGCTAAGCAAGTTGGAACATGCTAAGGGGGGCATATTAGGAGTGATAAACAACGCCAGACCAATCGCCACAACTGCACTGTTAGTGTCTACCAAGATGAGTGAAAAAGAGGTCCTCTCGTCCGTTGCGCAAAGAATTATTATTGAATTCCTCGCGAATGAAGGCGTAAAGGGAAGGATTTTTGAGTCGTAATATGACTTGTGGTGAAACGTTGGTCCACCCCTATGCCCCAGAAAGCAAGGCTAGCATGGAATGGCAAGCGAAAAACGAGCAACCACCCATTATGGCCAAAACGTGTTTGTCAGTAGGCGAAATTCTGGCAACTTTTTGTTTCAATTTTCAATTCCTCAAGGAGCGATTTTGTTTGATTTCCTTCATGACCAACGGACTGTCGATACGGAGTATTACTGTCAGCTCCTTGATCAACTTAAGGCCGTTTACTGGTCAATAAGGCGAAGACAACCCATAAGTGTTATTGCCCACACACCGATTTTGGACGGCCGGTTTTATTCCGGCCGTCCGAATTCTAATAGTGAACCATTGGATGGAACGGAACTTGGCACACACGCCGACCGTAAAATAATACCGGTAAAATATCGGGGAGCAGCCGGCCACTGCCACTGCAGACCGCCGGTACCGGGAAGACCCGACCCCACTGTGGCGTACATAACTAAATACCCGCTTGCACACTGACTATTATTTACCGACCGATTTCAGCAGTTCTATTAGTAACTACGCATCTTCTATTCTATTTGAGTGCTCTCGTGATATGGGACTAGTTTTGTGATTTCGGACTACCAATTTATTTATTTATTTATTTATTTTTTTTTTTTATTTTTTCTTCTTCTCATGGAGTTCGTCGAAAAATTTAATTGACATTCTAAAGAAGTTGAAAAACTTGGAACCATCACGCCTCAGTTCTTCAAAAAGAGTGCAGAATGTTCCACTGTGTTCCCTTCTTTGATTGATAGGATGAATCCACCACTTGCGCATAATCCTACGGCGCTTAATGTGGCGATACAATAACCACATAGCAATTACACGTTTAGGATTCATTGTTGTTCAAGAATCTCGCGTCACGAACACCAAGCAACTCATTGTTTTGCCGATAAAAATCCGATGTGTTTGCAATCACCTGCTACCGATAAAATATCGGCCGATTTTTTACCGACCGTCCAAAATTGGTGTGTGTGCAACTGACCTAAGGAGTGTCATTTCGCTCCACGACAATCCCTGGAGCCTGGAGCCTCACCGCACACAGCATTTCGGACCAGAATTTCGTCTGGGAGACCTTGAACACCCCCCCCCCCCCTCCATAGTCCAGACCTTTCCCCATGTGACTACCACCTGTTTGGCCCACTGAAAGATATTGGGAGATCAGCGTTTTGATGACGATGTTGCGTAGAGACGTCTGTGCGCAATTGTCTTCATACCCTCCCCCTATCTCACTCTATCTATGAGGACAGAATTAAGTTACTCCCGATTCTATGGGGAAAATGTGTCACAAAATTAGGTGATTATGGAGAAAAATAAAAAGAATTATATATTCTTTATATTTATGACAGTTTTTTGGGTTTTTGAGAATCGGTCAGGCAATAATAAAATTTAAATCCTAATAGATAAGATAAGATTAATAGATTAAATCTTAATAGATTTCTTAGATTTAAATTTTATTATTGCCTGACCGATTCTCAAAACCCATAAAACTGTCATAATTATCACCAAGCGGTCAATAAATTAAACCATATTATTCTTTATATTGAAATAAACAATCAGAAAAAATCAATTCTCGTTTATATTTGATCCACCCTCCTATATTAGGGGAAATTCTCCTATAATCTGATCATAAAAACCTCAATTTACCTTTGTAAATTTCACTGTGATTGTAATTTACCTTTGTAAATTTCACTGTGATTGTAATTTACCTTTGTAAATTTCACTGTGATTGTATGAATCACTTATCCGTTCCCCGCCTGTGTGTGTGAATACATAAGAGTACACTGGTGACTTGTAATACTTAGCGTGCAGTTTTGCCGTTTCCCTAATTCCAATAGACAGAGCTCGTTCAGTAAATAACTGGAAAAATACGAGTAATTCAATAGTAATAAAAGTATAAATGCACTTTACTTAGTAAAATAACAACAAAACAAAATAAATAAATAAACATAACAAAATAACAAAATAAATGGTAAAATAACTAATATAATTTTATAATAACTAATAATATAGTATAATACATAAAAATTCCTACTGTTTCAAAAGTAATCCAGATTTGGAGGATCAAAATTATAAGTACCTAATAGTAGGGATCATGAAATTATTCATTTGCAGTATTTCTGCCATCACTTGCTAACATTTTGAAAAGAAGGTCTTACAATATTCAATAGCCTTCATAATTTATATTCCCTCATATAAAAGAGTTTGGTTTTGAGTTTACTGTTAATTAGATGGTCAAGGTGACGACAAATCAAATAGGCCTATTAATTACCTTGATTACCTTCATTGTTCACTCGTAAAGTAGCAGTGAGAAAGGAGGATGTACGAAGCGCGCCGGAAAGGTAAGCCCGCTATTCAAGAAGAGGATCAGTTATACCTACAGGGTGCCCACAAGTCCCCCCCCCAATCCTCCTAAAATTCTTATTGATTTGTGGGGGTATTTGAAAAACAAATTTTTTTCTTTGATTCTTCATGATTTTTTCCAAAGATCTCAAATATAACCACGTTGCGCATTGCGCAATAGCAAAACCATGCGAAAATAACACCAACTTTTTTTTTTTTTTTTTTTTTTAAATAGGAACCCCATTTTCCATTGCACATTTGGATTTTACGCATAATTTAATGAACTTGCGACCCTGCAAAGTGGCTTAACTACCAAAAAAGCGCAAATCATGGATTTTCGTAAACCCCACGTGCGGTACGTGAATTTTCATTGTTTTTCAACGCAGTTTCGTATGGCGCTATAGGATTCTTGATTTGATTCAATTTTAGCGGAACAATGGCCGAAAGTCGGATATTTCGCGTGAAAAAATCATCTTTTTAGGCGTGCGTTTGCTCATGAAATTTCATAATTTTCCATCCCCACTTCCTCCTCCTTTCTTGACAGGGCTGGGGACCGGATATGGCGGAGTTGAAAGAATACTTCCTTGGAAAAAATTGAAAATAGTTTCCGGTGGGAGAAAAACTTGGAAAAAAGTACTTCAAATAGGGAATTTTGAGCAACTGCTTTGAAGTCTTTTTTTCCAAAATTCCTCCACAAATAAGGGTTTTAGGAGGAGGAGGGGACAACTCGTGGGACACCCTGAATGTCAACGTGGAGTGATTACGCATACTGGATGTGATTTTGGACGAACCGAATACATAATGACGCCACACCGGAGTGCTCCGCTAGAAAAAAAGCGCGAGTGCTCCGACACGCCTGAGTGATTCCGTGTTTGAAAAGTAGCCAGTTCAATACGTTTTGTCAATGTAATCAACTATTACTTTATATTTGAATCCGTCAATAAACACAACAACAGCCTCTTGACGTCTTCCGCCACTAACTAATTTCACGTCCGACATGTTGCCCGGAGAGAGGTAATCAACAAACTGATGGTAAAAGTCCCAAGGATTAATGTCGATTCCGGTGCACTTTCTCTTATCGTCTACGGGATCACTCGGGACAATCTATTTTCGAGATTGAGATGTGAAGGGTGTCTCAACCTTCGCCCCTCGGACTCGACGGGAGCACTGGAGCCGTCGCCCAATAAACTAACAGACCGCCGGTTCTGAAAGCCCCGAACCCAATGTAGGAAGAACGGGACTTCAGAAACAATTTTAGACGAGAAAAAACTAAATTTTTGATGATTTGTCAATAACTGACATCAGTGAAGACGGCTCAAAACGTCAATGACTAAAAAAAAAATTTATTTTTAATACAAATTTTTGACAAATTTCTTCATTGAAATCTGTTGTGAGGCATTCTGAAACAATTCATGGTTGGCACTTTTTGATTATGTAATTATACAACGTATTTCATTCCAGAAGATAACTCTCCTTAGGATTCAGACAAAAATTTCGTTCTTGCACAAAAAAATTAACCTTCCCAAACGAAAGGATGAGTTCGTTGCCCATCACTTTTTGAGCACAGTAAATTGGTCAAATTTCCAAAATGTTCAAAAAACTCAAACAATGGCAAAAAACGGCAAAAAAATTGTTAAATTTATTATTTTCAGCAGAATTTTAGTTAAAACAATGTTATCAACAATTAGTAGGACAATAACAAAAATTTTCACAAAATTATGCTGAAAACTGTACTTAAAGTTTGTTGGCATTTGCTGAAAAATCTATAAAAAACCAAAATCTTTTTTAAATTTAGAATTCTTCTTAGTAATAGTTTTTTCGACATCAAAGTTATTGGTCTTTAGCCATTTTCTTGCACTCAAATTACTCAACTTTCAATTCAATATAACGTGTAATACGAAAGGTGATTTGATGATTTGCTCATGAGTCTTGTTAACCTACCGAGCTTTATATTTGTACATTTTTATCTCATATATAAAATCTTTATCTCTATATCTCATCTTCTAAAAAAAATCATCTTCAATATCTCAATAATACCTAGATACTATTATCCATATATCTCATATTTATGTTTCGGCGTCGATGATTTCGTACAAATATTACATATTTGCCTACACCCAATTTTATGCTTCGGTGAGAAGATCTAATTTTTTAATTATTAAAAAAATAATGATAACTGACTGACTCTTCGAACTTCTAGATCAACCAATATTCTAAACTAACCTGTGTGAGCCCCTTTGGATTTTCCAATATGGTTTCGCCATTTAGATAGAAATCTTTGATTGACTGGGCGACCTCATGCTTATCAGCCTCACTCACCTCGTAGGACAACAGCATTGGTAATAAATGATCCCAGTTAGCCTTAAGTTCATCGATCGCCGATGAATTCGTGAATATTTCTGAAAATAATTCACATTGGCCACATCATAACGTATACATTAATCGGTTACTATACATTTATTAAGCGATTCATTATTGATTGATAACTGAATACATATTATAATTTATCATTTTAAATGCTTACATAGGTACGTACCAGCTGAAGCGAACAGCGCATCATCATCAGTATATGAAATAAGAAATGGAACATCATTAGCACAACCAGATCTTATGATGTCTTCTGGCCATCTATCAATGAAGGAGGTGTCAGTTGATTTCTCAATTACTGGTGAGCTGGGCATTACGTCATAGCCGAGGTATTCCTGGAGATTTTACAATAAACAATTTACATTTACCTAAAGACGCCAGGAGTAGGTAGGTATTGAGAGTTGACTACTCTTCTGGGGACGTTGTAACTACAAATACCGTCACTACCACTCATGTTTGTTAGTTTTACTCCTCT
This sequence comes from Adelphocoris suturalis, assembly GCA_030762985.1. Lineage (NCBI taxonomy): Eukaryota > Metazoa > Arthropoda > Insecta > Hemiptera > Miridae > Adelphocoris > Adelphocoris suturalis. Next base: position 57,843,618 of record CM061044.1, read on the forward strand.
ATTTGCTTCAAAGCAAGTATTTCACATCTATTAGACAATATTACGCATCGCACATATCTATATATAACACAAGTATTGCAGAAACCCATATTTATCCGGGGTCTGCCAAGTGGGTTACCTACACATTAAAGTTAAAAATAAGTTTATTCTACAAACCCTACACATGTATGTGACTGATTCTGATCTTGAAAATTCTGAAGAGTGCATCAATATTTCCATTTTTCTTCAATCATTCAGATGAAATGTTAATATGCTCAGGAGAGAATGTCTATCTTTCCACAGGAAATGGAACATGCATGTAGAAGATAACAAGGCTGTTTGACGAAACATTGCAATAATTTTATATTTTATATACAGTAAAGACTGTCATTTCCCTAGGGAGGTGATATTCGTCGGTCCAATTTTGGCGAGTGCCCACCCGTAAAACATAAATATCATGAAATACCAGAAAGATATTTATATGCATAATATTCCGAACTCACTCAAAACTACTGTAGTTGAAGGATAGTTGCAGGATATGCTTATATTGATATTCAACATGGAGAAATTGTGATAAGACAATGTATTCAAAGAAATACAGAGTGAAGATGCAGATTGCAAAAGCTTGCGCGCACGTCAATCACTTTCTCTTCAAATAACGATAATTAGGCCTTTCAGTCCTTGAGTTTTATTTTTTCTACAACTCTTCTCTCTCGGAACCCGAGGCTTCTTCAGGGAGTTAAATTGTAACAATAAAATTTTAAAATATCTTGGTGAAAATCGATACCATGATAATAATCCTATTAAAGTTTCAAATGTTTAACAGAGTTTCCTGAGCCTAAACTGAAAGGCCAATTTTACGTATCTCAGTTAAATATATGTTTCATGTTCCTCCGAGATCACCAGATTATGTGATGGTACCTATCTGTCCAGGAAACAAAAATAGTAGGTACTAACATAATGCAAGTAAAATTACTGGATAATTGTTAGACGACAACGATAACTTCTAATACGGGTTACAAATTTAGGAACTGTGTGACTGTGACTACCTTAAAAACTTTACCGCATTATCTCAAATTATGTTTTGTTCGATAACAACTGGAGATGACTCTATTCCAGAGTTCAGGTTGCTATCGACACTGATAAATAGCGCGGAACGCTTCATTCACCCTCTCATGAACTCCCCCACCACTCCCGCGCGCATCCTGAGTGAAGATAATCCCCACCCCACCTCTTTCGTGCGTTTTTATTATATTTATTTATTATTATTCCCTTTTCTACTATTTCGCTACTAAATTCATAAATATTTTTCGAAAATATTCACTAATTACAATAAATCGAGGGGCCTGTGTACGGATGGCGGTGCAGCAGTTACCTCCGTCCTGGACTGGTGAGGAAACGGAATCAGTTAATATTTTATTTTTGGTTGTGAGCCGTAACCCTAGAAGAGGTTCTAATTTTTGCCATATACCTATTAGAGTACTATTGTAATCGAGAAGGTGAAAAATATACAATCAACATCTCGTACAAAAGGTTTTGGTTATTTAATCGAACGACCTACCCCTTTCGTCGCAAGTCAAGCGATACATTTTTAGTGCAAGTTCTCCATCTGGAAATCTCCACAATAAATTTTAAGTACCAAACTTACAACCAAAGCACCCAATCAATCAGCGTATCAATCTTACAGTTTGAATTCTCTGTACTGCCATAGGGTTTTTCGTGTGTTTTTCGTATTTGCTGTGGAAATACCTGCTGATTTCTTCCTGTTTTTGCTCATTAACCTAATTCATTGATTGTAATAAAACTTGCCACAAACAGTTCAGCTTGCCTTGTGACCATGTCGGCGGGTTTTTCTCTCAGACATTCCATAATCGCCTCAGAGTCGTGTGTAGGGCAACCAAGAGCTTGTGATATCCGCAAAGCTTTGACTCGTGGGTGACGGTCCACAGCCCACGGGTTAAGTGCTGTTCCGCTCAAGGCCACTGCCTTATGGAACAGCCCTTAAACGAAAATAGAATAAAGAATAATTTATTATTATAATCATTCGCCATCATTGTAATAAGTTATTATTATAAAATACCGACGTAAGAGCATCAGTGTATCCTCAAAAAACACTAAAACTCTAAATACTAAAACTAAAAGACTAAATAACACATGTATCCTCAATTTATTCAAATAAAAGCGGGACGGCGTATTTGTCAGATCAACAGCAATGTGTGATGTCATTCTTTTGAGCAATTCCAGGATTTGAATTCTAGGTGAAGTATTGAATTATGATCAGTGGGATTTTGAATAAGAAGCCATAGCTTTATATTGCATCCCTGATTTATATCGGTGTTTATATCGGTTGAACAAAGATATACGAGTACGTAGTAACCGTGGAACCGAATTAATGTGCTTTAATCATGGAAGGAATATTAATTTATAGCATGGAACATGCTTTAGCCTTGAACTGATTGCCCGAAAACGTTACGCGGAAATGTCACGAAATTTTCACGTACAACCTAGCCGTTGCTGGGGAAATGAAACTTCTGTAGTTTTCACCGGGAAAAATTGTTCTCCATTCGTTGGAAAGCTCTTGATTTATGGAGCATTTCTTTCGTACTCGTTTTCTTCTATCCATGCCTTAGTGTTATATTTATTTATGTTGACATGGATATGTCTTTTGGCTGGGGGTCAAGGAATTTTTTGCGACACTTTTTTTTCCCGACCGACACTTTTTTTCCCGACCGACACTTTTTTTCCCAACCGGCACATTTTCTATTGATTTTCACGTACAACCAAGGCGTTACTAGGGAAGAGTAACTCCCATAGTTTTCATAGTAGGAAAATCGTTCGCCACTTTTTGGAATGCTCTCATTTTACCACGACATTTCATGACCTCTAAATCATTGTAGTGTCAAGAAATGCTGATTTATTACTCTAAGTTAAAAACTGAAATTGTTTTGTAACCATAATGGAATAATCTTGTGAAAAGAAGGCACTACACGGTTGGTATACAATTTATTGAGTAATAGGTACCAACTGGTAAGTAGTAGGTACTAGAATTATCCATGATCTTTTGTTTTTCCCATCAAGGGAGAAATTAAAATTTTGACATGGATTTATATATGGATATAGTAAACAATGCCGCTTGTTTTGTTGTCACTCGGTTGATAAGTTAATCTTGGTTATAATAATTTTAGACGCGCACAGTAACAGAAAATTACCTACCTAGGTACTTCCTTCTAACTTCGATTAGTAAAAAATTTATGTCGAAGTTTTAAATTTATTTACATTTACGAATTAGAGGGAAGAAATCATGTTCCATGTTATAGCACTTTAGCAACCGGGGGGTCCAGGGGGGGCTAAACCCCCCTGGCGGGGTCCGAAGGGCCGAGTTTTATTAGTTTATTATATATATATATATATATATATATATATATATATATATATATATATATATATTTGGAAAAGGAATTTTTTTAAGCGACAGTATCTCGGTCTTTATTTGACGTACAGAACTGTACTTGATCCGTAGTTTTTATACGCTTTTTGTTCGTTGTGTGGACACCCCTCATAAACGGTAAATAATAGAAAATTTATCATACTATTTTTACGTTAAAGAGAATAAAACCGTTTCCAGTTTTCAGGAATTTAAACGAGCTCATAAACCCGATGTTACTTGGTCTACAAAGCAATGTGCATTCCTTACCTTGGCTTTGGCTGGACAGGACGTGGAAGTGAACACTAGCTCCCCCTGCTGAACAGCCGACCAATGTCACTTTGTTGGGATCCCCACCAAACGCTGCTATATTAGCATTGACCCATTTCAAACCTAGAAGTTGATCCTTTAACCCCATATTTCCAGGTAATACGTCATCTTGTAAACTCAGGAATCCTGCAACATGCAATATACAGGGTGTCTTAAAATTAATGGGCCAGCCATTTATTTCGTTCTAGTTTTGGAGATATCAAAAAACTTTAAATATCAACTCCCTTTCATTTTTTAAACGCTATCCCACGGTAAAATCGGGTTTCGATTATCACGCACCACAGTGGCACTAACTTTAAACTCGCGTTTTTTCAAATGGGAACCCCTATTTTGTACTTCAGTTCCGAAATCTGCATCAAAATTCAGGGAAAAATGACCCACCACTTGAATTTTTCAGTGCCTAAAAACGAGCACAATTACGCACCGGAAGTTCGCCATTAGTGAAAAATATCAATTTTTGACGATAATTAATTACCCCATTTGACGCCTGATTCCAGAGTATGTTTTTCACGTTGAATTACGTTGTGGCGTTCTTTTGTTGATATTTCGCAAAAACTGAGAAAATGACATTTTGGTGCGCTTTGTGCTGTGTGAAAAGGATTGGAGAATTTTGCAATTATGGGCGTTTTTACGATGTTTTTCGAACTTGGTGATGCGAATGTCAACAGAAGAGCATCATCACGTAAATCAGCGGGAAAATATAGGTAGGTACCCTAAAATCATGTATCGTATTGAATATCTTCATAAACCCGATAGGTATTTCACAATGCAATGCAATTTATAGGGGAACGTCTAGGAGCTAAACCGCACAATCCTTGAAAACTTCATAAAAATCGCTCCATTATTCTTGGATTTTTGCCTGTGTCGATCAATTTTAATTTTGCACAGGCGCTATAGTTATTACTCCGCCAATGGCGATATAATTCATGACGAATTTCCCTGGAACAAATTCCTATCTACCCCCCGAGTTTGAACGAAATCGGACCAATAGATGATATATTATGAAATCGGCGTTATAGTAAATTAACGTTTGCGCATGCGCACAACTACTATTTATGTGACGGCAATGAAAGTCACAGAGGACCGTCTACAAGATATCCCGCACAATCTCTGAAAATTTCATCAAAATCGCTTCATTAGACTCAAACTTTTGCCAGTGTCAATCGATATTAGTTTCGCGCATGCGCAATGATTATTACTCCACCAATCGCGACATAATTTATAGACCATTTTTCTAGAACATCTACCAACTCACCTACCGAACTTGAACGAAAGTGGACCAACAGATGATGAAAAATCGATGTTATGAGAAGTTCACGTTTGCGCAAGTGCACAGGCTACTATTAATCCAACGGCAATGCAATTTATAGGAGAACGTCTAGGAGCTAACCCACACAATCTCGGAAAATTTCATCGGAATCAGACTAAAACTTGGTAGGTATGGGCGTGACAAGGATTTACCACAGACAGACATACAGAAAGACAAACAGACAGAAGACTCGGTACCAAAATTGATCAACAAGCTCTGAAACGCAAAAAGCAAGTGGAAATTTTGATTAGGGAAGACAAAAATTTGTCTACCTTACATCACGAACACAAAGCCTTCGGTTGTGAGGAAGCAAAACGTTGATATTATTAATCCTTTCATGTTCATGATTTTCTGAGAAAGTGATGAGCTGCATACATTCTATCCATACCTTCATCTTTCTTTTTCTTCGAATAATTAAATGAACTTGAATGTAAACAACAGTATAATCAACCTGTTAGGTACCTACCAAATGACATAAAGCTTGGATCAATTACAATACATGCATTCCATAACAAAACAAATACCTATCTAATAAAAGGATCACGTAGGTAATAAATAATTAGATTAGAATGACTCCCATTAAGTCGAAATAGACTTGAATTTCAAAAATATAACCAATTAAAGTTCGTATTAAGAAAGGCATGTCAGCTCACCTAAGATCCCCAAGCGGTAATTGATTGTGACCAACACAACTTCCACTTCATCAAGAAGATAGTCTGGCCCGTGTCGGTGACCGAATCCCTCTTGAAAGCTTCCACCGTGTATGAGAAAAATTACGTCAAGTTTAGACAGATCCCGCAGAGTCGAAACCTAAGAATTCAAACACTACACACTACATGAATCGATGGAAAGTTGTATCTACTTGTTATTGGTATTTATTGTTCTAAAATCATAACATTTAGATGCCCATCGGGGAGATACGAAATATAATCGTTTTGCTTGCGGTGGTGTGGATCTACTCCTCTGAAGACATGACATGTATGTCTTCAAAGGAATAAATTACAATACCAAACGCAAAACTATAAACATAACGATGCTTATTTCTGTTCTAGAACCAAAAATTTCAACCATGTATCATGTTTTCTCCTCGATATTGATTCGAAATTCTATGAAAACATCAGAAATTAACAAGCGGTTGCAATCATGTTCACAATATCAATTATTGAGAATGATCACCTGTGTGTAACAATTATTTATATAACCATGCTCATAACTCAGTTTGTTGGACACGCACTTCGCCGTAGTTAACATAATATTGTTGGATAAATCGAGAGCTTTCGAACGATTGGTCAACGAATTTTGTGGGATGAAAAACGACGAAGTACCATTTCCCTAGCAACGACTCGGTTGTAGGCGGAAATCACTGTAACACTATATGTTTCGTGCGCGGAAAAAAATTGACTCGCAAAATTTGCTAGGACCCCAGGGCTGAAACATGATACATGTTAATATCACATTCAAATTATACATAGCGAACGCTCAATATCGTGAAGATTTTGGAATTGTGTATACTTACATTTGATTTGACAGTGAACATAAGGGAAGTTGTATCTATTTTAGTGTCATAATGTAGAAAACCCGAAAAAAAAACTATGATAATTACTCAAAAACTAAGTCTACTAACAAATAGGTATATAGCAGGAAAAGAATCGACCAGCGAAGTTTGTAAAGCCTTGTAAAGTCCTTGTCATAATGCTTGAAGAAGATAGCTTACATCATACCATTTTAATTGGGCTTGTCCGTAATTTCAATAAATGAATAAATTAGGTAATAAATTTTACGCACTCTGGGTGTGTACACATTCAGGTAAAGACAGTCTTCGTTTCCTACATCCGGCTTGTTTGATTGTAAGCACTTGTTGGGAGGAGACGTGGCATTCAGAGTACCGCTCCATGATCCAAATGGTACAGGCTCCTGTGAAATTATGACGTAATTTCTGAGTGAATTTTATTAATTATCGTATTATGTTACATTGTTTTTAAATTTAAGCATGGATTCAAAGGCATTGTTAACTAAGTGTCAATTTCATGACAAAACCATTGTCCTGAATAACATTCTGCGATTCAAATCAACCAGTCATGATTTTGGGCGGCCGGGTGGCTGCTGGCCACATTCCCACATTCGTCACACCAACATTGCGTACCTATCAAGCCTAAACATGTAAGTACCTACCTTCGTAAATGATTCTACTTTTCTTCTATGATTCTGTTATTCTGTTGACTCTTGAAATGCCAGTTTTGGCCGCTACAAACTAGAACGATTTGATTAATTGAAAATAGTTCTAGGATTTTCGGATTTTCAATTTTATCGATTTCCTATCGAATATCAATGGAACTGTTGAGCATTATTTTATGCAGTCATTTTTCATGTTTTATCCCATCCCATGTTTGATAAACTTCTGTTGACCAAAATGCTACTATAAAATGAAAATTTAACAATTTTTTGCCGTTTCTAGCCACTTTTAGCGAATTTTTATTTATTTATAATTAATACAAATATTTTTAGCTCGTATTTTGAAATTTGAACAGTTATATGTTCAAAAGGTTACGGCAAACGAACTCACTCATTTGGAAAGCTTGATTTTTTGGCGCAAGAACGGAATTTTTCCTAAACAGTAGTGTCTGAACACTAAACTCAGTTTCGCAAATTGGCAAGAAAAAAAGTGCCAGTCATGCAGCATGATCGTATGAGTGAAATTTATTAAATTATCGTATTGTTTAATGTTGTTGCTTTGAAATTTAAGTTTTTTAAGTGCAAGGAAATTGTTAACTATTAATATTGTAGCAAAAAACGTATTCTAAATAATAGTTCCCTATTCAAATAAAGGTTGTGAATTTTTGGTTTTTTTTAATCGAGTTGTGAGCAAATTTGAAAGAATTTCAAGTACTATACTATACTATTATATGCTCAGCATAATTTTGTACATAAACTTTTTAATGTGCTATTTTACAGTAAACAAACTTTATTTGAGCAATATTCTACCAATTAATATAAATTAAACGATTTTTAACAGTTTTTGGTGATTTTTTGAAATTTTACCAATTTAGTGTGCTCAAAAAGTTTTATTGGCGCAAGAACGGAATTTCTATAGTTATGTTAAGGAGAGTCTGGAATAACACATATATACATGAATAAATATACATAAAAATACAAATTAAAAACTCATGGATTCGTCTCAGAGTGCCTCTAAACTGATTTCAATGCGGAAAACTTACGAAAGTTCGTAGTTTCGCCATTGTAATAGCCTCATTTTCTACGAAAGTTTGCTAAAAGCATTAAACTAACGGAGTCGTTCAGAATGCCTCTGTACGGATTTTTCAATGAAGAACATTATTGAAAACATTGAAATAAACAGTTTTGAAGCTATCGCAATAGCTTATTTTTCCACAAAAATTCGCTAATTTTAGTAAATTTTGATTATGGTTCATAGGTTTATTACAGCTTTTTAATAGGTTAGGTTTGCCTACCTTGAATCTCAGTTGGCCTACTGGAGGCTTGGCGTACGGTATGCCTAAGAATGACTCGATTTCCCTTCCATTGATGGTTTCTTGAATGATCCCTCTCACTCTCCCTGCAGTCAACGTCACTTCTGGGACCGGTGAGCAACGAACGAGAATCAGCTGGAAGGTCAAGAGTAAACAGACGACCGCCAGTTCTTCTCCGGACCTCTCCATGTCGGGATGACTAGACGACAACTGAGCGCGTGGAATCAGATGGAGCTCTTGGCGCCGATCCCATCGCTTACATAACGGGCTCCGATAAAAACTCTACACCCTGTAGTAGGACAACAAAACTGCGGGTGAGTGGATCCACATTACCATCTCAATTGACATTAATCGGCCTACACGTTTCCCGCAACAAACGTACAATAACTCTACTTACTTCAATGACTTTGAAATTGACTTCGGAACAGTTTTAGTGGAAAAGTATAACAGAAAGAGTGGTATGAAAGAGTAGGATGTTTAGATGAAATTAGTTGGGAAAATTTTATATATTTTGACATTTTATGTCTTTACTTTGGCACATGAACGAAAAAAAGCGTTAACAAAAAGCGTTAAAAAAAGCGTAACGGTTGGTTTTCTGATGATTTCCGCTTACAACCGAGTCGTTGCTAGGGAAATGGTACCTACTTCGTCGTTTTTCATCCCACAAAATTCGTTGACCATTCGTTCGAATGCTCTCGATTTATCCAACCATATTATGTTAACTACTGCGAAGTGCGTGGCCAACAAACAAGCTGAGTTATGAGCATGGTTATATGAATAATTGTTTACACACAGGTCATCATTCTCAATAATTGATATTGTGAACATGTGAACATTGAGCTGGTGTTTCGATGATTTGATTCATAGCAGGTGATCCGAATATTGCGAGAACGGTTTGATTTGTGAAGCGGTGGTTAAATCATTTGTAGGTAATTTCCATACTTTACAGTCTAGGAAGCTGTCATTACGTATGTAGCCTCATTAGGACAGTTACTTGACGATACCCAGGGTCCGGATCAGATGAGTGGCTCTTAAAGCTAATTTCTATGCTTTACACTCTAGGAAGCTGTGATTTCGTATGTAGTAAAAAAATATGTCCCAATGTGTTGCAGACTCGTATGCAAGCGTTTCTTCAAGATAAAATCAAATTCCAGGAGGGTTTTAGTTGGTTTATAACTAGTTTTTGTTCAACCTTTTTGGTGTGATCTCACCTGCTGGCCTTACAGCAATTTACCTTCCACCCTGTTATGACCTAAAGTTACTCAACTCCTCTGACAGTGTCTAATATATTGACACAGTAGCATCCTTGAGCCCTGATGAAGGTATTAAATATACCGAATGCTCGGCAATTTTCGGTAAAGTTTATTACCATTCTCAAGGCATGGACTAGTATACAGTTCAGTTTTTTCACGAGTATGTAGAAAGCTCTCGAGCTAACAGTACAGTATTTATAATATACCTACTAATCTGTCCAAATTTCCTATAAGTTTGTGCTACTTGTGAAAAAACTGAACTGTATACTACTCCATGCCTTGAGAATGGTAATAAACTTTACAGAAAATTTGACAAATTAAATGACTTATGACTGATCCTCAAGAAAACCACCTCTATTACATATTATATCCCAGTCAATAACTTCACACTTCATATATATGTATAACCCTAGGATTCGTTTCAGACTGCCTCAACACGGATTTCAATGAAGAAAGTTTCCAAACATTTTTATTCTAAAATTTTCCGAGCCAAGTTCCAGTTAGGTAGCCGAGCCGAGCGCACGTGTTTTTTGCGAGCTCCGTATTAACTATTGATTTAGCAGGGTTTTATTGTGAATTTCGTTTTAGTTTTTGTTTTTTGTGGTTGCTCTTTGATTAACTCTCAGCAATATCAATTTTCATAAATGTTTAACGGGTAGATTTCAGGAAAAAGGTCATTTTGCGAGTTTAGTTGGTGATTTGTTGTTAGGGAAAGGACTATCCACTCGACCGAATACCGTATTCCTTAGTCAGCAGCACTCGAAGAGCCGACCGGTGTCGCGTCAAATAATTGCAACTACAAGAATGTCGACCTCCGAGTTACATCAGGTAATTCAATGCCTTGACGTAATCACAACCAAACTTGAAGATTGCGACTGCATTTTGAAGGAACATACATTTGTGCGTTCTAATTTCTAACAGCCAAGAAACAATCTTGCTCATAACAAAAATTGATAAGAGAATTGACAGTATAGAAGAAAATCTAGCATTATCTGAAAAAAAAAAATAATACCTACGAAACAGAACCGGCACACGGACAATATAAACGATCTAATTCTTCATAACATTTCGCTGCTACACCCGGCTGAGCCGGCTGGCACCGGCTATACTACAAGCTTCTACGCTCATTCTGGTTCTCTGTGCTGGGTACAAATACTTTTTTACGAGCAACATGCAATTTGGCCAATCTGGATGATTGATCATTGATGTTGCTGGCCAGAAACCCACTTCTATTGTCCATGAAATTGTGATAAACAATAGTCCCTTACCTGTTCGGCTCTTGGTTCCTCTTCGTCATCAGAATCGCCGCTGGAATCATTGGGACGTTGGCAAACAGGTAACGCGAAAGGGATCATCGAAGGGGAACCATTCGCGGTTGAATCATTAGAAAACAAATCATCACCATTCATCTTCGTCATCACTATTTTCGAGAATATTCAATACCTAGTTCCTGTTCAGTGTAATCGCAGCGCAACATCGTCAGTTCACTTTTTTTGTGAATGCCAGGGAAATCAAACAAACCAAACTGTTATCAAGCAGATAAGATGGCAACAATCGTCCGTAAACATCGTTGGATCCAAGCAGTGCTGCTCCCTGTAGGGGTACTGGTGAAATAAAGACTTAAAATCTCAACCAGTAGGTCGGGGGCGCGAGCACGAATATATTCCTGAGTAGCACACCAAAGCAGTCTCGAGCAACCCGAATACAGTGACGGATTAATAGAATTTCGTGGGGGGGGGGGGGGGGGGGGGAGTCCTCTACCGGGAGGACCCCCCCCCCCCCCCCTTCCCCCGAAGTGTTTTGAAAAAGACCTTGAAAAACTAGCAGTTGGAGGTTTTAGACCCACACTTTACATTATGTAAAAATTAACATGAAAAATATTATTTTTATTTGCACTAATAAAAACGCTTGGTCCATGTACAAACAAAAAAATTAATGAATAAAAATAAAATGATTACACTTAAGTAGGTAAGTAATTTTTTCGGAAAAATAAGGGAATGAAACAGAACGATGGAGATATAAATCAATAGGTACTACATAATAACTTCAGTCCTCGTGATGTAATATTATTATAGATTACATATTTATATTGTAAACACAGGATTATATAATAATACACTCCAGTTTTTTTCAATTTACATTAGAAACAAAAACATTGAATAATAAAATACGATAAAAATAAATGAACAAAGTACATTTTTGACTAAAGATAAAAATACAAATAAAATATTACCTACATTGTTAAACATTTTTTATCTATTACTGGTAAATGTGAAACAGTGAATAATTCATTTCAATCGAAAATCACTGGTGCCATCAGTTAAGAAAACATGATTCGTTTCTTTCTTCGTCGAAACAGTAGGTAGGTACTAATTATGTATTCCTACCGTTACCGAAAGCGGTAAATGAGAGACAACTACAGTAGGTACCTACCATAACTTATTAAATAAACCGATGAGCACAAACTTATCCCTGTTAATAACAATTTTACTCCTTACCTGCTGCCTTCAACGCTCGTTTCGTGATGGATGGAGCTAAACTCAAACACTAAAAACAACTTGTTCGTATGTAACCTGAAGTTTGATTTCTACTGCTCTTCTACCTACTCATGAAAGGGCGACTAAGGATGACAGCACGACACGGTCTCAACACCACCGTTACCAACCTGCTTTGATGATTTTTCCCTCAAGCACTTCTGGAAATCTCCGAGTTTACCTACAAATAACCCGCAACGACACTACCCGCGTAAACCCCCATGACACCATTCATAGTTTGTAGGCCTCCTAAAATTCAAACGAACAGATTTGTAAATTGGCCGTGACAGATTAGTAAAACCGATACCTACCATCCCCGTTTCCCGAAAGTTCCTTCATCTCCGAAAACACTTGATGGCGCACGGTGTTTGAATCCTGGGAGTTTTGGTAGAAAAAATTCTGAAACCACGAAAATCTATAGTAATGAATATTGCGGTTCTATGACCCTAACTAATAGCGGAAGCTAATAGATATCAGATAAATGGAGAAGAGAATAATCATTTGAGGCCTAATCGGCTTTCAAGTTTCACGGCCATTTTTAAATAAAACTTACTGTTTCAAATTATGCAAATCGCTACCGAAAATTGAAAAAAATCAATATTTGCAGAGGTTTGCGGAATAAACGGGTTAAAAATTCTAATTCTGCTTTAAATTCTATAAAGAACTTATAGTTTCGAGACTTGACATACCGGTACCTACTTTTTTTTTTTTTTTTTTTTTTTTTACATTAACAACTTAGTACCACTGGTAATTAAAAATTAGTACTCGAAACATGAGAATATTATTCGTTAAAACGTTCAGGAGAATCATTTCAGTCCAAACCAAGATGATCAGAAGAAGGGGAAAAATTAAATATTCAATTTCAGAGGAAAAATCTCCTTAGGGGTTCCGCACAGTAGTTTTCAATTTGGTGCGTTCAAATGAGGGCACAGAGATACCCAGAGAGGGTAATCTAAGTAAATATAATCGATTTGAGACCTTTACCTACTTGTGCGTTTCCTGGCAAGAATTGTTTTTCTTCTGCCTTTCCGTCCCTGCCCGAATACCTATTCTTGGGGATAGCATGGCATGTAAGACACTTCCGTACCGAATGTATTCGATCTAGAAGGGAAAGAAAACATGAATATTCTCAAGAGGAAGATGATGGACATTTTTAGAACGGAATTAAATTGCGTTCTTGAGGATTATGAAGTTATAGGTGTTAGACGTATATGCACCATCCAACCTTTTAGAAGTAACCAGTTCACATTCATTCTGCTAATAATTTCTCTAAATAAAGTACGCCAGAAAATTTACAACTTCAAGGGATCCCAATTCAATACATCCGAGTTCTATAACAGACGAACACGGGAATTTAGGAATATCTCTTGCTCAAGTTGTTTCAAGCAAGAAAAGACGGGAAGCACATACCGTCTTGACTGGAGATGAACTACTGGTTTATAGAAAAAAACTTCACTATGGACGAAGTACGTTGGAGGATTCTACATCTAGGTACTGGGTCAGAAGTGGAGATCAATCTGAATACTCCTCCTCCGTCCCCTCCCAACATTTCCAGAAAACAGGTCAAGAAGAAGATGAAAATCTATAAGAGATAGAACGAACATCAACACCGCTTTGGACATTTTGGCAATGACTCGGGATTATTATTGACATTTGGCAGTGGAGTGTAGGCATTATAGATTGTGATCTATGTTAACTATGCAGTGCTCATTTATTATACGTAATTTATGTAGACCTACATAAGTAGGTAATTATTTGATATATATCATACGTAAATTAAGTCTAACATAGTTTGTTGAGGCAGAAATGAAGGCCAGATATCATGTGCTATTTTTCAATATGTATTTAAGGAACTCCTTGTAATACCTACGTGTTATACAATAAAATTGAATTGATTTGAATCTTCCGAGCCATTGGAATAGCTCCATTTTCTACGAAAATTCGCTAAAAAAAAATATACATATGCCCCACAATGCTCATACTGGGCAAGAACTTCATACTATTAACCTATAGCCCAGATTCAGAGCTCTCATAAATTCCAAAATTGTAAACATTACCTAATTCAAAATCCTATCCAATTTCGTCATTAAATGGGACGAAAGGGTTACACTTGAAAATGAAACTAGAGCATTCCCAAGCGTCCCATGTCCCATCATACTTAACCCTTTTAGAAAACTATCATAGTGATACTCTTGGAAAAGTTGATCGAAATACCATTTAACAAAATTATGGAAACATTGAGGGATATTTTTTGTAATCGATAAAGATGAGGTTGTAAAGAACATGACGACAAACCATAACAAAAACCTCTGCAAATTATTACACAAATGGTTATTATTTCTTTATTAGTAAGTCCTTCTAAGCAGATCATTGGGCTACAATATTATTTAACCCCGTATGTACCTAGTGCACCAAAAGATGGTGCGTCTCGTCTCCCATGCGTGTTCACACTTCTGCAGCACCTGGACGCCAGAACTTTACGTGTTTTATTAGTACGAGTAATTAGGTATTTAGAAAAACACTGCAATTCGAAAATAAATGAAATGACCTCTGAGGCCCTTCAGCAGATCAGTGCACACCATACGTCTTCATAAATTGAATTTCATCACCGTAAGTTGATTAGGAAAGAAATTAGCCTCATAGTTTCCCCAGCTGATCAAATCCCCCCTATACTTTCTAATTGAATTCTTTTCGCCCTAAAGGAGCTACATTTCAGGTTTCAGCATCATAAGTAGATTAAGAGACAATTGAGGCTCAGGGATCCCTCAGCATGATCAGTGCGCCTACACGTACACTGAAATTATATTCTAGATATTCCATAAAGAAAGAATCAGCTTCATGGGCCCCTTAGCGTGACGTACATTAGTAGACGATTTGTGGTGGTCAAGCGAATGGCTGGATTTGTCATCAATATGCTAACGAAAATATAGGCACCTAAAGAGAGAAAATTAATACAAACAATTAATATATCCAATTTTACTAGTCTTCCTGATCCATGTATAACGACATTTAAATATAGGTACCTACTAACTTGAAATTTATGAGATAATATAAAAATCAGTAAAATATTTAAAATATTAAAAATTTTTCAGGAAATAGTGAATCAAGATGTAGCGTAAAACGTCTAAATCGCTTAATTAGGAAACGCGAAAATGATGCTTGAAGTAATTTACGTTTGCTCTTGCGAAGAATGAAAGTAACGATTTCAGAACAACGAAATTGTAGGGGAACATCTACAGCCTAATCTAACTGCTGACATCTAAGAAGTCCACCTGCAGGTGACAAAAGTTATAATTAACTCGAATAAGTATGTGAAGAGAAAATGCCATTGAAATTACATCAGCAGAAACGAGCGTCGCAGTTACAAGGCAGTTCTTGCTATACGATTATATTCCACTAGATGTGATTTGCTCTCCCATGTTGTGAATTTTTTTTTTTTTTTTTTTTTCTCCTGCCAAAGTTCTAGCCATTTGGGAGTGAAAATTGATAAACTTACAGCGACTCGGTTGGTTTCATTTAGATTCTGAGCATAATGTCTATAATTAAGACAAAAATAACTTGTTAGCTTTAAAGTTTTCGACACCTCGATTTTTTCAATATTTCAGCCAATAATTACTACTCTTTAAGATTGATTAAAACTGATGTCAATATTGCTGGCACATCCTCGGCTGAATTATAATTTTTGAACCAATTCCATACAGTTCTGTCCAGCAGTTTTGGAGAAAAGCT
This sequence comes from Adelphocoris suturalis, assembly GCA_030762985.1. Classification (NCBI taxonomy): domain Eukaryota; kingdom Metazoa; phylum Arthropoda; class Insecta; order Hemiptera; family Miridae; genus Adelphocoris; species Adelphocoris suturalis. The sequence continues at coordinate 57,859,661 of CM061044.1, forward strand.
TCAAACGGCGTAAAACGAACGGACTGGTTTTTTTTTCTTCGATTTTTGGATTTTGCGCATCTTGAAATGTAAACCAACCAATTTTGAGGAAGGGGGGAGGGGGTTGAGCTTTTTTTTCTTGGTCGATCACAAAGGTTTAATATTGAAAGTAATTACCTACCTATCCAAAAAATCCGTTCGTCCACCATACGCCGAACGCCGTCCGAAGCTTCTTCAGAAACGTTATGAACTCCATGAAATTGGGCCCACAGATGAAGTCATCGGCATCAACGTTGGTACCTTTTCAGGAAAAAAAAAAATCAACAACATGGGATCAAATCATACCTGGTGGAACAGAGCAAAAATCGCCCTGTAACTACGACGCTCGTATTGGTTGATACATGTAACTCCAATAGCATTTTCACTTCACGTAACGGTTTATTTTAAATTTGTCACCTTTAGATGGACTTCTGAAGCGTAGGTAGGTGATTTATTTTTATACATAATTTATTGTCATTTGGTGTTCAGCTAGTGTTAAACACTAGGATGTGTAGATGTGTTATTTTAGTTAATTTTTCTTTGGTATCGGTATATCTACACCTATGCAGATATATTAAGATATTTACCATCCTACTACCCAATTATTTATGATAGACTTCGTTTTTTATAGACAGGTGTTCTGCGTTGAAGCGCTGTCAAATAAAAAATAATAAACATTACTTAGTCTAATAATTTATGGAGTGATATTTCTATAGGTATTTTTAAAGGTATGTACGTATTTGGTTATTATTTTTAGAATATAAAGTTAAGTATATGGGCACTCCTAAGTCACCTGATCGAATAAAACTTGATGCTCCCACTGCCTAGCGGATTTCATTGAAACCAAAGGTACCGAGATCCTCCGCTGTGAAGAGCGACCTGTTCATAACATGGTACTGTACAGATCGCTGCTGACTTCTGACACAGGTTCTAGAACCGTGTAAAACATAACGTATAATTGAGCCATACCAGTGCGATATGGACTATTGATGTTTTATAACAGGTCCTTTGGGTTGTTCTGATGATCATAAATATTGGTATCATTTACAGTAGTTTTCACCACACAGAATCGACTGAAACCACTATTTTAAATGCCTTAAAAATGTTCGACGATCGACGTCAAATAAACCGAAAATCGAGTTTGGTTTTGTTTTCAAAAGTTTTCGTCAAATATAACTGCGAATAAAAAGCGTTATACTGCAAAATCGTTTTTTCAGGTGAGGAACCTAGAAATTGATTTTAGTATCATAATTCGATTCAGCGTGATAAATTGTGTTGAGGTTAACGTTACCTGACACCTGTTTGTAAGTGAAGATAAGTTTAATCGTATTGGCATGTTTCATGTCTTTAGGGTGGCCCGTGATATGAATTTAAGGACCGGGAGACGAGCAAACGTAGACATAGTGAAACTATCAAGTAATTACCTTTTGACTGTAGCATGTTGAAATCTGATAGGGAGCTCTTAGGTAAACAAGAGACGAATGAAATGATGGGCTCTTTAATGATCAGATGTGGTAAATTCTCTCCTTTTCACTGTAGGATGTTGAAATTTGACAGGGAGCCTCTCTGGGACATCAAGACTCTGGGGAGAAGCGAATTTAACAACATATCAAAGAATTACTCACACAACAAATTGATCATTTTACAGCTCGTTTGAAAAAACCGTACTGAAAATTGAAATAAGTAACTGTGTTCATACAATAAAGACGATAGAAATATTTAAAAAAAAAAAAAAAAAATATGGACAATTTAAAGAAGTAAATTACATTTTGATAAACTGAATTCATTCGTACCTACCGATGTAATCGCACAGTTCAAGAGCGACCCATTTCAAAGACTGCCATGCATAGAAAAAGCAAAAACGAATAAATATGCATTTATTAGTAGCTTTAAAAAACAGGTGGACAACGGGCAGGAGAGTAAATTATTACAGCCATGCACCCTACTACCACCCAAAAATTAATTTCGAATCAAATTTAATTGATTGAGCTTGAAAATTGTGCTTTCCCAAACATCTTAAAGAAATTGAAAACATGGTTGTGGAGAGTCTCCTTAAGAAAGATTTCCCCGACAGACTTGTATGCAAACTTCTCAAGAAATATAAACATTCAATAGCCCTCAACAGTAATACAATTTGAACTTTAATGTGTAGGAATCCTACTCTTTCGACCTCAGATTTTAATTCAGTGTATTTTTAAAAATCCCCATATATCAATTTTTAGCTCAAAAGGCAATTTAGTTTGCCCAATAAACGGGTAGGAAGATGAAGTGTGACGGAGTAGTGCAAGGGTGTTGAGAGCTCCCCCAGGCGGGCAGGGGCCGTGACGTCATCACGCAAATGAATTAAGAGCCGTATTACTGGCCAGATACTCATAATATAGCACCTACTTGGCAAGCAGTAGCTCAGATCTTTCAAATGAGCCAATAAAAAATAACCATGAAAATTCACCATTGCAAACAATCCTCGGCCGTCAACTTATTTTTCACTTCCTTTCGTCAAACACTTAGGTATCTCTCTCATTAAATACAATTCTAGTAGACAACGAAAGAACTGCGAATTCGCGTAAGAAATCCAAAAACCCACCCAGAAACTATTAGTAAAACCAAAGATCCGATCCCAAAATAAATTAAATTACATCTTTTTTATCACGTTCCAGTACTTGTGGAAAATCATACAATGGAGACACTTCACAAACATGGCATTGATGCCACGTGCAAAAACCGACACAAAATAGATCCCCCGGTCCTAACCATCTATGCCCTTTTAACGAAGACCACAATTTTAATTTTGACGAAACCAGAATCGTAGCAGAAGAAAACAATACCTACCTATTAAAAACGTAAAAGAAATTATAGCAATATAAGGGAATTATCATACTTCAATAAATTCTAAATTGGACGATCAAAATTTAAGCGAATGCTAGTAGGCACGTGAACAATGTTGGGCATAATCTTATCGTCGAATACGAATACGATTTTAATCGCGATTATATTCGTATTCGTGTAATCGTATTCGTCTGTCGGCGATTACACGAATACAACCCATAAAAATGCGTCACGGTCATCATTTCAATGAGGCGTCCCTCTCATAATATGCGAATCCTTACTAATATTACCTAGCTTCATAGGGACGTCCTTAAAGCGAATTCAATTGAATTCGATTGGAGCCCAGCCTATTTGTCTCAAATCTATTTCAATAGGACGTCCCTCTGAAGCTAGGTAATATTAGCAAGGCTTCGCACATTATAGGAGAGACGCCCTATTGAAATTGATGACCGTGACGCATTTTTATGGTTGTATTCGTGTAATCGCCGTCCGACAAATACGATTATACGAATAAAATTACACGAATACGAATATAATCGCAGTTGACTCTGAATCAACGAATAATTATCGCAATTACAATCGTATTCGTATTCGACGATAAGATTATGCCCAACACTGTAGGGGAGAGTGGGGCACATTGAAACACGGGGCACAATGAAACTGTCGGTTTACTGGGTGTACCCAGGGGTCTAGTGCAATGGGATTCCGACAGAAATCACTGTGGGTCACCCCAAACAAAGCCTGCTATTGCCGCCTTTCCACTAGTGGCGTGACAGACTCTACGAGGTGAAGTGCGTTTTTTTGTGATGAAACTAAAATTTCCCAATTGCCCTACGGGTTTTTGTCTCCAGGTAAGAGTAATTGGGTTATTCAATTAGCTCTCATGGCATTTCATAATACATGTATCCCTTCAAATTCTGCCTGACTTTGGCACTTCTACCTCTTCACGTTCAGGATAGAGAGTGAGGAAGAGCAAAATGGCTCGTATGGGGTTCCTTGAAACAGAGGCGTTTGGGGCACAATGAAACGTTTCATGGAGCCCCACGAGTGTTTCATTGTGCCCCATCATGTGTTTTTAACTGAACAGTAAATAGTTGTTTTTATCGATTTGTTTCCGAGGGACTGTGAAATATGCAGCGGAAAACCAGCAAGGAAAATCGTGTTGAAGATGATAATATGAAGGCAACAGTAGAAATGTCTTGGGCGGATGCAGCGTGAATCGTGCTGCAGATCTAAAGAATTTAAATTATGTCATGTCAAATTTTATTGAAATTTGAGCAATTAAAGTGCAAAGATATAGTTAAAAACCCATTTTATTGCAGAAAAAAACTCATACTAAATAAAATTCTGCGATTCAAAAAAGGATTTGATATTTAGATTTTTTGCAGTTTTTATAGATTTATCAGCAAATATTAATAAAATTTAAGTACCTACATTTTCAGCGTCGTTTGTGCAAATGTTTTTTTAATGTCCTAGTTAATCGTTAATCTTTGATAATTTTGTTTTGACTAAAATTCTGCTGAAAATCATAAATTTAATGATTTTTGTCTGTTTTTAGCCGCTTAGATGATTTTTTTTTTTTTTTTTTTTAAATTGGGCCAATTTAATGTGCTCAAAGTGTGTTAGAAATCACATCCTTTCATTTGGAAAGTTTGATTTTTTGGCTCAAGAACGGGAACTTCATTTATATCCTATGGAGAGTTTTCGTCTGGAATGACACACAGTCACATTCTTACACAGAGGAATCGTTTCAAAATGCCTAAAACCTTCCTTTCCTCTCCTTCCTCTCCTTCCAATCCTTCCATTCCTTTCAAAGAATTTTTCAAAATTTTTGATCTTAAAACTGTTTGAGCTGTATGATAGCTTCATTTTCTACGAAAATTCGCCAAATGCAGCACCTTTGTGGAACCTCCTGTAGATATAAAGATGTTGTCAAAAATCCTTCTGCGGCACAGGGCTCTAAAAGACAAAAAGGTTTCATTTCATTCGGGGTAAATTGCAGCAATTTGAACATTGGCTTGAAATTAATTATTTCTTTGTACTTAATAGGATCAGTTGAACTTTTTTTCTAACTACAGATGTCTATTGTTACGTCGTTAAATTTATTATTATTGGATAAATGACGTTTTTAAAAAATAATATCGTGTTTATTCAGTTGTTTCAAGGTACCCCTTGCACTGTTTCATTGTACCCCGGACATAGGGCACAATGAAACAAAATTATATTTTTGGAAATAGCCGCTCATGGTCACACATGATGTGTCAAATAGTGATTGACGTATTTCTTTCATAAATTAGATTCTTAGGTAACAGGAAAAAACTGAAAAGTAGAAAAAAAGTGTCAGGTGAGGGAGCTATGGGCAAAATCAACATTTACGTTTCATTGTGCCCCACCTTCCCCTACGTGAATGTCATCAATTTGACTCTTAATAAAAAATGCCACTGTTTGTCATATCAATAATCCCCCACCGATTCCCCTCTTCAAGTGACACACTCCAAAGCTCAAAAAACTCCGTGCCTAAGATACAACCATCTAGGTACATTACAGGTAGTGCTGGTTCCCAAATAACGGGAACAGCAAACCCTTTCTCAGCCCAATACAAAAATAGAATCAACAGGTAGGTACTAAATACCTGTAAGTAATAAGTAAGTTTTCATGCCAATAAGTACTGGAGCAGTCCAATTTACGTGGAAAGTCAAAAAGTGTTCAAATTGGCACTTGACCGTTGAAACTACCAATTTTTGACACAAGGGTTTATTATTTATTGTAATACAATGAAATTATTAGTATACTATACTACTAATTTAGTATAACCACTCATCTCAACATTTTAGGAAAATGGCGTTATTGCTTATTCCGCACCAGTTCTGCATGTACACACGGGGAAAACTTTGAACTTAGTACCTACCTGAAAAATTAGGATATATAAGGGATTTTGCAGGCAAAGCACTTCAGAAAAAAATAAATGAATAAAATAAAAAATAAATAAAATAAACTTTAAAATTTCGATAGGAAATTATTCAAAACACCTTTCATGAAATAAGCAATTGTGCTTATTCGATATTTCATCCCGTTTGATTAATAGAGAATCAATTACTTAATACCCAAAATTATGAAGTATCTATCATCATTTAGAAGGAAATAAGATGGGCAAAACATTGGTGATAGTCCCTCCTGACAAACTCGCTGTCGGATGAGTTATTTTAGCGAATTTTTGAAGAAAATTAAGCTATTGCTCTCGCCTCAAAATTTGTAGAATGTGAATTTTTGAAAAATTTGTATGCAGAAATCCGTTTGAATCATATTCTGAATCATATTCTGAAGTTTAACGCATTTTTTTATGTATGTATGTATGCAAGTATGTATGTACGAGTATATATGTATGTATGTATGTATGTATGTACGTGTCATTCCAGACGATAACTGTCCGTAGAATTGTGCTAGAAACTTCAAACAAATTTTAAAATGTTAAGGACACAAAACAAAAGTTCAAGTTCGTTCGCCGGCATGATCGGATTACATCTTCGGGTTGAAATTTTCAAAAATGTACCTATTCAAAAATTTAAAAATAGCCTGTTTTTTGCGATTTGTTTTGCGAAATAATTTTTTCAGCATACTAACATGTGGTATATTCGGAATCAGCGTAACATTTCCTATAAGAATATGTATCAAGTTTTCAAAAATTTCAAAGTTGAAAAATCAGTCAAAAATCGAAATAATGCCGTTCGCTAGTTGTAAAAATCGGTAATATTTGCATGAAACATTGTCCTAATTCATATTGAACTACTCTTATGGATGTATCCCTGTATAACCAATCCTAGAACCGTTCTGTTTAAAACGAGTCGTGAACTTTCGTTTCAGCCCACACACGGATTTTCCAGTTTTTCTACCCCCCACCCCTCATAACCACCCCTTACTGAGCAGGGGTTACTTAATTTCGATGTGGCCTATATTTTGCTCCGGAAGTGGCTGGTCATATTAAAAAAAGAATCGCGCAAATCGGTCAATCCGTTCATTAGTTGTGAATGCACGTAGGTACAGAAACTTTACTTTATTAATATAAAGATTACGGTAGGTCACTATTCTTTCCCGATCGCGAATTCGTAATGTATTTTTCTTGTTCAGACACCATTGGATAGAAGTGACAGTACTAATTCGAGACAAAACCTAAACTACCATATTAGAAAGGGGTGACGAGAGGAAAGGAAGGAAGTATAACTCACTCGGGCAAGTTCAAGCGTATTGGACAAGGTCAGTTACCTGTAAACGTATATTTCTGGAAAAGGGTGTAGGTATGCAGTTCTACGTTGTGGATACCCTACTCTTAGCAGGGCCTGGCGTTCATTCTTTTCATCAGGGGACAGTAGGTAGGTCTCTCCTCTCTCTCCAAGCTCAGTTTCCTGTTAGACATCATAAGGTGTTAGTACACTCTAAACTGCTGTGAATTGTTACAGCAGGTCCTGTCCAGTTTAGTTAAATTGTGCATCTCATCTTCCTTACAACTCGTGTAAGCTTTTCCATTTATTTGTTTTTTACTTTCTACACAACCATGTTAAATGCTGCATTCAAAGAACACGTTAATTTACTGTTGGACTAAGTTTTTCCTGTTAATTGTCTGTGTAGTGTGTGTGACGATATCTCTCCTTTAAATTGAAATACCTATTGAAATGAAAATTCCGCTTTTGCGTGGGGGAGGAGGGGGAAGCTTTCTAAATGGAAACATGATTTCGTGGGGCCAGCACTTTTTGAGTATATTAAATTGGTCAAATTCCAGAAAATGTGCTCAAAACATCATCTACTAAAAACAGCTGAACATTGTTAAATTTATAAAAATGTTTATAGTCAAAAGAGGTTCATCAACGATGAACTCAAGCATTAAAACACGTGTTCTGAATAAATCGTGCTGAAAAAAGTATGCTGAAAAACGTACCTAGGTACTTGCATACCAAAAGTTCATTCATATTTAGATGATAATTTTAGAGATCGAGTTTTTTCCATTAAATTGGTACCTAGCGGACAATTTTTTTGCACTTAGTGCTCAAATTTCAAAACAATGTAACATAATTTCATACGATTTTTTACAAAAATTAGCTCATACGATAATGATGCATCCGATTTGGAATTTTCATTGTTGCGAAATCTATAATTCATTTTTCGCAAGCGCTAACGTCAATTCCATCATGCTCCATTTTCCCACATTTTAGTTGTGCGATTTCGCTTAAATTTGGATAATAGTTGGAAGAAGATGACTTGTTTACCTCATATCAATTTCAACACGATTGTATCATCAATAGCTGCTGCTGCGCATGCGCCAATGTGAAATACTTGTAATGACCTTAATTTCCACAGTTTCCATCCGATTTTGATGAAATTGTCAGCGAATGAGAGGTATAGTTTGTAAATGGTCCCTTACCTATTTAATTGTTTTCAACTCATTAGTTATCTAATTCTGGGCTAACACAAACGTAAATTACATTGAGCATCTTTTTTCGTTTCTTATTTGACCAAATATGACAGTTCAAGCTACTTCTTGATTTGACACTACTCTTCATCGCTATGGAATTTTCCAATATCATTTGAAACTTTTCAATGATCTATGCATTCATGATAGGTGAACGAGGAAGCTGTGTGCCACACCCAACGGCGGACGATTTTTCTAATTATATCCTTTTTTCATGGGGAACTATCGAGTTTTTAGCGATAACTTAAGCGTCTTAACTTATGATGAAATAAGAAGATCTTTATAGATACCTAAATAAAAACAAAAACTCCTAAACAAATACTTTATACATTTTTACTGCGGGAAATTCTGAAAAAAATAATGAATGTCCCGAAAACTTGGGGTTTCGCTAATTTATTATAGTCCCATTTCACATTAAGCATGTCTGATATATACCTACACAAGCCTTTATTACTGTTCAATAATTTTGAATTGTATTAATTTCATACGTCTGTGTTACAATAAGTGAAATAGCTTTAGTGCTAACCCATCATGGTCAATGTTTTTCTTCATTTTCTATCCATTCATTCGGGATGTAGGTTGGCATTGGCAACCTGTTGACTCTCAACTTGAATCTGCTGCTGCCTAGCGGATTTTCATCGTAACCCCAGCTACAGAGATTCTCCGCTGTGAAGAGTGACTCTGTTGATTTCACCACAAGGTAATTGGAGAGTCACCTTCTCAGGATGTTTTCGTAGGGCACTATCGAGGTGTTTCTAGATTTGATCCTAATCTTAATACCTGTATAAATATACCCACCTTCCTGCTCAGCTCAATCCAGATCATTCTCAATAAATGACTAACTAAAAACAGTAAAAAGTACCTATGCAATAAGTAACATCCGGCTTCACGCATTTGGTGGATTTTGATGCACTTCTTATTTCATGGATATGTAGGATGGATGTATGCTATTTAATGATTTCCAGAACCAAACCAAACCGTGAAAAAATATTTTTAACATGGATATGTCTATTGGCTGGCCAAAGTACGAAAATTAGTTTAGGGAAATGCAACGATTTTTTCTTTTTCTATTGATTTTCACGTACAACCAATTCGTTACCTACTAGGGAAGTGTAACTCCTTTAGTTTTCATAGCAGGAAAATCGTTCGCCACTTTTTGGGATGCTCTCATTTTATCACAACATCTCATGATCCCTAAGCCATTGTAGTGTCAAGAAAAGCTGATTTATAACAGCAATGTTATAAACTAATATTGCTAAGTAACCACAATGAACTAATAATGTTAAAAGAAGGCACTAGGTACATGGTAGGTATAGTTCCCCTATTTTACCCTAAGATATACCTATTCTAAGGTATAACTATTCTGGAAACTATCCGTTCATTCAAGGTGTTAAAATATGAGTGTGTTACCACTGGACTCTTCCCGTTAGAACTACATGAACTACATTATTTACTACATGAACTACATTAGGTACCTATTTACTACATTGAACTACATTATTAATTGAACTACATGAACTACATTATTTACATTGGTCCTAGGTACAACTCAGAGTTGTGCCTTGAAATGCAATAATATCATCATTGTGTCATGTCGTAGTGACTCTGGTACTCTGGAATTATGTTTACAAACGTTATTGTTATTTGTGTAGTTTTATTAGGTCGTTGTTTGTAAACACAATGAAGCCAACCTAACCTCAGACTCTTCAGTCTGTTGTGTGCCTATTTCTTGAAAACAGTAACACAGTAAATGACCCAGGTGATAGTATGAACCGTGAAAATCTTACTTCCAATCACAATGTGTATGTTGTTTATGCGGTTACATGCACAGCTTAGTATCGTTAATTTATTGAACTTAAATGGTTTCATGTTGATGATTTTCTTCTACATTGAACTGATGTATTCTGAGCCTCAAGGAGCCAACCTAACACAATATAACACTCATCTTATTATGAATCAAAAACGTGGATTAACATGAAGGAGGCAGGGGATCGTTACATTATTCATATACCTTCCAAATGTATTTTCATTCTCAGACCACCGGCCTGCTGACTCGCTCAGAATGTTGCGTTCGCCTCCACATGCGTTCACATCCGGGCTGAAGTACTTCATAAGACATGCTCATCAAGCACTCAGTATTCCGTACAATGGCGGTATTCCTTTTTTGGGTAAGTAAATTTTAGATATTTTTTGTTCATTTCTCATTCACTTGCTGTGCATCCGGACGATTTATTTACAGCACCTTGATGCTTCATAATCAAAGCTGGAATCATGTACAGGTTAATTGGTATAATATTGTTGGAAGGAAATGGCATCCTATGCACCATGTACCGTGTACAATACAATGTTGTAGGTACTCTGGCCTGCGCTTAATGCCAAGTTCAAGTGATAATTGGCCGCCAGTAGTATTAGCAGTGAGTCACTATCACTTAGGCCAGACCCAGTAGTCTGGAACCCTTCAAGGAAATATATATACCCATTATATTGGGTATTCCCACATATACCTGACTACCAGTGAGCTACTTGGATGTATACCCTACGAAATTTCGAGTTGATAGCTCCAAAATTGTGGTATCCAGTGCGGAGCAGACAGACATTCATACACAGACAAATTCAGGCCATGTCAAAGTAGGGACTTGGCTTACTTCACAATGGCAAAAATTGTAGTATCTATTATTTCAAGAGCGCTAAATTTGTCATATTTGAGAGTTACACAAAAATTAGGAGGGTTACCATTTTATATTTTTCTAACCCGTTTACTAAATAAGTCAAAAGATGGGTCTTCGTTGAGCCAGCTTGCATGTCACTTGCCACTTTTGCATCACTCTAAATGGGGTAGGTTTTTATTGTTCGAAGCACCTACTTATTGTAGTTAATTTGTTGGCCTGAGGCCAATATGGGAATGCAACAGTATGTTCTGGATGTTAATACAGAGGATTTTCCATTTGGACGTTGAAAGTGTCTTAAATGTCACATAGGTACGTCGCTGGCCATCGGCGCGGCAGGCGGAGCCCCCAAACTTCACGAATATATTGACTCTCGACACAAAGAGCTGGGACCCATATTTAGGGAGAACATGGGAAATGTGACGGCCGTCTTTATATCAGATCCTTCTCTCATCAGGAAGGTGTTCATGGTTGAAGGCAAGTTTCCTCAGCATTTCGTGCCCAAGGCGTGGACTCTGTACAATGAACTCCATACATGCAAGAGAGGCCTTTTCTTTATGTAAGTATCAACTTAAAATGTCCCCCATTTGCTGTAAATTTGGTTTATAGGATAAGTTATGCCTACTATGTAACATGTTAGAGAACCTGTTTATTATGTTTTGTGATAACAAGCCTTTGTTTTCCTCCTGCGAAAGAAAATCCCTTGAATCTTTAACACAGAATGTGTTTTTACGATCACCAATCGGTTAAAAACCGATAAGAAATGTAGGTAACGAAAAAACGACATGCAATACGAATTAACTCTGCAGTTGTTTAGCAGTTTATCTTAGTGACTATAATCATATGATCTGATTTTTAGAAGATGTTATAAATGACGGTAGTTCCCAAGAATGCTTTAATTCCTAGTGGAGCACACCTACTTGCCAATGTTTAGGGTCCGGATCACCAGACTGGCTCTTACTGTTAATTTGAAAGATCAGGCATTCTTATTTTAGAATTCTTATTATAAAATGAGGTAAAATTAACATTAAAAACGCAAACACATAATCTGTGTTCTTGTAATTTCATACGAAGTATGGGAAAAGAATCGGTTACGTTTCTATGGTAAAGGGGTAAATTGTCGATAAAAATTATCAATTCAAGATTGCTAATAAAGTTAAAATGCTGTCTAATATACCTACATAGTTTGCCATTATGGTTTACTCTAATGCCAGGGAACTTCAGGTTGAGGTCGATTGGACGGACTTATGCAAAAAGAGGGTAACCGACACCAGGTAAACTTTTGGGAATCGTCGATCTAAGTTTTTTAGCGTCAGAATGTTGCTGTCGTAGCTGTAGTGGTCGTATCTTGGAGAAAAAGGGTTTACATTGTTTTTTAAGGTGCCCTTTTAGTCCATTGAGGTTTCAAAGCCATGAAAAATGTCCTTCCAATGGTTTTGGTGGTTGCCCCCTGAATGCACAAAGCGATTTTGCTAAACAAGTACCTATATTGCGAAACGGGGGTATGTGCCAATATGTCTAAATCTCAATGTAAGTGAATATCATTTCCATGATAAATCTAAGTATAGTATCAAGAAATATGGCGTATGAGGTCAATAATGAAACCGTTCAGCGAGTCGTGAATAAATCTAAATTACCATACTTACTTATGACATCATTCCACTCTGCATCCTTCTACATTCAACATAATATTAGACTGTTTATTTGTCTATTCAATTTCATTCTTGAGTTTTGATTTTGATTTTTAGTGAAGGTACAATATATCTTGATAGTATAATTTTAACACAGAATGTGTTTTAGCCATGGACTAACTAGCCGAAAATGGAACGCGGGATGGTAACGAAATGTGTGACGGATGATTTTCACGTACAACCGAGTCATTGCTAGGGATATGGTACTTCGCCGTTTTTCATCCCACAAAATTCGTTGACCATTCGTTCGAAAGCTCTCGATTTATCCAACAATATTATGTTAACTACTGCGAAGTGCGTGTCCAACAAACTGAGTTATGAGCATGGTTATATAAATAATTGTTTACACACAGGTGATCATTCTCAATAATTGATATTGTGAACATGATTGCAACCGCTTGTTAATTTCTGATGATTTCATTGAGCTTGTGTTTCGATGATTTGATTCATAGCAGGTGATCTGAGTATTACGAAAACGGTTTGATTTGTGAAGCGGAGGTTAAATAATTTGAATAGGTAATTTCTATACTTTACACTTTAGGAAGCTGTAATTTCGTTTGTAGCCTCTTTAGGACATTTACTTGACGATGCTCAGGGTCCGGATCAGATGTGTGGCTCTTAAAGCTAATTTCTATGCTTTAAACTCTAGGAAGCTGTAATTTCGTATGTAGCCTCTTTAGGACATTTACTTGACGATGCTCAGGGTCCGGATCAGATGTGTGGCTCTTAAAGCTAATTTCTATGCTTTACACTCTAGGAAGCTGTAATTTCGTATGTAGCCTCTTTAGGACATTTACTTGACGATGTCCAGGGTCCGGATCAGATGAGTGGCTCTTAAAGCTAATTTCTATACTTTACACTCTAGGAAGCTGTAATTTCGTATGTAGCCTCTTTAGGACATTTACTTGATAAATCGCTCTTGATTTATCACGAATTTATTTCGTATTTTTTTTCGTAGTTTCATACTATAACTATATAAATTGATGTTATAAATGAATAGTAAACAATGACGCTTGTTTGGTTGTCACTTGGTTGCGCGACAACGCAAACACATTCTGTGTTTCAATAATTTCGTCCGAAGTATGTAAATAGAGGTAACTGGGGGTCCAGGGGGCTTGCCCCCTGGCGAGGCGCGGAGCGCCGAGTTTTTTTTTAATCATAAAAATATGAAAAAGGAGTGCAAAACATGATGTTTTTATGGATCATCTTCCAATACGAAGTCAAACTGTCCGTCGGATCAATCTATGTCATCTTCCTCTGTACCTTTTGAGATTAGGTTGGAGTAGAATGTTAGGAAAATTTTTGGGATCATGGGTAGCATGCTTTTGAGAAATGGGCTTGTCATGAGCCCACAATGTTGGACATCAACATTTAAATTTTGGTGACTTGTTTCAGATTCTTCTTGAGAAAGACTTCCTATCCCGTGTTTTCAACAATGACAATTTGCAATCAGGGACTTAACGGCAATCATGTGTCCCCCCCTTCCCCCCCTCCATTTTCTTGTCTTAGATTGAAGCTTGGACAGATTAGGGTCACTTACACTCTTTTTGCACAATTACCTACTGTCCCATACACCCTGAAAGCAAAATTCAGTCCCACCTTTTGGGGGGTTGTCGCTTACCTTTTTATTCATTATTAGTTCCCCCCTACAATTGATGGCGCCAAAAGTCGTAGAAATTGGTAGAGATTGAAGAGACGAATCCAACGGTACCAATAACTAAATTTTGGAAAATTTGTCGGTTACCCCCTATTGGCATAATGCCGTCCAATTTACAGCCCTACATATTCTCTACCATCAAATTTCTGTGACTGCTCATAGAACGTGTTAAGAATGCTGACACTATGGTTTTGAACCATATTCGCAATAGGTAGGCGTATTTATTTCTCACTTATTATTTTCAATAGTTAGTATTTACACTCCACTAAGGAAACAAATTTTTAAACCCCCCTCAAAATTTGTTGGTTTTCGTAAAGAAGTGTAAATTTGGTATCATTTTCAATCAACCTCAAGGGGTAAAATTTAAAGAGCAAAAGGTATGAAAGTCGATAATTCAAAAACATTAGTTTAGAGGGGTAATTTTTTGTTGAGTGATTTTATTATTTATCATTTGAATGAATTAAATTATACCATCTAGGATGCTGCACTTCATCCGTTTGCTCTCCATGGTTTAGTCAGAAGATACCCGGTGGCTGCTTCCAGAATCTAGAACTACTGACGCAAATGGTTTAATTCATACGAGGAAAGCGGTAGCTCAAATGGGTTCTACACTAAATAATGGTTCCTTGATGACTATTTTGGTTTATTATTTCCAATAACCAGCATAAAAATGTGTAATTCACCAGAGTAGAGAGAAGATATCAAACCTCCTAAAAAGTACTGATATTAAAAACCTCGTATTTAGGTTTTGAAATTAGTTTTAAAAAAACCGCACTAAATTATCACACTAAGGTTGGTTATTTCCATATTGCACAGTATAAGTAGATCGTTGGTCCATAGTTGAATATTACACGAACTCTATGGTGAATTGTCGAAATATAACTACATAGACAAAGTCACCGATTGAAATAAAATCGAAATTTAATCAAACATATGTATGTAAACACTTCCGTGTGCAACAAGAGGTTATATATCATTATTTGCATAGTACGGTACATCATAGTCTAAATGTGATTATATAGTCGTAGGCATCTAGTTAAAGAAAACTACTGAAGTCCATGGGAATCTTGTGATTGCTGTTATTTTCATGAGGATCTAGCATGTAATAGAGGTCAAATATTACCATTTTATTCCCTAGTTCACTTATATGAACAAATTATTTATATAAGCATAATAACAAATTATTCTATTAGCCATACTTCATTCAATTCTTGAGAATGGCTAGTGATATTTCAAATCTTATGTACTAATAATAAATAAATATCCTTAAAATATATTATCTATTTTCTAACAGGGAAGGTGAGGAATGGTTCAAGTACAGAAGGGTAATGAACAAATATTTTCTATCACCCGAATCAATCAACGACCTCAAACAACTCCATGAGAACCTTGTAGGCCATTTGATTCAAAGATGGAAGCGCTTCGATGGTCGAGAAGTAGAAGATCTTGAGTATGAATTTTATAGGCATTCAATATCTTGTACGTTTACACTACCAACACTCACCATTTGTTGCATAATTATTTGAAATTTGATTAAGAAACAACCCAACTGATTATGTTAGACAATTCTAGCACACCAAATTAATGATTCAATAAAATTATGTTGTAGTTAGGGAAGCTTCCCGTATAGGGAAGGTAGGGAAGCTTTGTGTTCGTGATTGAAGTAGAAAAAAATAGTGTCCTCCAAAATCAAAAACCACTTGCTTTTTGGTTTCAGAACTTGTTGAAATTTCGGTTCCGTCTCTGTCTGTCTGTCTGTTTGTCTGTCTGCGGTAAATCCTTGTCACGCCGAAAACTATACCAGGTCTCAGTCCAATTCTGATGAAATTCTTAGGGATTGTTCGAGTTAGCTCCTATAATTTTCAAAGCCGTCGAATCAACAGTAGCTCGTGCGCATGCACAAACGTGAATTTCTCATAACGTTGATTTCTTATCATATGTTCGTCCAATTTCGTTCAAACTCGGTAGGTTATTGGGTGTATGTCCTAGAAAAGCGCCCTATAAAGAATACCGCGATCGTTTGATTAATAACTATTGCGCATGCGAGAAACTAATATCGATTGACAACGGCAAAACTCCGAGTCTAATGGATAGCTTGTAGACAGTTCTCTATAACCTTCAATGCCGTCACATAAGGAGTAGTCTGCGCGCATGCGCAAACGTTAATTTATTGTAACGTCGATTTCTTATCATCTATTAGTCCGGATTCGTTCAAACTCGAAGAGTAGATAGATATATGTTCCTGGAAAATTCTCTATGAAATAAATTGCGATTAGTGGAGTAGTAAGTATAGCTCATGCGCGAAACTAAAATTTATCGACACAGACGAAACACTGAGACTAATAGACCGATTTTTTATGAAATTTGCAAGGATTTTGCGGTTTAGCACCAGACGCAACTTATAAATTTCATTGCCTTTGGAGTAATAGTAGTCTGTGCGCATGCGCAAAAGTAAATTTCTTATAACGTCGTCCTATCAATAATTTTGACTTGTACTTCATTCTTCAACTAATTCTACACGTTCATGTTACAATGTGTGAGGACTATACTGCCCACCCAACTAGGCAGACGTTTTTGTTCACATCAAAGGGTCAACTCAACAGTTTTCTTTGCCTCATCAAACGGTTTCAGTCACTTACTAACAGTTATTGCCTAAGGTGCGGAAATTGACAACTCGATTGAATGCAGAAAACATGATTGAATTGAGTAAATTCCCATAATATAAGTCAATTTTTGAAATTTCAGCAGTAGAGGGTGCAAAAAAATTTAAAACCATCAAAATCATAAGGAAAAAACTTATTTGCAATACTGAACAGCTATACAAACCAATTTCAGGAATTTATTGCATATTATATCAATTTTTAACACGTTTTGATTAAATTAAACTGTAATTTTCAGCATTAGTTGTTATTCACACTACTTTCTGCTAAAAATAGGGAAGTCGACAGTATTTTTTGCTATTTTCAATTATTTTTGCAGTAGGTATATATTTATTTGAGCTATGAACTGTTCTCAAAAAGTTCTATCCAATCCAACAAACTCCTCCTTTCTTTTGAAATTCTTGAAAGAACGGTGTTTTTATCTCAATCCTAAGGATTGCTATCGACTAGAATGACACATACTTTCACATACTGATAAAACGAGAAAACCGAATGGAATCGACGAAATTATTAGACATTCAAAATTAAGCCGAAGTCAAATTCGTTTCTCGATTCACAGTTTGTGTTGACACTTAAACCCATCTGGTGGTCAAACGGTTGGTTGCCATATGCTCCTGGTGATGTTATCAGATTTATTTCATTGATTTCTATAAAAAATAAATGAATATATATATATTATAATATTTCGAATATTCTAAAGATCTCTAGTATTTAATATTAAAGTTCATTTTGACTAAAGTCTTATGAACTTTGGTCCAATATTCCAGGGGACAAGTTCTTGACGGATGGATTTAAAAAATAAATAAATACATTTGTTTTATATATTTTGATCATTTTCAAACGTCAACCAACAAATTTTGAGGGAAATAAGGGATTTTTGTGGTGATTACTAAAGTTGGTGAAAATACCTAATAAACTGAAATTTTATTGTATAATTTATCTTCAAAACTAAAATCATTACGTTACCTCACATCCGTAATTTAATGACTGAGGGTACACACTTGAGAATTATGTGAAAATAACTTATACTTTCCTTCACTGAATATACTATAATCTTTATAGGTATGTATGTAAATCAACAAACTTGTTATTCACTCACTTCAAAGCTGTTTCTGAATATTATCCTGTGCGACGCACGGTTAACTGGTATATTAATGGTACGACGTACAATTGACGGTAACTTATTTATTTATTTTATTTTTTTGCAGTTGTATTGGGAAGCTTAATTGGGCACTCATACTGGGATAAATTCTCAGAATACGTCCCGTACGTAGATGAGCTGGCCCGGAAATTCCAAATGGTATTCGAAACTTCATCAAAGCTCAACGTTTTACCAAGCGTGAAGCTCGTCCAGTTCTTGGGGTTATCACTTTGGAAAATATTTGAATCATCTGTCAGTGCTTCCTTAGATGCAAGTGAGTTTTGGTAGAAATTTAATAATACTCCTTAAGTGGTTGTTCAAATCTGTCGATCGTTCTTGTCAAACGAAGAATCAAGTATGGTGGACCGCGTTCTGAAAAGACCGTCTTCCATGGTGACGAAGTTGTTCCTGATAACCAGAGGAATTCAAACGGATAAAATACCGGCAGTTGTCAAAGAACTCCATAGTGCTGCAGTGCAGGCGAATGTCCCGAAAGGAAAACCGAAAGGGAAATCTCTTGAAGCTCAGTTCACGCAGGTACCGGATTTCATACCATCGCTCATTCACGTGATGATTCTTCTTGTACTCCTTGTCTCTACTCTGTTGCCGTCCTTTTGGCTGTACAATGAACTGTACGTAGTGAAACGGTTTGCTCCGGTCATCAGACCGCAGAGCTGCTGTTTGTGTACAATGGCCAGATCTGTGGTGAGAGCACTCAAACAACTACTGGTACCAAGCTTCCTGAAGTAGGATGTTTTTCAACGAGAGGAGGCTCAGAACTGGTTTCGACCTAATGTGATAAAGTCATTATACTGATCTGGTTGAATGAAGGTTGGCTTTTATTGACTTTATAGCTTTAGCTGAAATACCTACGATACGATGACCGTTCTCCCGAGAATAGAAGCTTCATTCGCTGATGAATGCCAACCCTTACCAGATTACTCTCATTTTATGATTTCTAGCCCTACAGAATAATAGATTGGTACACAATTCTCCAAAATGCATTGCGCATAAAATTTCAATCAAACAACTTCATAGCCATTCAGTGTGTAGGTATAAGCGATTTTATATCTGCTGATATCCCAAAACCACTCAATTTTTATGAACCTACGAAATCGCTGTTGAACTTCTAACGTCGCATATCTCAAACAAGTGTAGATTTGAGTTAAAGATACCGTTGAATTTGCATTTTTGCCCCCAACCTCTTAGTATCAATATATTCCATCGATTTCAACAGTCGACGGCGCCACAATCGAGGTTCTTGTCAACCTCATATTCATGTATCTTAAATCTGCAGCTAGCACATAATAATTATTATCTCATCGCACGCTATGGCTTTTTTATGGACGAGCATTCAGTCCTACTTCTTTTCTTATTTCACGTGTGTTACAGTAATACTTAGGTTGTTCTTGGTCCTCCTAATTAATTAGGTATTACTTTAGCCTGATTATCAATTTACTTACAGAGATATCCCAATTTCGCCATTACAAGAGTGAATCTGTTTTTTTGACTCTCCTGCAAAGTTAAGAAAATGAGATTTGCGATGTTAGACCTTCAATGGCGAAATAGCCAATAACGTGGTAGGGTAAAACCACCAATCGTTAGACATCCTCCGAGCCGTTGATCAGAGCGCGGGTTTCCTTCTGCAATAAGTTATATTCCAGATTTTTGGTACCTTTGAGTCTAGAACCATAACAAAACAAATAATAATAATAATAATACTCGTAATATATATTTTTTAAATTAGGTAAAAGCTGTTGGAATTAAGGTTATAATCATAAATCAACCTTGGTGTTCAAAATGATACGAAAAGCGAAGATGCATGTTGTTCAGTTACAATAATGAAATGGGCAGAAGACATGGTTGTATTTATAAAGATATTCTGTTTCCTATATGAAGTCAACTTTCCCTATCTTCTTTTCAATCAAAAGCTTAAAATTGTTAAGGATACATTTCCATTATTTATGTTCAAACTTAAAACAGAAAATACATTATTTTATCTCAGTATAGTACCTACTTATTGACTCGATTCGGAAGACGTGCCCAATGATTGGGTTCTTGAAGAGAACGGAGGTTAATTTAATACGTTGTCCATTTTGACGAAATATAGAGTTAAAATGTTGGATGTAATTACACTTTTTTATAACTTTTTGTTTGATTCTGTATTAACGTCATTGTTTGTTTCTGATGATGACCAAACCGTCGAAATCAATCTAACATTTCATTTCTTTATTTAGCTGAACTGGGATTCGATTTTAATTCATTTCAGTTTCCATTACTAAAATTGAAAACGGAGACTGATCATTTTGTGACTTTCCAAACTATGTTCTTGAGGTGTGCGAAAATAAGTTTCAAGTATTTATCTGCGAGGACTCCACGAGAAGGACCTTATACCCAGCCAGCCCTTGTGGACCTCCAAGTCCAGCATCAGCCCCCCTCAGTGGGTTGATGTTTTATCCGGACCAGACAAAGTCCGATCCCTGCTGTTGTACCTGAGAGCCGCTGAGCTCTACTACAAACTGTGATATCTGATCTGTGATATATTTATATACATCTAGTCGTAGTTTTATTTCACTTCGCCCATTGTATGTAGTAGCATGTATATAGTTATTAGCCTATTTTACATCTAGTCTTAGTAGTATTACTTTATTTTGGGTTTTTTCAATCCACTTTGGGGGCTAAACAGTGGTCATCACTTTACCCCTCATTTCTTCCCCTCCGAGTTGCCAGTGAAGTCCATGATGGCGCTCCTTTTTAGTCAAGGATGGCAACATGGCTCCCCTTAGAAACGTTCCATCCAGTGTCCCTTTGGACACCTTGTTCAATGCCGCTAATGACCCTTCTGGTTGAGGTGCGGCTTAAACCTTAAAAAAAAGAAAAAGTACACTATCAATCATTGTTCATACTTACCTTCAAACTTCCATTATCTTATATTATCTGCGCTGCAAATTAATTTCCATTCCAGGAAACTTGTAAGCAAGGGTTGAGTTTAGAGTCGAACAAGACACAGACACAGAGAATCATGGATAACTAACTTCGGATAAAAAGTACCTAAGTATGTATCTACATTCAACTCTCTACGAAAGGAAGCCCATAAGCTGGGTTATCAAACTTGAGTAGGGACTATGGTATATCACAAGCTGGATGAGTCCTAGCACTTTGTCAATTCCACGTTCCGTCTATGAAGGTACTCAATATATTTGCTTGTCGTAGAATATACTTTTCCTTATGACTCGCACCAGTCGTCGCAACACGTTGCTTTATAATTAATTTATAATCAAAATTATCAAGTAATGCATTACTTGCCACTTCAAATCGTGTAATTTGAAAGCTGCATCGTATGTGAACAAAACGATGAAATGGAAAGGAGCAAATCTTCATTACGATAGGTTGCTCATGAAATTAACCTTTAGCAAATTAAAAAATATATACCTATATAAAAAAAAGGTTTATTATTTCAGTCATACATTATCTAGACATTACTGTATTTATGCGCAGACGCCTACACAGAAGAAATTAATTTATTAAGTAAAACACCAGCATTTTAATAGTCAATTAGCTCGACACAATGCCATAAAACCGTTCTTGTTTCCAGTCATTGCTGGTGCTCCATCGGTTGTAATGCACACTAATTTATATATTGGTAGCTTGTAGTTTTTTACAAAATTGATGAAAACGTCATATTTATCTTCGCCACGGGTCTTCCCCTTCAGAGGAATGATTGTCAAAAATTCTTCCTTAGCCAACATGTCATTGAATACCATCCGAATAAAAATACACAGCTGGGCAGTGTCTGTCATATCGGTGGATTCGTCGAACTGTAAAGAAAAGTATGTACATTCATATCATGTTTTAGTTTATCTGTGCTAATAAAAAAACAACGATAACTATAACAATATAACAAGAGCTGATGTATAAGTACAATTATACTACTCAGAATCTAAATATATTGACATTTACTTATGCACCCATAACAACTGTAGAATAATTAGACAAAATAAATCTGAATCTCTTTATTCGGACAGTTCAAATTGTTTCAAAACTTTACAAAACAGGCCTTTCTGTTCTTTGATTGTTTTCTATTATTACCCGCCGTTTTTCTCACGGAATTCGGGAATTTTCAAGATTAAATTTAAAATTCGAATATAAAATTCAAAATTGTAAAATATTTATTGTTTTCGTTTACTATGAAATTCACAATTAAAACCATCAGTTTATGAAAATGAAATTTAAGATTGTTTATCTTCACATATTAGGAGTATCATCTCACAACGAGCTACAAACGTCGTGATCATTTCTATAATAAAGTGAGAGCGAGGAACTCAAATATGAGTGATTTTTGCTCATGTTTTGAGTGTCATTTTAGCAGTCAGGCTCAAAGTGAATATCTTATCCTAACCAGTTCTAAAAATGTTCTTTTTTGCAAATTAGATCATCATCCTACAATTTTGAATTTTTCGAAGTCTATAGTATGTCCTAAAGATCAACTATGGGCAACCAACGCCTTTATTTTATCTTCTTGTAGTAGATCTATTTATGTTTTAAAAAACGACGCCGAATGGGGATAATGTCTGAACTTTTTTTTTTTTTTTTTTTTTTTTTTTTAAGTCCCTTAGAGAATATCTGGTCGCACGAGTATGTGTTCAAAATGCGATTTTTACGTGTTTTTAAAAGGCTCAAACTCTTTGCAATTTTTTCTGCAACACTTTTCACGTATGTTATGGAATATTAGTGGACTGTTTGTTGTAGTTAAGTTGGAGGCTTACAGTTCTGAGTGCTTCTTTGAAGTGCACCATTTAGGTACAGTTTGATCTACCGTATTGATGGAGTACCCATTAGCCGTCAGGATCACTTTCAACATTTTAATATTTTCTGGTAATTTGTAATTACTATCACTAGTGAACTAGGTAGAATACACAGATAAACATTGTTACCTACGTAAATATGAACAACTTTCATTTTGATTTTCATGAACTGATGATTATTTGAAATTTTATTTCAATACTAAAAGTAAACAACAGAGATTTTACAATTTTTAATTTGATATTTTGAATTAAAATTTTATCTCTCAGAAGAAGCCTCAGTCCCTGAGGAGAGACGTTTGAGGATATTGAAAACCAATTGAAGGATAGAAAGGCCTTTTTTATGAAGTTTCGAAAAATACACCAACTACCTACGATTCATTAGTAGTCCATCTATATAAGCCAACCCATTGGAATTACGCCTATCAGCTGATATTTCCATCGTAGTTTACAAGACGATTTCTCCTGCGTTCCACTAGTTTTGATTAGCTCCCGTGTCATAAATATCTACGTTGAAGCCCTTACGGAGTGCATACGGATGAAAACAGCAATTCTGTTGGTTAGATTCGATTTGTTGGGATGATATCTATAAGTGAGTTTTAGAGATCTCAATTTTTCAAAATTTCTAACTTCAAATTTAACTTTTATGGGTTAATAGAAAATTGATGTTGAGTCTCTAGGACCAACTAAATTTCATATTTGATTTTTGACCAAAGTTTGTAAATTTTGGTCCAGCAGATTTTTTTTTTCTAATATAATTTTGGTACCTATATTATTTTCAATAATGAACCTGTATTCAACCAAAAAAAAAAGAATAGTTCAACGCCCTCCCCCCACCTCAAAACCAACATGAGAGTGAATCGTGACTGACAACATAGTAAACATCGCCCTATATGATACGACGGTGGTATCAGCTGATATAATTCCAATGGGATTTTCACTTCACGCAATTGAGTTCCTTATAACTGTTGTCATGTACAGATGGACTTGCGAAGCGTAGGTAGGTGATTAATTTTATGTCATGAATTTCCAGTTGGTGAGAGTCTACGCCTAAACTAATATATTTTGAGTTTGTTTGATAATATTATATACAGGTGTTCTGCGTAGTAGAGTTATTAAATACAGAAATGATAAACCTTTTTTGTGATACTTTGGTTTTGTAGTTTTGGACTCCACGCTTTTTTTTTTTTTTTTTTTTTTTTTTTTTTTTTTTTTTTTTTTCTTAGGTAAAGGATTAGTATTCAAAATAATATACCAAAACTAATAAATAGAAAATAAAAATAAAAATCCATTCTTAGTAAGAGAGAAAACGTTGACGTTGTTATTTACTAAGTTGTTATTCCTAAGTTGAGACTTACTGTTCGGCTCAAAAACTGAATCATTTACCCCGCACATAATTTCCAGGTAAGACTGTCGTTCAATTGGCGCTTGGAGATCTATCCGAAAGTGGATTGCTCTACAAACTTGCGAGCGAGAACATACCGAAGGAAATCATGTTTGCACTAGTCGCGGATCTGTTAATGGCAGCTGGCGATACGGTAAATTATTTCTAAAAATTACTTAGTTATTTTTTCATTAGCAATATTGATCTGTGTCCCTCCATACTTTGTGATTGTATTCTAGATGTCCAAAAAGAGCTAAATTCCAGGTTTCAGTATCATAAGTCAATTATTAAACAAATTAGGCTCTCACGCCTCTCAGCTAATCAGTGTGCTCTGATATTCAACTCTAGGAACCCCATTTTAAATTACAGATCTGTAGGTTGCCATCAAGCTGCCTGCGTAGATGTTGACAAGGCAGAAAGGAAAATTACTGGTCCACAGATCTAATTAAGTATAACATTTAAGTTGGTGTAACTGCACATTTATGAGATAGAATGAAGCGCTTTTCAATGCCTCACTAGTTCATCGGCACGGGCAATAGTTAATGAACATGATTTCGCAAAATTGAATTCCATTGGAACTACATCAGCTGATGATTCCATTGGGATCAGCTGGTACTTACAATGCAAGTTTTATGTGTTCCGATCTCACTCTCTAGCGGTAGTAGACGGATTTTAGCGATTGACTTGATAATTCACAGATTCGCTAGTAGCACATGATTATGGCATTAGGGAGGTAGAAACTGTAGCTTTGTTCCACCAAGGACAAATTGACGCAATAGAGGAGCTCAGACCTTGAAATCGCGTTCCATCAAGGTTACGGGGTTGAGAGCTCCCTGTTCCAACAGATCTTAGAGCGCCCCCAAAGCTGCTCCGGGGGTCGTCCAAGCAGCCCCACACTTTTGACGGGGTCTCATCGAGAGCTCCGAGCCCTACGCATGCGCATTTCGAAATAACCTGCTACTCTTGGGTAAACTACATATCCTCGTAACCTTCTCTAAACTGTATTCACCTTCTCTACTACATTTGTTATCACATCGCTTTCCGAAGTGTTCCATCAAACACGGAAGTGGGCGACCCCAGGAGCCCAGTGGGTCGCTCTCAAACGGTTGTTGTAACAAAGGTTATAACGCTCCTTTCGTCGGTATCCTCAAATTTGAATTCACACAAAAATTAAAAGAGTTATGCCAATTTAGTGGCGTAAGATCAAAATCATGAACACATCCTAAAATTGAAATACATTTTTTTATGCGGGTTAAGAAAAATAATGGACCATAATTGTAGCAAATTAGTTACCGTAAATGGTGGTGAAGTGGGTACAGTTTTGATAGTTTTCCACCTCTTTCAGCCACAATTTTCATAATTTTTTTGTGAACTTCATACTGAAGTAACTTAAACTACCAACCTTTCGAACCACGTTTGAGTTGTTGAAATTCATCAATTGCAAGCCCTAGGGTGGGGGGTTAAAGTTGTACTATCTTCTCCCACACTTTGGTGGTGAAGATGGTACACCGTCGTTTTACACCTCCAACCAGGTTGCAGAGGCTTCTGTACCAACTTCACCATCGTTTTTATCATCTACTTTCTTTCTACAAGTGGAGGGATGATGGAAAAATGGGACTAAAAAGGTCTAAGGTTGAATCAAACGCAAGAAAAAAAAATTGAAAGGCCTTTATTTAGCAAAAAATGTGTTTAAAACACAGAAAGGGGCTTTATTGAGCAAACAATTCGATCAAGTTAAAGGATTTTTGGGTAACTTCACCAGGAACCACAAAACGGTAGGTATCTACGTATCTTCAAATGGTACGAATCAGGCTTTTCAACATACCTACTCGTAGGTAAGCAAAGAAAACGATTGTACCATCTTCACCACCTAAAACTTAATTTTTTACCACTCTCGACGGATTTCCAATCCCAAATAGATGTGTAACCAAGGAAATACACTTACTTGGTGATCACTGTTCAATTGTAGCAGCCCCAGGAGAAGTTTGGCAGAAAACACAGTTCACCTTGATTATCACGTTATCACTAATAGTGTTATCAGCGTCAAAGAGTACATGAGAAGAAGGTGCTCCACCGCTCAGATGCTGCTCCCTAGTTCCCTTGACACAAACCTGTCGGCCATTTTTGCTTGGGAACCCCCCTTTTCCCGCCAAATGTCAATTTATTTGGAAAATCCGTCTTTGTACCATCTTCACCACCGGATCCCTCTTCACCACCATTTACTGTATAGAATCGGTTTCTTGGAGGTTAGGAACTTCGAGTGTGGACACCCTGTATATATGTGACTATGCAGGATAATACCTTCTATGAGAGCTAAATGACGCTGTGGTGGGGGTTCATCTCTATTTGGTAAATTATGAATCCCCACTAGTACGTTCATAAATGAATTAAAAATTAATAATTTTGTCATTTGTTTATTCAATTTTACAGACCGCGTTCACAAGCCAATGGGCGGTTTACCTATTAGGAAGAAAAAAATCGCTTCAAGAAACATTACATCGTGACAAGTCACTGATCAAAGGAGTAGTGCGAGAGACCCTACGTTTGTATCCTTCAGCAGCGTTCATTGCCAGGGTGCTTCCTCAAGCAGAGACAATCGATGGCTATAATTTACACAAAAATGTAAGTACGGTAGAGAACATAGTTTACAATGTTGAAAAATAAAAAACAATTAAATAAAATCACCATTTCATGGAAGTTTGACATTCAGCGGCTGTTTGCTTGAGTTCTTGTGTCGTCTTGTTCATTTAAGAATATGGAAGTTAATCAAGAAAGTTGTTATTCTTTACCTCTCTTATTCTCCCATCCGTACTGATGGTTCAAAGAGGATTAAATATAAATAAAATTTGAAAAACAACTGTAAATCCATGAAATAAAGTTGCCACCCTGCAAACAATTGAGGAAAAAACAGTACAACATACGTAAAAAATAGGATAAAAATAACGGGGGCAATTTTTTTAATTTTTTTATTAATATCCAGTGTGAAGTACCAAAATTCTTGAGATTTGTCCATTATTGGGCGTTAATAATAAAAATGTTGTCATTACAAAACATAACATTCACTATGAAATTCCGAATCACAACAGGCGCAGATAGGATGATATTGACAGTAAATTTGATGTAATACATGAAAACTACCTAGGCAGTTATGAAGTATGTATTGGCTAAGCATTATCAAATTCATTACAGCCAGTAATTTTTTTAAAAACTCCTTCATCAAAGAAACTTTCAAAAATGTGTATGGTTCACAATGGAGTGATTCCGCTGGACGAGAAATAGTATCAATGACTACTCTCATCTTCAGATGAATTATTATCAGCAGTAACAGAAGCATCAGCTTTTATGAAGAGGGCCTCACTGCTAGTATCATTAGAAAGTTTATTTTTATTGGCCGCCCTAGACAAATACCAAGCGGACGAAACCAATGATCTATTGAAAACATCATATAATTTAGCAATCAGATAACTCAGTACATCATCCAGTCTCCACTCTATGAATGCGTGTGAAGTCCCAAAAATTTTGTCCATTCACAAAATAACATATTATCTACCTAAAATCAGGCAGATAGCATAGTTGCAGAACATGATGGATGCATAATAAATTGAACTCGTAAAATATAAGCCAGATTTGTACATTGAGAGATTTGTCTGAAGACCTATTTAGGACAAGAGCTATTTTGCAGGCTTGGGGTGGTCTGAAGTGCTCTCACCAATGAGTAAAAAGAATAATAAATTAATGGTCACGTTAAGTAATTTTTCAAGTTTTCGCTACGTGTTTCATGGTTTTCCCTACTGTACGCCGCCTCCATTCCCGTTTTATTCATTAAAACTATGAATGCGTATTTATTTTCAGCACATTTTCTTCGAAAATTAATATGTTTGTTATTATTGCATAGAAAGAAGCTTTGAAGCTTTAAATGTATCCATTCCCTGGGACCGTGTTGCCCCCCATTCACGCAGCACAACTCCCTTTACGCTCATCAGGTTGAGCAACCCTGTTGTAAGAAAATGAAATTTCTTAATCTTTCCATATTATTGAGTAATTTTGTTGTAGGAGTTGATCTTGTTATCACTGTACACCTGTGGTCGTGATGAGAGGGTGTACCCATCAGCTGACGAATTTCTTCCTGATCGTTGGACGAAGGAAGGTTCTGCTAGATACAAAGGCGTGAATAACGTGAACAGTTTTCTACCTTTCGCAATGGGTGCCCGCTCTTGTATTGGGGCCCGTCTTGCCAACGCTCAGCTGTATATGACTATAGCCAAGGTATTATTTATTCATTTATTTATATGTGCATCTTAAATCATGATTCCGTGTATGTGTAGATAAAATCGTAGGTATCCGTATAGTAAAAAAAATATTGCTGGGCAAAGGCTTGAAGGGCCCGTGACGCCCAGCTACATCATCGTCAAATTTAACCACATCCTAACACTAATACAATATGATCAATCTAAATCTAACATAATGTCCTAGTAATTGCTACATTCAACATGAACTCAGTAAATTTAATTTTTTTTTCTTCTAAACATAAATACTTCGGATAATATTTTCCGCTTCCATTGCACCAATCATTATTAACCAATTATTATAGATTCTTTTCTTATATGTACGGTTCTCTCACAGTTCCTTGAAGAACGGAGTTCAGGGCTAATAGCGCGATGTAAAATATATATTACTAGCGAGTTACCCGGTCGTTGCCCGGACCCACCTGTTACTCGGTGCATAAACTGCTGAAATAATCATATCCAGCCAGTGTTCGTAATTACGAAGGCTGCACGCCAAATTACAGCATACAAGTACCGAAATCCCATTACGCTCATTTTTCCCCGCCCTAGCCATCCGATCTCGCTCAAATTTGGATAATAGTTGGGCGGATGAGGATTTGATCTTCCCGTATCAATTTCAACATGATTGTATCGTTAATAGCTACTGCACATGCGCCTATGTAAAATCCTTGTAACGACCTTAATTTCCACAGTTTTCATCCGATTTCGATGAAATTGTCAGAGAATGTGCGGGTTAGGTTGTAGATAGTCCCTATAAGTTTCATTATTGCCAAATCAATACTTCATTTTGCGCAAGCGCAAACATAAATTCCGTCATGTTCCATATTTTCACTCTCTAGTCGCTCGAGTTTGCTTAAATTTAGTTGATAGTTGGATGAAGGTGAAATGTAAACGAGGAAGCTATGGGTCACACCCAACTTGGCAGACGTTTTTTTCCGTGATTACAGCCATAATCTTAGTTTTTTCTGTGATTACTGCCATAATCTCAGTTTTTCCTGTGATTAAAATTGTTATTTCCTATGAAATTTGGATGTTGGAGGACTAAACATTTTTTGAGTTCTTGCCAAAAAACAAAGCTACCTTCGATGGTGAAGAAGGTAAAGTCTTGAAATGTAGGATTCGAATTCTGAAATTCCCATTAAAGACATTCTGAGAAGTTTGGTTTTTAAAATATTTGATCCTTTGCAATAGCGTTTTTTAAAAATCCTATTCACTGAAAAC
Organism: Adelphocoris suturalis; assembly: GCA_030762985.1. Taxonomy (NCBI): domain Eukaryota; kingdom Metazoa; phylum Arthropoda; class Insecta; order Hemiptera; family Miridae; genus Adelphocoris; species Adelphocoris suturalis. Next base: position 57,889,474 of record CM061044.1, read on the forward strand.
AATGAAATTGTATCAGTACCTGCATTTCTAGAAAGATGTTTGATAAGTACCTTTTTTTTAACTCTTGAATGTTATCTTTAATGATAACACATGATTGACAAGGTAATGAAATCACCCGTCTGCTTACTACATTTACATCACGTAAACTTACTTTTGTGCTGATGTTCTAGGTGCTTCAAAACTACAATATTGAGACGTTAGAAGAAACTGATATGGTTTTGCGGCTTGTTCCAGTACCGTCAAAACCAGTTCGTTTGAGAATACAAAGCAGAATGAAAAGCTAAGCACCATGTTCACGGGTGACAGCATGTAACGAATTGATGGATAATGTTCGGTATTGTAAATTTGTAGAAATAATTCGAATTGGTTGTGAAAACAATGCATAATTAAATCTGTTAATATTTTGAGTATTTTTATGTTATGTGTGATTATTTTTTTACCTATGTAAGTACACCTTGTACGAGGTATGAACCACCAACTTGTCATATATTCCTTCTGATCCTTTTATGTACCTACCAGTAGTATTTCGTATTCTGTTCAGGCAGGAACCTAGCCTATTGTTGTAGGATGATGAAAATCATTGTTGGCTTATTCAATAAAAAGTTCCAGCCATCAAGCATAACCATATGAGAGAGTTTGCGCAGTTTTCTTCATAATTGTCAAATTGTTTTGAAGTTTGAGCACTTTATGTGCCTGAAATAGTTAACTAACGAATGATGGTGAACAAAACTTATTTCTGAATATTATTCCTCAGGAGACACCACTTTTAGCATTTCAAATTCTTCTCTTCAGTTTCAGACTACCGATTTCAAGTATATTTCAATGAAATTAGGTAGGTACATGTTTCAGCAAAACTTGTGCGAATTTTGTTAATGTTCTAGTTATTAACTGATGAATGTTTTTATAGTAATATTCTGCAAAAAATGTGTGTGTGTGTGTGTGTGTTTGAAAATTTGTAGCCTTTTTTGTGCTACTTTTAGTGTGCGCAAAAAGTGCTGTCCAACGAACTCATCCTTTCTCTCGAAATGCTTGAATTTGTGGCGAAGGAACGGAATTTTTTATCTAAATGTAAAGGAGAGTTATCGTCCGTAATTAATACATAAATACATAATAATATATATGAATATATACAGATATATACTGTACCTATATATTTATATAGGTACTTATTCATGTATAGTACCGATATATTACGTACTTACATAAATATATACATCTATATCCTAAATATATATGAAAAAGTTAAAAGTTCGAGTAATTGTTTAAGAATGCCTCAAAATGGATTTCCCTGGAAGAAAGTTTGGAAAATTCTACTTGAAAGTTGTTTGACCCATTGCATCACTTTTCTACAAACATTTGCTTAAGTAGCGGGAGAGAGGTAGGAGGACAGAAAATCTTTGTTAATTAATAAAAATTTGAACAACAATTTATTTTAGTTTATTCATAATTTAATTGTAAATTTATTATCATTATTGACAATAAAGGTTAATTATTTCTGTATTAGATGATAGCCCTACTACGCAAATATTGTGTAATTTGCAACGTTTTATAGGATATAAGTAATATTTTACAGGTGATAGTCATGCCGAAATAATTATTTTAGATTAATAATAATTATTATTAATAATTCATGTACCTACTCAATCTTTAACAATTTTATAACCGTTGAAACACAAATTATGGACAACATGCGCCTGGAAAGTATTTGCGGACACAAAAAAGCAGACGGAACTGAAATCACGAATTTTGGTTACGATAAATTATTTTTAGATAAATCTTTGCAGATATTCCACCGTGTGCGCTGATTTTCATAGAGAACTGTATAGTGCCCAACCCGCATGACTGCTGGAAATTTCATCAGTGATTCCTCAAAATTGGGAATGTTGCGTGTGGCAAGGATTTCACTCACACACCGACCGCAAAACGATAGGAGAAATAAAATTTATTCAAGGCTAAGCATCAAATTTGAATAACTATAGAAATTTCTATATTTGACCCAACTATTTACTTCATGGAAGTGAACACACAATGTGACCTCTATATTGTTTGGGTCAGAAGGACGCCCTATATGAATCGAAAGCATGAAAATGAGTGTAGTAAGAATGAACATTGGTATGGTATAGATATGCAAACGATGGCTTTACAATATTAGGTAACCATTGAGCATATTTAATCCGTAATATCCCCTTTTCTCGAACCAAAAAAATCCTACGATTTCACCTTCGTTCTCGTTATCTGAAAACCGTTGCACGGAGAGGTGCTAATGCCGTTTTAAAGGGTTTTCATTTAGTGGTGTAGAGGAAGTGGTGAAGGTGGAGGGGGTTAACTGTCTCAGGTGTGAGGTTTACAGATTAGTCCACGGAATTAGCTGCAGTAGCTCCGAGAAAGTGTGCTAAGAATCGATTCGAGTAGCTAGAGCGTGATAGGTTGAGAGGAAATAGGGGAAGGGGAAGGGAGAAAGAGATGAGTAAGTTAAGGGATGAGAGAGGGAGATGGAGCTTGAGGGGTTGCGAAGGGATTTCTGAAGACCCCGATTCAACACATGGGCTATCTCTTCACCGCTAGTTTGGCGTCAAACTAATCTGTTTAGGTCAGGAAGGTAAAGCTTACACCTAAAGCCAATTACCTGGAGCGTTCTCGCAGCGAGACGTGATTTCATCATGTTATTACTCCTCGCACGGTGAGTATACTCCAAAGCTCCTTGATACTTACACCATTGACACATTAGACTAGTCTCTTAGTATGTCAATGTCAATTTGAAATATTAGCACATCAATTTGATCATTTTGAGAATCAAAAATAAACTAGTGAATCAGTTGACTAGGTTTCTCAATAAGTTTTAAAAAAAAGTGTACACTACAAATTATTACAAAAAGGTATATTATTTCTGTATTGGACAGTCCTTCTACGCATTACAACTGTCATAATTATTAATCGGTCGACTGTACGCCTACCCATGTTTCACCTGTCCATTTACAAGCGAAAAAAGTTATAACAAACTCGATTTCGTGAAGTTCAAATTCCAATGAAATTATGTCAGTTGATACGATCGTTTTATGGTGGTTTTCACTATCTTCCACCAGTTATGATGATAACTCTTCCATCCTATGTTGTTGGTTTTTTTAAAATCTACAGCCGAAGTTCCAGCCAAAGTTGTTAGGGAAAGCAAACAGATGAACATACAGCGACCCAGGTGGTTTCATCCGATTCCTAGGAATGATGTCCATGAATGAGACCCAAAAAACATTATTGTTAGGTACCTTTAAAGTTTTCGGGTTGTCAAATTTTCAATATTTCAACACTTCAATACGACACATTAGGGTTGATCGCGACTGTAATATTAATGTTACTGGCACATCCCTGACACATTTAAAGGGGGGGGGGTCAACAATTGGTTTTCTTGACTAATCACTATGTTTTATTACTTATTGAAAATAATAAACCAAAAGTAAAGTCTTCTATGTTACATCTGGTTTAGTAGCTTTTTCTTTCAAAGATAAGATGTCCGATATTGTTCACGGTTTTTGGCAATATCGTCGTGGTACGGAATCGGATCGCTGTAAAAGTCGTCTCAATCGATTCAACACGTCGAATAACTATCAAAATCCATACAAAACTGTTCTGAAATAATTCGTTCGACGTCGTCGAATTTATCGCTGCTACATCTTATCTCTTCGCCACCAAAAACCGTACATCTTATTTAGGGTGTCAAATGAGTCTACCCTCTAAATGTTAAGTCGATAGCTCCAACATTGCGGTGTGAAACGCGAAACTTACATATTTACGGACTGTAAAACGGACTGGAAGAATTATTAAAAGGCATTTTTATGGGAAAGATTTATATAGACTTGAAATAAATAGAGAAATTTCCGTTTTTATCATAAAGCGCCCCATTGTTCTACGTTCTCTTTGACACCAATTCTCGGAAAATGGGTGTTTTCCCGTCTTTTCATCTAGTGTAGCGCTATAAAATCGTTGTAACCCCTCCCCATAACCCTTTAACCCTATAACATATATACAACCCCCTATAAACCCACGGAGTATACTAGTTTACGAGTAAAGGGACACTACCTATCCACAGTTTCCTATTACTACGAGTATATAATATTTTGACAGTCATCTGGAAATGACAACAAATTTTTTTGTACTACTTTTTTCCCCAAATACATATATACTCAAACATGATGAATAATTTTGATGGTGGCTACGATTGGGAGCTACAAGAGCTATTCTCCCTTTAAATGAATGGAAGTTAGTTGCTCGATATGCCATTGCCATGTATGATTAACAGCACCTCAGTTGCTAGTTGATGGTTATCGATAATGGGCGGTTAACTAGTTACTTCACGAATCCAACTGATAAACCGGCCCTAAGGTTAAGAGAAAATTAATCCAAAAACAGGCCTTTGTATTTGAAAATGGTTTAAATTCGAATAGTAAATTGGTATTGGAAAGGTATTGATTAATTCTGGAGAAGCCTGTAACAAAACCATCAGGTATGTAGAATCAAAACATTGTATCTTCAAACTTGCATTCAGGTTATTTTTGTGTGAAAAAAAAAAACGGAGATGAAAGGGTTGCTGGGAGATGAGTAGGTAGAATTCCCGCGTGAGTACCCACGAATGAGTCAGCGCGCTTTGTATTCGGAGACCACTTTTGCCTCCTATTTTGGCGAGGCCACCTCCCATCTGGGAAAACTTTTCCGAACGGGTTAGCAACTCGATGACCAACTCCTAACATAACTCACATCTCAATTTGGCGGTTTTCCAAGTCTAATGAAGCCCACCTTTAGCCTTTCCGCCGGAGTCTTGCTACTTTACGAGAATTCAGATTTCTTTCGTTGCTATGGGAATGCTAACTCACCGGGGGAAGAAAATCAAGATTTCGGCGTTATTTAATATTATGATGAATGTTGATAGGATAAAGTAATATAGCGGAACATTGATCTTCTCAATAAGACAAACGTCAAGAGTTCAAAATAGGTAGGTACGTAGGTTTATGGATAGCTAATACCACTTTATTAATAACTCAACTTCTCAGATTTCGGCTTTCATTTCTGTCTCGTTGGTTGTTGCAACCAAATGCTGCCATTTTCACTCCTATTTTCCATACCGGTTTCTTCCGATTGATGTTATCCAGATACTCGTTGAGGCAGTGTGCGAGCTATGTGCAGGCCAATGGGTTGTTCGACTCTACGCCCTTATCTTTGTCCCACACGGATCGAAACTGCTCCCACTCGAGTACATGTTGATGACAAACCTTTCATGACCTGCAATGTCGATTTCCAAAATGATTTTCATAAGTCAGAAGAGAATTACCCAAATGTGCAGGATTTTTTTTTTTTTTTTTTTTCCCCTCTAATCAATCACGAGTGTTTTTCAGCAGATATCTTCTCGTCAGAATTTTACGTTTGTGTTCTACGTTTTTAAACGACAGAATAGCGAGACGTCGACAAAGTGATTTATTTCGCGAACACAATACAGTAGACGACTGATAATCAATGCATAGATCAAAATTTGCTCCAAATTTGGTCTTCAATATATATTTCATCTTTAACTTGCAGTCCTTTGATTACCAGATTATTTCCTATAGATTCGATTTCTAGTTGTTAGTCTTTCTGCTCATAGTTCGCTTGATTCGATTGAGCTAATTATGCTAAATATACACTTCTTCCGAAATGAAATTGTTGGATTCATTTCAGCTCGGACTGTATCTACGAGTACATCCGATGGTTCGCCACGTTCGCCACGGTTTGTACTCTTGCTCCACGAATCTCTCCAAACCTCTAATCCTCGCACTATCCATATCGCTCATCATTTTTTACAGGTACCATAGTAAAGTAGGAGTGCATATTTGGTTATTGTGTTTGTAAAAAGGCTGTTTGGAATTACTAGCTAGCTCGGATTATGACTGGGAGGTTGAAAATAATCGCACATGAATATTGTCAGGTGTTTAGGTTGGTGACATCTCAGACCTTCAATTAAGAAAGAAAGAAAAAAAACTGATGCTCATTTTTTTAACTAGAAGTTGAGGTACAATGAACAATCTCCTGATCTGCACACAGTTTTTTCATCGTCGTCTTACACGCGGGTAGTTGAAGGCTGCAAACACCACTATGCCACTTATCACTCCAATATTGTATCAATGTACATTGCTTACTGCGTACTTATCGTAAAATAGTTGAACCGCAAATGAGCGCATCCGACTCCCACAGATATAACCTGCCAACTGCGAAGAACAATAAAAGAATGTGGGGTTTGTCACAAATCTCCAGTCCGAATTAAATCACGATAGAAGCAAATCTACCGGATCATGAAACATGCAGATCAATTACTGCATAGATCAAGTGCTTCCTACAATAATTTCTGAATATTATGGAAAATATGGTAGCATATTAAGTAAAATATATTACTAATAGGAATATCATCGTTCTAATTAATTTTTTTAAATTTCTGGCCCAGGAATGGTAGGTCCCTTGGTCCCTTGATTTTCGTCATCTAGTGCCTGTGGACGGTGTTTGTGCGTGTGCTAACGTGAATTTCTCATAACGTTCCATGATCCATAAGTTTGATTTTTGTCAAAATTAGGGGGTAGTTAGGTATAGCTTATAGGGATGGGCTTTATAAATTTTACAGCTATTAGTTGAGTAGTATTTATCGAGCTTGCGCAAAACGATAATTGATACGAGGGTCGTCCAGAAAATAAGTTCCATTTTTTCTAATCAGGTTTTTATTTGAAAAATGTGAAACTTACAGGAAACTTACTGGAGCATCAGTATTATTTTTCAACATAGTCCCCGGCGACGTCAATACATTTCGTATATCGGCAAATGAGCCTGGAAATTCCTCCCTCGTAGAAACTTGCCGCCATCTCCTTGGTCCAGTTGGTGACAGCTTGTTTCACTTCGCTTTCGCTTCATTGATTGTCCTTTGTTTTTCGGAGTGTAATGAGACACCCAGGATTCGTCTCCAGTGACGATAGACTTCAGTAATGCGTCCCCATCAGTTCTGTAGCGGTCCCAAAATTCTCGAGCTGCAGCCACTCATTGTTCCTTGTGTTGTGGCTTCAGCTCTCTTGGGACCCTCCAGGCGCAAACTTTCCGAAACCCCCAGTTTCTCCGAGACGATTTCATGGATGAGCGATCGTGAGATGTCTGGGAAACTCTGTTGGAGTTTATCAAGGGTTGAACGACGTTCTTCGCGAGTTTCGTTGTCGATTTTTCCGACAATTTAGTCCGTCACAACTGAAGGTCTGCCTGTCCCACCTTCATCCTCAAGTGAATGTCTTCCTTAAATTCACCGACCCATATCCTCACTATTGACTCACTCATTACACCTTTTCCATAAACAGAAATGAGTGGTTCGTGAATTTCAACCGATTTGAAACCACGGGCAAAAAGAAACTGAATCACTCCATGCAACACAACTCTAGAGGGAACGGGCACCGAGGTGGCGGGATGCGACATGGAAAGCTCCATTTCAACTACTTGTCCTGACCTTATTATTTGAGCAACTGAGGCCCTCCACCTCTCATTCTATTCACAAAGCTTCTTTGCCAAAACCACTCCTACCGCCCTACAAACCAAAACGGAACTTATTTTCTGGTCGACCCTCTTAGATCCCCTTGAAACTTCGAGATTTCGATGAAATGGTCATGGATTGTGCTGGTTAGCTTTTAGTTGGTTGTTCATACACCTTAAGTGATGTATGTCGTAATATAAATAAATCGAATATAATTAATAAACATGATATACCTCAGCAGTACACTCGAAAATTTTAAGGTGATCATAACACCTAATGACTAATAATTTTTAAACTCTGATTGCGAGCTGATAATTGCCTAACAGTAGGCTTGGTCAATGCAAAGATACAGTTGCCATCGTGTAATGATTTACGTTCTCCAATTTCGTGAGGCATTTTGAGAAACGTAATTATCAATGCAGCTCCTACTTCAAAAACATGTAAATACTTACTGTCCATGAATTTATATTTTAATACGAGTATATTAATTCTGACGATAATGCTGCTCAATAGTGAGTTACTTTCAAGAATTATTTTTTTATTATTAAACTTAGAAATAATTTTTCGTTTTTCTGTTTAGAATAGTTCTATTGCATCTTCATGTGACATTCTAGGTTTCTGTGAGTGATATAACATACAATATACTAAGGGCTCTGAGTTAACAATTATATGTCTGGGGCAAGTACATGACTTTCTGATACGTATACTGAGTTTGATAATCAGGCGCATGATGAGTAATCAGTATATTAGGATGTTTAAGGCATTGCCAAAGAAGGTTCTTTATTCACAGTGGCCCGATTCTGAATATCATAGCTTTATCAAATAAATTAACGGAAGCTGTTCTACGTGGTAATTGTGGCATTATTTTGACAATAATTTTCGTATGGCTTAAATGAAGTTCTCTTCATTATGTTCCATCATTATGTCTTGTACTTTGCCACAGTATGCATGTATGCAAACACAATGGTTTCGCAAATTCAAGTTAAGTTTGTTTTAGTCCAATTTTCCGTCTGCAGACACTGCTTTTAAAAGTATGTCTTGATCATATTCCGATAGGAAATTCAACACTTTTTCCGAAGGTTTTCTTATTTTTGATTTTACAGTAAACTTAGGAGACGTTGTGAACATCAGTAGACGTAACATGAAGGCAAAAAACACGAAAAAAGAAGTTGGGTGTTGCACATAGCTCCCTCGTTTCTGTAACATGAATCTATATATCATTGAAATGTTTCAAATAATCTTTTAAAAGATTCCATGGAGGTTCATTTAGAGTTTCAGGAAAATCTTAAATTAGGCAATATGGGAATGATGCTTGATAGATTTGCCTTTGAGCATGCGCAAAAAATACGAGTGATTCGGATGTGAAAGTTTTTTTTTTTTTGCTCTCTATTGAATATAACTTTGGAAGGAAAAAAATCAATAACATGGGAGCAAACTTTAACTGGTGGAACATAGCCAAATTTGCACTGTAATTACGACTTTCTATCAGCTAATATGATTCCAATGGGATTTTCACAACTCGAAACTAGGTTTATTAAAACTATTGTCATCTGTAGAAGGGCTTCTGAAGCGTAGATAGGTGATTTATTTTGTGTAATTAATTTAACACAGAATGTGTTTTTGCGATGACCTACCGAAAAAAAATCGTCACAAAAAACCGACAGAAAAAACCGTTATGCGCCTTTTATAATGATTTTCACGTACAACCAAGCCGTTGGTAGGGAAATGGAACTTCCGCAATTTTAATCGCACAGAAATCGTTCACCATTCGTTGGAAAGCTCCTGATTTATCCAACCATATTATGTTAACTACTGCGAAGTGCGTGGCCAGCAACCTGAGTTATGAGCATGGTTATTTGAATCAATTGTTTACACACAGATGATCATTCTCAATAATTGATATTGTCAACATGATTGCAACCGCTTGTAAATTTTCTTATGATTTTCACGTACAACCGAGCCGTTGGTAGGGAAATGGAACTTCCGCAATTTTAATCGCACAGAAATCGTTCACCATTCGTTGGAAAGCTCTCAATTTATATAGTATTTTTCTTGTAGTTACATATTTATTTATATAATATTTATAGGGTTTTAGACCAAATTAAATGTCTAACAATTATTTATTTTATTATTGCCAAATATTGTTATTATTCACGTGCAACCAAGCCGTTGGTAAGGAAATAGAATCATCGCAAAAACACATTCTGTGTTCCTATGATTTCATACAGAGTATGGAAAAAGAAATAAACCGGGGGGTGCAGGGGGGCGGAGCCCCCCGCCGAGGCGCAAAGCGCCGAGTTTTATTTGGTTTGTCAGCTTGTTAAATACTAAGCAAATATAGTTGTGTTATTTAATTAAATTAATTTCTCTTCGATTGGCGTCTACACCTAAATTTATAAACATTATCCCACAGAATATTACCACCCGGGCGGTTTTAAGTTCATCCGTTCACTCTCGCTTAAGGCTAGAATATTGACAGGAAAAGAAGACATTAACACGGGAGTAAATCGCAACGGGCGAAACGTAGTAAAACGCTGGCTATTATTACAAAAACATTTATTATTTCTGTATGATTATTATACGACCTATTATACATTATGATCTGAATACTCTTCAGTAGCCCCCCCCCCCCCACTATGCATATACACTTTGATAGCTAATATATATATATATATATATATATATATAGCTATATAGACACAGACTTACGGCGTCGTAATAAGGTGAGGCGCAGGCTTACGGCGTCACCTCCCAGTGCTACAAAACGATGCCACAATCCTGTAATTCACTTGACAAACAGGCATACGGCACCACTTGTCTTGAAGGCGAGGTATAACCAAAACCAATGAAGGGGCTCAAGTGAGTAACGTGAAACGCAGGATTGTGGCACACATACCGTGTTTTTTCTCTCTCTCTCTTTTTTTCTTTCTTTTCGGCCGCACCTCAACCAGAAGGGTCATTAGCGGCACAGCTATCCTCTTGTCGTGGGGCTCACCATGGGTTATGTTTTGAGATTGAAAGATTGGTACAAACGATTATTTTAGATCCGCACCTCCGGGGTGGAGACAAACCTTCCTATGGGTTGGGGATTCAAATAAAATATGTGCATCGGCGATTGATGATATAAAATTGGAGGGTTGGTATAAAAATTTTGTTGTTTTTTTTTGTTTCGTGATGAATTCATTTTTCATGGTCCCGAGGACCTGGGCGGTCAGGGAGGGGATAATGTGACGATTGTTATGTTTCAGCTTTTTTAAATCGGAAAAAAGTTTTTCACTAGTAAAATTCGTGATGAATTCATTTTTCATGGTCCCGAGGACCTGGGCGGTCAGGAAGGGGGTAAATGTGAAGATTGTTATATTTCAGCTTTTTGAAATCGGAAAAAAAGTTTTTCACTAGTAAAATTCGTGTAAATTCATTTTTCATGGGCCGAGGACCTGGGCGGTCAGGAAGGGGGTAAATATCAAGTTTGTTATATTTCAGATTTTTACAATCGGAAAAAAAGTTTTTCACTAGTAAAATTTGTGATGAATTCATTTTTCATGGTCCTGAGGACCTGGGCTGTCAGGGAGGGGGTAAATGTGAAGATTGTTATATTTCAGCTTTTTAAAATCGGAAAAAAAGTTTTTCACTAGTGAAATTCGTGATGAATTCATTTTTCATTTTCCCGAGGACCTGGGCAGTCAGGGAGGGAGCAAATGTGAAGATTGTTATGTTTCAGCGTTTTAAAATCGGAATAAAAGTTTTTCACTAGTAAAATTAGTGATGAATGCATTTTTCATGGTCCGAAGGACCTGGGCTGTCAGGGGAAAATGTGAAGATTGTTATATTTCAGATTTAAAATCGGAAAAAAAGTTTTTCACAAGTAAAATTCGCGATGAGTTCATTTTTCATGGTCCCGAGGACCTGGGCGGTCAGGGAGGGGGTAAATGTGAATATTGTTATATTTCAGATTTTTAAAATCGGAAAAAAAGTTTTTCACTAGTAAAATTCGCGATGAATTCATTTTTCATGGTCCCGAGGACCTGGGCTGTCAGGGAGGGGGCAAATGTGAAGATTGTTATATTTCAGCTTTTTAAAATCGGAAAAAAAGTTTTTCACTAGTAAAATTCGCGATGAATTCATTTTTCATGGTCCCGAGGATCTGGGCTGTCAGGGAGGGGGCAAATGTGAAGATTGTTATATTTCAGCTTTTTAAAATCGGAAAAAAAGTTTTTCACTAGTAAAATTCGCGATGAATTCATTTTTCATGGTCCCGAGGACCTGGGCGGTCAGGGAGGGGGTAAATGTGAAGATTGTTTTATTTCAGCTTTTTAAAATCGGAAAAAAAGTTTTTCACTAGTAAAATTCGCGATGAATTCATTTTTCATGGTCCCTAGGACCTGGTCGGGCAGGGAAGGGGTAAATGTGAAGATTGTTATATATCAGCTTTTTAAAATCGGAAAAAAAAGTTTTTCAGTAGTAAAATTCGTGATGAATTCATTTCAATATTACGTATACCCACCTACCGCCAGAGTTTGATCAAAATCGTACCACTAGATGATAAGAAGTCGAGGTTATATAGTAAATCAGGAGTAGTTGCATCTCGTTTCTGACTCAATACTTCACTCTGCTCATGCGAAAACGTAAATTCTACCAAGCATCATTTCCCACACCCTAGTCATCCGATCTCGCTCAAATTTGAATGATAGTTGGGGGATGACAATTTGATCACCCCATATCAATTTAAACATTATTGTATCACTAATAGCTACTGCGCATGCGCCTATGTGAAATACTTGCAACGACCTTAATTTCCACAGTTTTCTTCCGATTTTGATGAAATTGTCATTGAATGCGCGGGTAGGTTGTAGGTGGTCCCGTACCTACTTCATCGTTCTTAACTCATCAGTTCATTCTGCGCATGAGCAAATGTGAATAACATTGAGTATCATTTTTTCGTTTCTTAATTGACCAGTTATGACGTTTTACGCTACTTCTTGATTTAATATTTTCCGCTATGGGATTTTTCAAGGTCATTTAAAACTTTTCAATGATCTATACATTCATGATACGCAAACGAGGAAGCTATGTGCCACACCCAAATTAGCAGACTTTTTTTTTGGGGGGGGGGAGATATTTTATAAGGATGTGTTATTAACTTTGACGACTGGTTAGGCCAATAGTTAACGTTGAAGATGAACTATGGGAGGATAATTTTTTAATTGATTAGGTAGGGTTGCCTTCACGGGCTTTTTATATATGGTATTTTTGCACAAAATTTCGAAAAAATATAGTTGGTATGTTGGAAAAATATATTTATATCGGTGTAAATAAGTTGTGGATTTATTGGGATCGGAAGAAGAAAGGCAAAAAGACCTGACTTTTTCATGTTCGAAGTTTAACTGCTGATAAATTCGTCTCAGCCTGGCCGAACACTCGAGTATTCGTAACGGAAAACTTGACCCCACTGAGAGCAGATATACTACGGATGATCAAGAAGAAAGCAGAGAAAAGAAGCATCAAATATGTCTGGATTAAGAACTTTCTAGTCCATACGAGGAAAAATGAAAATTAGCCAGTGAAGGTAATTCGTACCCTCGACGACCTAGATAACATTCGAAACGTGATATTTGCTTTTGAAAATTGGTTGATCCACATGTAGACAATTTCAGTGATGGATATAATGAATTTTGCTTCCTCACTACCGAAGTTAGGAAAGCTATGTGTTCGTGATTGAAGTCGAAAAAAAGTTTTGTCCTCCAAAATCAAAATGTTCTGTTGCTTTTTGCGTTTCAGAGCTTGCTGATCAATTTTGGTTACGTGTCCGTCTGTCTGTCTGCCTGTTTGAGGAATGTCGTATGAATTACATCAAGATTGGTGGAGTAATAACTATAGCGCATGCGCAAAACTAAAATTGATCGAGACAGAAATAACTACGATACTAATGGACCGATATTTATGAAATTTTCAAGGATTATGGAATTTAGCTCCTAGACGTTCCCTCATGAATTTCATTACAGTTGGATTAATGGTAGTTTGTGCGCATGCGCAAACGTTTATTTCTTATAACGACGATTTATCGATCATTTTGACTCGTACTTTGTTCTTCAACTAATTCTATACGTCCGTGTTATAATATTTGAGGAAGCTATACTGCCCACCCAACTCGGCAGACGTTTTTGTAATTTGGTAGTGAGTCTAATTGAATGTCTTACCAATCTTTCAATGATTACATGAGTTAAAATGAACTTGCTATTGGGAACAAAAAATTATTTTTCATATGCACTTTAGGAGCTACAATTGTAATTTTGATGAAATGAGAGTATTGTTGGAAACTGTTACTTTTAAGCCAGATTTTATTATTCTTGAAGTCTATGGTAGACTTTGCGTACTATTGCAACTTATGAATGGGTACAGGGCCTCAAAATCATCGAATAATAGAAATAATAATGACAGGGTTTTTTTTATGGCAATGATAAATATGATTACAGTTTCGAAGAATCAACATTGTGTGATGCAACAGTAGCTACTTAAAATTAGATTTGTGTGTGACAAGGTCTATGGAATTTATAGATCCCCTACAACCAATCCTTATCAAGTTTATTCGAGATTTGAGGTCGGAACTTGAAAATGTTGATCGAGATTGTTTTACTTACATTGTAAGAGATATCAATATCGTTTTATTGCAAGAAGATAATAGTAATGATCATCTGAATATGATTTCTTCCATGGGGTTTCTTTCTCTAATTACTGAGCCCACCCGAGTTCAAGGGTTGTCAACTAGTTGCTTAGATCATATAATTGCCCGATCAAAGCACTCACAGCTCAACCCTCCTGAAATAAAGAGAGCGATTACCGACCACTTTAGCACGGTGGTGACTATTGTTGATTCACACAATGAAATCTTGAATGATAACAAAAACGCCTTGAAATTTAAGAAAAAAATTGGCTTTGAGGCAGTAGGAGTTTCTTTTTCTAACAAGGATCGGTCTTCGGTGTATGAAGAAGATTTGAATCAGTCGGCAAATGCATTTATTAATTTATTGAAAAATGTTATTGAGTATCATACTACAGTTGAAACTTTCAAACCCACCTTCAATAGACATACTCCGTGGATTACGAATGGTCTAACGATTTCTATTACAAGACGCGATAAACACAAGTTTAGCAAATTAGTTAAACAACCCTACAGTAAACGATTAAAAGATTACTATAAAAATATTGAAATAAGTTGAAATCCATTATTAGGACAACTAGAGACACAGTAACATTTCCAACAGAAAAAGAGTTTGCCAAGTTGGGTGGGCAGTATAACTTCCTCACATATTGTAACATGAACGGATAAGTAGAAGAACAATTATTTAACCTCCGACATTTAACCCCTCTACAGCCCCTGGAATTTGATTAAAATTCATCAAAATGTGTTCTCGTAGATAAATTATGTCTTTGAATCCGAATTTGAAATCCGTTTTTTTCTACGACTTTTAGTTCTTCGGATTTATTAAATTTCATGAATTTCATGAAAAACTCCCAAAATTCATCTTGGAAATTGTTCAAAATTCATCAACTTGTGTTACATTATGGAAATCAGGGCACTGAATCCGAATTTGTAATCTGTTTTGCTGAAGGACGCTCCTTTTACCGCATTTCTGAAATTTCATGAAAATCTCCCCAAAATGACCCTGGAAATTGTTTTAAATTCATCAGAATGTGTTCTTGTAGGTAAATTGAGGCGCTGGATCTAAATTTGGAACCCGTTTTGTTCTACGCCGTTCCATTCACCGGCAAGTGACAAAAACCACAATTTCATGAAATTTCCCAAATTTCCTTCTTATTATATTTCTTTGGTATATTTAAGATGGGAAAAACTAAATTTCATATCCCCATCACAAGCAGTTGCTTCATAAGCATCAACTAAAAACATCAAACATTTCAGGTCTTCCCCCAACCCCACCCACTGATTGACCCCTGTATGGTGATGAAAATGCACTAGAAATATTCAATAATATATGCAGATAACCTACCTAAAAGGTGAAAATTAAAAAAAAAATTTACGAAACTGAATTTTCCAAAAAAGCCGAGCGGGCACTTACTGGAACCACCCGGGCTTCATTCTGAAGAAACTTTTTGTTTTAAAAATGTATTTTTTATCTTAAATTCGCAATTTCTCCATTAAAACACACAGGAAATTCGACGGAAATGTTTTCCAGTATGTAATTTGAGTGGCTGAATCCGATTTTGAAATCCGTTTTGCGCTAAGACACTTCGTTCACGGGATATACAAAATTTCATGAATTTCATAAAAATCTCCCCAAAACGCCCTTGGAAATTGTCCAAAATTCACCAAAATTAGTACCCTTGTATTTTTCGATGCGCTGAGTCCAAATTTGAAGTCCATTTTGCTTTCAGAAGCTGTGTTCGCTAGATTCCACAATTTCATGAAAATTCGAAAAATAATTCTTTACGCCATTTCTACAGAGTTTTTGAAGGGTACATACAAAATTTGGAGGTCCCTGCTTACATAGGTGCTTCGGAATAGTATAAAAAAGAATCCGACCATTTTGTATGAGACCCCTCTACAGCCCCTGGAATTTGATTAAAATTCATCAAAATGTGTTCTCGTAGATAAATTATGTCTTTGAATCCGAATTTGAAATCCGTTTTTTTCTACGACTTTTAGTTCTTCGGATTTATTAAATTTCATGAATTTCATGAAAAACTCCCAAAATTCATCTTGGAAATTGTTCAAAATTCAACAACTTGTGTTACATTATGGAAATCAGGGCACTGAATCCGAATTTGTAATCTGTTTTGCTGAAGGACGCTCCTTTTACCGCATTTCTGAAATTTCATGAAAATCTCCCCAAAATGCCCCTGGAAATTGTTTTAAATTCATCAGAATGTGTTCTTGTAGGTGAATTGAGGCGCTGGATCTGAATTTGGAACCCGTCTTGTTCTACGCCGTTCCATTCACCGGCAAGTGACAAAAACCACAATTTCATGAAATTTCCCAAATTTCCTTCTTATTATATTTCTTTGGTCGATTTGACATGGGAAAAACAAAATTTTATATCCCCATCACAAGCAGGTGCTCCATAAGCAACAACTAAGAATATCAAACATTTCAGGTCTTCCCCCAACCCCACCCACTGATTGACCCCTGTATGGTGATGAAAATGCACTAGAAATATTCAATAATATATGCAGATAACCTACCTAAAAGGTGAAAATTAAAAAAAAATTTACGAAACTGAATTTTCCAAAAAAGCCGAGCGGGCACTTACTGGAACCACCCGGGCTTCATTCTGAAGAAACTTTTTGTTTTAAAAATGTATTTTTTATCTTAAATTCGCAATTTCTCCATTAAAACACACAGGAAATTCGACGGAAATGTTTTCCAGTATGTAATTTGAGTGGCTGAATCCGATTTTGAAATCCGTTTTGCGCTAAGACACTTCGTTCACGGGATATACAAAATTTCATGAATTTCATAAAAATCTCCCCAAAACGCCCTTGGAAATTGTCCAAAATTCACCAAAATTAGTACCCTTGTATTTTTCGATGCGCTGAGTCCAAATTTGAAGTCCATTTTGCTTTCAGAAGCTGTGTTCGCTAGATTCCACAATTTCATGAAAATTCGAAAAATAATTCTTTACGCCATTTCTACAGAGTTTTTGAAGGGTACATACAAAATTTGGAGGTCCCTGCTTACATAGGTGCTTCGGAATAGTATAAAAAAGAATCCGACCATTTTGTATGAGACCCCTCTACAGCCCCTGGAATTTGATTAAAATTCATCAAAATGTGTTCTCGTAGATAAATTATGTCTTTGAATCCGAATTTGAAATCCGTTTTTTTCTACGACTTTTAGTTCTTCGGATTTATTAAATTTCATGAATTTCATGAAAAACTCCCAAAATTCATCTTGGAAATTGTTCAAAATTCAACAACTTGTGTTACATTATGGAAATCAGGGCACTGAATCCGAATTTGTAATCTGTTTTGCTGAAGGACGCTCCTTTTACCGCATTTCTGAAATTTCATGAAAATCTCCCCAAAATGCCCCTGGAAATTGTTTTAAATTCATCAGAATGTGTTCTTGTTGGTAAATTGAGGCGCTGGATCTGAATTTGGAACCCGTTTTGTTCTACGCCGTTCCATTCACCGGCAAGTGACAAAAACCACAATTTCATGAAATTTCCCAAATTTCCTTCTTATTATATTTCTTTGGTCGATTTGACATGGGAAAAACAAAATTTTATATCCCCATCACAAGCAGGTGCTCCATAAGCAACAACTAAGAATATCAAACATTTCAGGTCTTCCCCCAACCCCACCCACTGATTGACCCCTGTATGGTGATGAAAATGCACTAGAAATATTCAATAATATATGCAGATAACCTACCTAAAAGGTGAAAATTAAAAAAAAAATTTACGAAACTGAATTTTCCAAAAAAGCCGAGCGGGCACTTACTGGAACCACCCGGGCTTCATTCTGAAGAAACTTTTTGTTTTAAAAATGTATTTTTTATCTTAAATTCGCAATTTCTCCATTAAAACACACAGGAAATTCGACGGAAATGTTTTCCAGAATGTAATTTGAGTGGCTGAATCCGATTTTGAAATCCGTTTTGCGCTAAGACACTTCGTTCACGGGATATACAAAATTTCATGAATTTCATAAAAATCTCCCCAAAACGCCCTTGGAAATTGTCCAAAATTCACCAAAATTAGTACCCTTGTATTTTTCGATGCGCTGAGTCCAAATTTGAAGTCCATTTTGCTTTCAGAAGCTGCGTTCGCTAGATTCCACAATTCCATGAAAATTCGAAAAATAATTCTTTACGCCATTTCTACAGAGTTTTTGAAGGGTACATACAAAATTTGGAGGTCCCTGCTTACATAGGTGCTTCGGAATAGTATAAAAAAGAATCCGACCATTTTGTATGAGACCCCTCTACAGCCCCTGGAATTTGATTAAAATTCATCAAATTGTGTTCTCGTAGATAAATTATGTCTTTGAATCCGAATTTGAAATCCGTTTTTGTCTACGACTTTTAGTTTTTCGGATTTATTAAATTTCATGAATTTCATGAAAAACTCCCAAAATTCATCTTGGAAATTGTTCAAAATTCATCAACTTGTGTTACATTATGGAAATCAGGGCACTGAATCCGAAATTGTAATCTGTTTTGCTGAAGGACGCTCCTTTTACCGCATTTCTGAAATTTTATGAAAATCTCCTCAAAATGCCCCTGGAAATTGTTTTAAATTCATCAGAATGTGTTCTTGTTGGTAAATTGAGGCGCTGGATCTGAATTTGGAACCCGTTTTGTTCTACGCCGTTCCATTCACCGGCAAGTGACAAAAACCACAATTTCATGAAATTTCCCAAATTTCCTTCTTATTATATTTCTTTGGTCGATTTGACATGGGAAAAACAAAATTTTATATCCCCATCACAAGCAGGTGCTCCATAAGCAACAACTAAGAATATCAAACATTTCAGGTCTTCCCCCAACCCCACCCACTGATTGACCCCTGTATGGTGATGAAAATGCACTAGAAATATTCAATAATATATGCAGATAACCTACCTAAAAGGTGAAAATTAAAAAAAAAATTTACGAAACTGAATTTTCCAAAAAAGCCGAGCGGGCACTTACTGGAACCACCCGGGCTTCATTCTGAAGAAACTTTTTGTTTTAAAAATGTATTTTTTATCTTAAATTCGCAATTTCTCCATTAAAACACACAGGAAATTCGACGGAAATGTTTTCCAGAATGTAATTTGAGTGGCTGAATCCGATTTTGAAATCCGTTTTGCGCTAAGACACTTCGTTCACGGGATATACAAAATTTCATGAATTTCATAAAAATCTCCCCAAAACGCCCTTGGAAATTGTCCAAAATTCACCAAAATTAGTATCCTTATATTTTTTGATGCGCTGAGTCCAAATTTGAAGCTCATTTTGCTCTCAGAAGCTGCGTTCGCCAGATTTCACAATTTCATGAAAATTCGAAATTAATTCTTTACGCCATTTCTACAGAGTATTTGAAGGGCATCATACAAAATTTGGAGGCCCCAGCTTGGATAGGTGCTTCGGAATAGTATAAAAAAGAATCCGACCATTTTGTATGAGGCCCCTTTACAGCCCCTGGAATTTGATTAAAATTCATCAAAATGTGTTCTAGTAGGTAAATTATGTCTTTGAATCCGAATTTGAAATCCGTTTTGTTCTACAACGTTTAGTTCTTCGGATATATTAAATTCATGAATTTCATGAAAAACTCCCAAAATTCATCTTGGAAATTGTTCAAAATTCATCAACTTGTGTTACATTATGGAAATCAGGGCGCTGAATCCGAATTTGGAATCCGTTTTGTTCTACGCCGTTCCATTCACCGGCAAGTGACACAAAACACAATTTCATGAAATTTCCCAAATTTCCTTCATATTGTGTTTCTTTGTTGTATTTCACATGGGAAAAACTAAATTTTATATCCCCATCACAAGCAGGTGCTCCATAAGCAACAACTAAAAATATCAAACATTTCAGGTCTTCCCCCAACCCCACCCACTGATTGACCCCTGTATGGTGGGTGAAAATTAAAAAAAAAATTTACGAAAATGAATTTGCCAAAAAAGCCGAGCGGGCACTTACTGGAACTACTTGGGCTTCATTCTGAAGAAACTGTTTGTTTTAAAAAATTATTCTTTATCTTAAATTCGCAATTTCTCCATTAAAACACACAGGAAATTCGACGAAAATGCTTGACGGTATGTATTTTGAGTCGCTGAATCCGATTTTGAAATCCGTCTTGCGCTAGGACGCTTCGTTCACGGGATATACGAAATTTCATGAATTTCATAAAAATCTCCCCAAAACGCCCTTGGAAATTGTCTAAAATTCACCCAAAATTAGTATCCTTATATTTTTCGATGCTCGATCTTCTATCCGTTGCCACATTAAAATTTGATCGAGAGCACTTCGTACGTCAGCGAGAAAATTGCGTTTCTGGATCAGTAGAACGCGATGGTGCCGTCAAAATTGCCGAAATATGATGTCTTGCTGGATAAATCAGCGACAGTAGGCGGGAAACGACAAAAAAAAAAAAAGTGTTCCCCGCTATGTTTTTTCCCGCCATAGACACAGTAAATGTTTGACGGTTCGGGTTGGTCCTTAAATGTTCGTTGAAGTTCCAATTTGGTCACATGCGAGTTCAGATACATGAAATATTCTTTTCCGATTGTAGTGAACAAAAAGTAGACAAGCTACATTTTGAGCTAACGCGCTCTTCCTGTTTCGTCGAAAGTTATGTAGGTCTGAAGTTTGATTTCGAACCTGTCTCTTGATTTAAAAGACACATCCAACAGAAAAATAGACGGTAAAAACGATAACCCTTCTACGCAGATGAAATAATGACATATCTTTATTAAACCTAATAAACTTTTTGTGGTTCCACATAGTTTTATAAGATTTAATTTGTTTGAAAGTAATTTCCTACTGAAAAAAACGTTTGCCAAGTTGGGTGGGCAGTATAACTTCCTCACATATCGTAACATGTACGAATAGAAAGGGAAAGGGATAGCCCTTCTACGCAGATTAAATTATGGCCTACCTTTACAAAAATAGACGAAGAAAACAAATACGAGCAAACATTTAATATCCGACAGTTCTGTTAGTAAATGATCTTATAACTAAAATTTTGGTGGTTCCACATAAGGTACCGCATTTGATAGTCATTTCCAACAGAAAAAAAAGTCTGCCAAGTTGGGTGGGAGGTATAACTTCCTCACATAGAGAACGCACCGAATTATTATACTGCAGTCTGCAGTAAAAATAGTACTGATATGTTCTTAAAACTAAACTTTTCTTAGTTCCACATAATCTTTCGTGGTCTCTCTTGAAAAACATCAATGGAGGTGACGGGTGTGAAAGTAATTTCAAAAACAAAAAAAGTCTGTCATGTTGGGTGGGCAGTTTTGTAGCATAATACTAAAATGTTTGTGGTTCCACGTGATCTCTATGGCCTTCTTCGCAGATAAATGGCCTATCATAATTAAACCTAATAAACTTTTCGTGGAACCACATAGAAAACGCAGCAAATTATTACACAGCAATTTATTATTTTCGTTTTGCCCCTTTTATAAACTTTATTTACGTATTTTATTTTCATTATTTTAACATGGATATGTTTTTGGGCTGGGGTTCATTCTAAAATTTGCGTAACGACACCAAAATTTGTGATGACCTGGCACTTTAGATTATTATTAACTCGAAAAGTGAAGGCTAGGAAAATCGTAGTCGTCGGGTTTCATAGTAGGAAAATCGTTCGCCACTTCTTGGAATGCTCCCATTTTATTACAACATCTCATGACCTCTAGGACATTGCAGTGTAAAGGAATGCTAACTTATTACTCCAAGTTATAAACTAATATTGTTTTGTAACCATAATGGAATAATCTTGTGAAAAGAAGGCCCTACATGGTTGGTATACAATTGAGTAGTAGGTACCTACTGGTAAGCAGTAGGTACTAACATATCCATGATCTATTGTTTTTCCCACCAAGGGAGAAATTATGGATTTGTTATGAGGATATTTTTTATTTCATTCCCTTGGGATTGTCTATAGAAAGGGTTTGTAAGTAATTTTCAAATGTTCCACCCCCACCTGAACCATGGGCTGTTAGTCTCGATGGTATGGGGACTAACTATATCCAATCGCATCTATGCATCCCACTGAGAGCGAGCGAAGCGAGCAACATTCCCCACACATTTCAAATCACCCTTAGTGATACACCGTTTCCAATGATTCTACATGTCCCACTCAACAGTAAAGACCATGGGATCTATACTGCCATACCGAGCGTGTGTAGCGAGCGAGAGAACTAGGCTAGTATAATAATTTACCTCTTCACGTGCAGGACGCTAAAACATATCTCTTGGCTTATGATACGTCGACATTGGTTTCTGGTTAGTCCTGGAATCAAGGTATACACTAAAGCTCATGACGCTCTGGATTCATTGAATAACTGGTTTTCGGACAGTTACCTCACGCTAAATGCAAACAAAACTAAATACATTTAAGTAGGGAGTAAAAATTAAATCGTAGAAAATATGAGTCATAATATGATATTAGTTTAGAAAAATCCGTTTGAAAAATTAGTTTATCCATCATGGATTACTGTTTAGAAAAATCGTGTTGTACATGTGCGACTTTGGAGAGAGCATTTACCTATCGTTATCTGGGTGTACATATTGATAATAAGTTAACGTGGTAATCACATTTAGACATTATACATGAAAAACTAAGGAGATTTTCGTTTTTGTTTTCTAATGTGAGGAATGTATTCAGGAATGATAAGCTTAGTCTTTCATATATTATTCTTTGGTACAATCAGTCTTACAATTAAACCGTTAAATATAATTCAAAGGTGTATTATGAAAATAATAATGAGAAAGCCACACCGATATCCGAACATCCAACTTTATGAAGAATTTAAAATACCTATTTACCCCTCATCAGTTATTTGTAAAATCACTTCTATCAGTGTTCCATCGGGATCCAGGCATGATAAATAGGAATGCTTGTGACCATGATTATGAAACAAGATTTAGATGGGAGGGAAATGTAGTTAACCCAAAGCCATCTATGACGCCAACCACGAGGAGCCCATCCTGTATTTTGTATATTTTGTACCGGTCTATCGACGGAAATTTGAGATCTCCGCAACTTCACTCCCGCGCTCTATGAAAAAATAATATAATGAAGGTGGGTCAAGCTTGGACACAGCAAACGTGAAGCTGTATTCAGTAGTACCTACACTGTATAAATTTAATCAATATTAATTATTAACTATGTACATGATGATAGAGATTCATTTTAAAAGTATCTTAATTTTTGTAATTCTCCCATGTATAAGATGTGAATAGTTAGAAACTCAGCTCGGAACGAAGCTTGCTTGATACTTAAGGGCTATTGCCTTCCATCTAGCATTAGGTATATTGAGATATATTCCTTGTAATTAATTGAAAGTGTTCTTTGTAAAAATTCAATAAAATAAATAAATATATAGAAATAAATATCATTCGAAAATTTAATTTTTGTCACTCGTATTACCAAATAAACAAATTTAAATAAATATATAAATTGAAATAAATATAACAAATTGAAATGAATGTAATCATGCAATATTGTTTTCCATGATTTATCGTGAAAATAGGAACTGGAAATATAGGGATCCTAGATAAATTTTGAACTACCTACTTTTTTAAACAGCTCGAAAGGGATTCTGTAGAACATACCTACCTCAATCTTTGCTTGAAAATATGACAATTCAAGGTACATTCCCATAGGCGGGTAACTGAGAATAACAAATTAATCACAATGGGCCAGCCAATTGGGGCATAATATTCCACAGGTACCTACTTACTTCTACTATAAAAACCTGGTAATATCACTACCGAATTTAGATTATTTAAATGCTCAAAAAATAGTATTTTTGTTACAAAATAACAAAATATATATAGTTTTTTTTTTTTTTTTTTTTTCCAAACCCTAGCTTAGGAGGCGCAGAGCCGATGTTGTCCACTTCCTCCATTGTCCAAGGTATATGAGTATATAGGCAGCTTACAGGCACTGCCCTCTGTTTTTCCAGTCATCCGCGTGGAGCGCATGTGTGTCAAATTTTTCGAGTCTGTCTACTAAGACCGAGAGCTTGATCAAAGCCGATTTCTCCAAGATTAATGCTTGCTGGGTGGATAGCAGATGTTATTTCAACTTTTAGCCTTGTGATTATGACTGATGGGGTTAAATTCCTCGAGATGTAGCGCATTTTATTTAGAGCGAGTGAAGGTTTTTGGAATCCGATTGTTGTGTCATCCAGAAGTGTTTTGAGATTTTTCTACTAAGGTAAATGGCTCTCTCGGCCGAATTGCAATTCTGATTTGGAATAAGCACTAGGTACTTGAAACGTAGCAGAAACAGTATATTGAGCAAATTAAATGTTTTCTCAAGTTGCAAAAACGGAAGTGGATTATTCAAGGAACAATACCAGAACATTTGAGACGCGGCTTAAAAAAAAAAAAAAAAAAAAAAAAAAAAAAAAAAAAAAAAAAAAAAAAAAAAAAAAAAAAAAAAAAAAAAAAAAAAAACTCGGCGCTCCGCGCCTCGCCAGGGGGCAAGCCCCCTGGACCCCCGGTTACCTCTATTTACATACTTCGGACGAAATTATTGAAACACAGAATGTGTTTGCGTTGTCGCGCAACCAATTGACAACCAAACAAGCGACATTGTTTACTATTCATTTATAACATCAATTTATATAGTTATAGTATGAAACTACGAAAATTGCGTTGTTAAAAAATCCATCCTGGCTGGGATTCAAACCCACAACCTTCGTCTCACGAAAAAAAAAAAAAAAAAAATTCAGGCCTGGCCGGGATTCGAACCCACGACCTTCGTCTCACGAGAAAAAAAAAATTTTTCAGGCCTGGCCGGGATTCGAACCCACGACCTTCGTCTCACGAGAAAAAAAAAAAAAAATTTCAGGCCTGGCCGGGATTCGAACCCACGACCTCTCGCTTCCCGTCACACATTTCGTTACCATCCCGCGTTCCATTTTCGGCTAGTTAGTCCATGGCTAAAACACATTCTGTGTTTAAAAAAAAAAAAACTCGGTTCTTCGGACCTTGCCAGGGGACAAGCCCCCTCTGGACCCCATAATGGTTACTGCTTAGAACCTTCGTCTAAAATTCAAGAAACATGGAACATGCTTTAGCCGTGATTTTAAAAATGGACATTACTTTCCACTCTGTTGGGATGTTAGGAAAGTAAAAATGGACATTACTTCCACTCTGTTGGGATGTTGGGAAAGTAAAAATGGGTATTACTTTCCAATCTATTGGGATGCTGGGTAAGTAAAAGTGGACATTACTTTCCAATCTGTTGGGATGTTGGAAAAGTAAAAATGGACAATACTTTCCACTCTGTTGGGATGTTGGGAAAGTAAAAATGGACAATACTTTCCACTCTGTTGGGATGTTGGGAAAGTAAAGGTGGAGATAAGTTTCCACTCTGTTGGGATGTTGGGAAAGTAAAAATAGATATTACTTTCCACTCTGTTGGGATATTGGGAAAGTAAAAGTAGACAATACTTTCCACTCTGTTGAGATGTTGGGAAAGTAAAACTGGACAATACTTTCCACTCTGTTGGGATGTTGGGTAAGTAAAAGTGAACATTACTTTCCACTCTGTTGGGATGTTGGGAAAGTAAAAATGGACAATACTTTCCACTCTGTTGGGCTGTTGGGAAAGTAAAGGTGGACATAAGTTTCCACTCTGTTGGGATGTTGGGAAAGTAAAAATGGACATTACTTTCCACCCTGTTGGGATGTTGGGAAAGTAAAAGTGGACAATATTTTCCACTCTGTTGAGATTTTGGGAAAGTAAAAATGGACAATACTTTCCACTCTGTTGAGATGTTGGGAGAGTAAAGGTGGACATAAGTTTCCACTCTGTTCGGATGTTGGGAAAGTAAAAAATCCCGAGCTACTCTCCTCTACACTCTAAATATATACTTATATATATATATATATATATATATATATATATATATATATATATATATATATATATATAGCATTTTTAAATATAGACATGCGTTCGGCGTAGAAGGGTTATCTAGCGCAGAACTAATTAAACATTGTGCTAAAATTTGCAGCGTTTTGCAATGTTCCACCAGTTATGATTTGCTCTCATGTTGCTGATTTTCGTTACTCCCTCAGTGAGTTCAAACTGATGAAAATTGAGCGACCCAGGTGAATTCATAAAATTCTTTGGGATGATGTCTGTAAATGACACTCATAAAGACATTATTGTTAAATAGAAATTTTTCGAGATCTAGATTTTTCAATAGTTCAGCCTTCAATTGCTATCTTATAGGGTTGATCGAAAGTAGTAGCAAACTGTACACGTACATTCGAACGGTCATTGAAATTGACGTCATCACGCGGGTGGCAGCCATTTCAACAATTGTTCTTGGGCAGTGGCATCAGCATGCAATCAAGATGAAGGAGGAGGAGCTGATGTTGTTGATACGTGTAATTGTCAGTTGATCACATATTATACGTTTAGATGTATCGAACTATTGAATTCTATTGGCTTCAATAAAATTCCTATTTCTTAACGTGTGTTTTTTCTTTTTACCCCCTCCCCCGTCCATGATCTTGTAGAGTATATAAGGAGGTTTTAAAGTTACACAGCCTCAGTGCTTGTAGAACCACCATCAGCGATGGACTTCCATATAGAGTCAGTCAGGTTGGAAAGTTTTCTGGACTGGCCCTTGGACAAACCACAGGGTATTGAGTTGGCTAAGGCGGGCTTTTTTTACACGCGATTCAGCGATAGGGTGCAATGCAATTTCTGTGGAATCGTTCTCGGAAAATGGAGAGATTTTGACGTCCCATTGGATGTGCACAAGCGCTGGAGCCCGGATTGCCTATTTGTTGAGAGCCCCGAATTAACCAATAATGTATCGAATTTTGCGGAGGAAATGAGCAGGGCAATGGATGTACCTTCTCAGAGTTGTAAGGAGAGGGCGGCTGCTGCTAAGCTTG
Source organism: Adelphocoris suturalis (assembly GCA_030762985.1). NCBI lineage: Eukaryota > Metazoa > Arthropoda > Insecta > Hemiptera > Miridae > Adelphocoris > Adelphocoris suturalis. The sequence continues at coordinate 57,916,599 of CM061044.1, forward strand.
ATACCTTTGATGGGAGGTATGCAACTTTTAGAAGATGGCCCAAAGTACTTCACCATCTAGTTGACGATCTCTGCAGTGCTGGATTTCATTATAACGAACGGCAGGGTGACCTTGTCTACTGCTACGCTTGCGAGGGAGCTATTCAAGATTGGGAAATAAACGACGACCCGTGGATCGAGCATGCACGCGAGTATGAAGAATGTCCACATGTCCTGAATGTCAAAGGATCAGATTTTGTTAATGCTGCGAAGAGATCCAAACCTGAATGTACGTGGATTTAAGTTGATTGGCTCGTGCAATAAAAACTTGAAAAAAATTACCGCATTTATTATTTCAAAACTACCATACACCAACCTTATATATATAATACCTACTAGAATAATATGTGATTAAAAATAACTTACTATAGTCGATCGATAGCGTTGCAGCATGCAGCATCCTTTATTTAAATTATATCTCCTCGGCAAGAAGGCGTCTACACATAATATGCAGTAAAGTTGAGATAATATATGATAGATTTCGTTTAATGATTATAGACAAGAGAGTGTTCTGCATACCAGAGCTATCTAATGCTAAGACAATAAACTTTTGTGTAATATTTGCTGGATTGTTAGCGAGGTTCAGTAACTTGCTGAGACCATTTACTTTTTGAAGAGATAGGACCTTGTACATATATTTGTGCCTATGGTACAGTAGGTAGGGGAGAGTGGGGTGATACCGCCAAGTCGGGGAATACCGCCACCCCATATATATATTTTAACCACCTCAGTGACTAATCTTGTAGCCAAATATCGTCATCTTTAGATCAGCAGTAATGTTGGAAAAGTTGGTTTGGGGTCATTAATTTTTTTTTTTTTAATCAAAGATAAGCGAGTTCACAGTTTTCGAAGCTTGGCGTTCTAGTTCTACTGTTGTCGAGTTTTCGTGGTAAGTAACAGTTTTTCATACGTTTATGTAAGTTGTTGAGCATGAAGACGTAGAAAAATAATTTTGCTTCAATTTCCACCCATTGCTTCATGTTTTTTTTTTGTTTTTTTTTTTACGAAATTTTGGTTTTTAATGATTTTTTATTTCGAAAAGTTTACTGGGGCAATATCGCCACACCAAATTCAGGCTAATTTCGCCATGGCGGTATTGCCCCAATGCTCCATTCCTCAGTCTTGATGGATTATTTCAAGGTTTTTTGTTGTAATAATCACCTATTTGTATTGATTCTGAGTAATTAAAGTATAAATTAATATTTAAAAGATGAGATATATTGTGATACCTAGCCTATCTCAATAAGCACCACCATGTTTAACTAATTTACCTACCTATCTACTGAAAAATTGTACAGTATGTTCCTAACTTCCTTCCTATATTAGCATAATCGTTGTAAGATTCCACTCTTCGTGCTCCTGTTTTGATTTTGACAACGGAGTAGTGAATTTCGCTGCGACCTAAAGAGGAGCACAAATTTAAAACTTTAAAGCCGGGAAGATGGAATGCTATGTAATATTTATTTTTTTAAAGAGTTCCACGTTGAACGCTGTCAATAATTCAGTTCCTGCGAAGAGCCAACATTATTTTACCAATATTTATTTTGTTCCAATTTTACTATTCTGATGTGGAAATTGTTTGTCAACCTATTGTGAATTCTTTTCTTGTCAACTGAGTTCCCAATATGGTGAGAAGCTACCAAGGAAGATTTTTTGAAATTCAATAAATCGTTATTCCGATGTTCTGATGAGACTGTTCATTTCCCCCTTGTTTTAATATGGCGGTATTACCCTAATCCCATGGCGGCATTTCCCCAACTAGCTGGGGTAATATCGCCATTAAAAAGGGTCTCGTAAATTGTTGTTTACTAATGTAATTTACTAATGTACTTGTAATTAAGTACAAGAGATGTGTTTTTATAATTTGCTTCATAATCTGAAGCTCCTGAATGCAAAAACGGGCTGTGATATACAAATATGCTCAAGGCGGTGATATTTCCCCATTTCCCCCCATTCTAACTTATTATACTGTGGTTATTTGACAATTGTTATTTGTTCGGTTCCAAAGATTGAAAGAAGGTCAGATCCCGCGGTTCTGTGAAAGATTAATCCGCGGGGAATAAGCGACCCTCTCAATAAATAGGTATCAAAGAATCGGGAGAGTAAAATTGCGATCGGTGGGAGAGAGAGTGACATGCGCTTCGTAATTGGCAGCTCCGCTCGCCCTCCGCGAATCCTCCAGTCTGTGTTGGAGGTTCGCCAAGGGATGTCCGCGCTGCTGAGGCCCAAGGTACATCGCTAAATTTCCAAACATTGACTAATATAAACAATATAATTAAACTTTCCCATCCTCTACCTTCATCACAGGTCGAAATCATGTTATCCCTTGATAACTCAATAGACAGGGAATTGAGAGGTTCTCAAATTAATTTTCTCTACATGAACAAAAAAATTTTAGGGTTTAAGCCGGTGGAACTTCGTTTTCGAAAGAGCTATAAACTATTTCTTCATAACTATAAATCACTGCAAATTATAACACCGTGCTTTATAATTTTTCAGTTAGATAGCCCTCCTACGCAGATAACTGGTCTTTAATATTATTGAACATAAAAATATGGTCAACAGAATATCGGTTAACAGCATAACAACATAATTGGCTGGTCTGGTGGACATAATAATGGTCTTGGGGTTGGTGATGGTTATTGGTCAATAATTTATGGTTCGGTATCTAAATACGACTACATAAATGTAGGCATCTACATTTAAATAGGAAATTAATGAGATAAAATAAAACCAACTACCACCTTTCTACCTTCACTAGTCCATCCATAGGTGACATTTCTATAATAAACTCGATTTCGTGAAGTGAGAATTCTGTTTGAATCATTTCAGCTGATATCGTATTAGTTTATAAGGCTAAGTTTATAAGTTTTATTTTACTGCGTTCTCACCTGTTCTCATTCACACTCATGTTGCCGTTCTCGTTTCCTGTTAAAGTTTCAGACCGCAGGTCGAGCAATTGGACGAACATAATCCGATAGGGGTGGGCTCATTTGATTCATGAAGCGACTTTCATCAATAACAAACAGAAAAATGCTTCTTATTCCGGAAGTGTCGTGATCTAAATTCTTCAATTTGAGCCTTTAAATATCACGCTTTAGGGTTAAACAAAAGCAGGGCCGGCCTAAGGCGAAATTTTCAAGTGTGCAAGTCGCTCGTTTTATGCCCCTACCATATGTATGGTATCCTGTATGGAATATGGAATAGCCCCAGGTAACGGGGGGGGGTCCGGGGGCCCTCCCCCGGAAAATGTTTGAAATTTAAGGTGTAAAACTACAGTTTTTGTTCACTTTTTTGCCTTCTGGAAAATTAAATTTATGTCTCTCAATTTGATTTATTATTGATTGACTTGAGTGGTTCAATACTCTTTCTCGTACCCTAAACCACTATTGCATTAGATAAACTAATGAAATTTTCCGAGTCAGGTTACAACGATTTTTACGCTTATATTGCAAGTACTCTCAGAATAAATAGCTAATCACGGAATCACCGTCCGCCAGACCAAAGATAAATTTCCATAACGTATGGACAAAAGAAAATAAAACTACATAGTGAACCAATTATTACAGAATTTAATAATGGCGCACACACAATAAAAGTTTATTAACAATTAAGTTAGGGTTATAGTTTCTATTATTCATCACACACGGGCAGACGACTACTCAACTGACCCTTGGTCAAGGACATGGTTTTACCTTGAAATTCAACTGAATAGTTTTGAGACAAAGTTCCGTCTAGTTTAAATATTTCTGCCCAAATTTAAATCAATTTTTTTTTTTTTAGTTTTTTAAAACGAAAATTGGCCAATTTTACGCCCCTCCAAAAGGCTCGAGTGTGAGGCTGCGTACGTCGCACACCCCTCAGGCCGGCCCTGAACTAAAGTGATGCCGAGAATTCAGGAAAGCTGATATTCCGAGAATGTTTTACCCGTAAAGGGATTCCTAAAAACAAATATGAATTAATTACAGAAGCACTCATGAAAAAAATGATCAAATTCTGGAAATTTTCCAAGCTAGTCATTTCAACCTAATTTTTCATGTGGGCGGAAAAAATATTGGTTTGACATCAGGGATTTTGGAAATTTAAAGTTCTTTTCAACGATATCCATATTTTAGATTTCACAGTGAACCAGACAAGTTATGGCCATTTTAAAGTTTCAATGTAGAAATTAAATTTTAAAATACCATTTTAAAGTCATAAGGTAGAAAACACCAAATGTGGAAACAGTATGTTTTCAAATGTGGAAACAGTAGAAAACAAAGCTATTAGTTGTTGGATCGATCTCTGGTTCGTAAAACCCCAAGTATGTTCAACCTGTATATTCAGGTATGTGAGCTGGGATAATAATTTATTAAAACTAACCAAACTGAAACTCATTTGCCAAACCATAATATATTTGTTGAAATCATTATTCATGTTTTATTACTACGACTCCGTTGTTCACAGTATTTATGTAAAATCCATTCGTGACGATTTCTTATTGATACTTATTATTATGAAAATAATTACATATCTCGCTCTTCCTGTCCCGTCCCGAAACTTAACATGAAATTTCTCTAAGTGCCAAAGTAAAGTTGTCAACAAAATAAAAATAAAATTTGTATCAATAGATTAATTCTAATTTTACCAAGAATGAGTGTGACTACGATTCAACGTCAATATTCAACATATTTCTTCGAAAAGGTATCAAATTGCAAAAGCATACTTCATAAAATATCTGAAAAACTCAGCCATTGTTGGGGGGAGGGGGATGATGGAAGGGTGGGTGGGGAGTATAAAATATCCCATATATTATATTGTAACCTACTTGCAATCCACAGGTCGACCTGGGGGTCGACATGCAGTTTTATAGAGCATTAGCTAGTGAATTTTCGTAGAAAATGAAGCTATTGCAATGGCTCGGAAAATTTTAAAATCAAAATTTTTGAAAATTGTCTTAATTGAAATCCGTTTTGAGACATTCTGAAACGATTCCTGAAGTTTGCGCTTATATATATATATATATATATATATATATATATATATATATACCTATATATATACCTATATATATATATATATAAATATTTGTCATTCCAGACGACAACTCTCTTTAGGATTGAGATAAAAATCCGTTCTTGCGCCAAACAATCAAGCTTTCCAAAAAAAGGATGAATTTGTTAGCCAACAATATGTGAGAACATGAAATTGGTTAAACTTCAAGAAATGTACCTAAAAATCACTAAAGACGGCCAGAAATCGTTAAACTTATAATTTTTAGCAATATTTCAGTCTAAACCAAATTATCAACGATTAACTAGGACATAACAAAAATTTTTGTACAAAATTTTCTGAAAAATTACTTAAATTTCATTAATAATTGCTGAAAAAATTCTATAAAAACTGCTAACAAATCTAAAAATCCAAAATATTTTTTGAGCGACCAAATTTTGATTAGTATGAGTTTTTTGCCATAAAATTGGTTTTTAGAAATTCATTCCTACTGAAATTATTCAAATTTCAATAAAATTTAACATTTAACACGATAGATGATTTTAAAAAATTCGCTCATTAATTTAAAAAATGACGACCTTTTTTTTCCTATTTCGAGAACTCCAAAGAAGAGATTGCGTGGCATCATCTGTAGCTAGGCAGACGACTTCATAGTGGCGAGAACCATCTCATTGATGTTTCAATTGATTAATTAAACTCAATAATTAAACTTATTGATTAAACTAAATTTTTCGTCCTTTGGTATATGATAGTCCTTATTTTCAATCCTCCGATATTGTTTCACAGAGGTTTGAAGACGAGCTCCTCCACTTTGGATCTCTAGCGAGTGAGGTTAGTCGAGCGGGGCCCAAGCCACCCAAGTAATATTAAACATGAAAGCTTAACACACAATGTATTTTAAAAAGTTCCAGTCATGTAGCATGACCATATGAGCGAATTTTCTTAAATTATCTTAGTGCATCCATGAAGAAGCACGACTTTTTCTGAATATTGGGCATTTAGAAAAATCGGGCTTCTTCGTGATTCATCAAGTGAATCCGATTTGAGAACGGAATAAGATTCAATATATATATGTATATATATATATATTTATTTATCTATTTATTTATATTTATAGCAACACCACTTAGCTCAAGTGTCTTTGAAAGCTTACAAAAAATCTAAACAATTTACTAAAGTTGTCCGGGAACAAGGTGGGCACAAACAGACGGACAGACTCAGAAAAAATATTATTTTGAATCCTGCATGGATGCATAGTTTCCTCACCTCCCGTAGTGAGGTGAGAAAAAGTTCCAGTCTTGCAGCATGATTGAATGAGCGAATTTTCATAAGTTATCTTATCAAGTTAAATTGTTTTCCAATTTGAGCTTTTTGAGTGCAAAGAAAATTTTAGCTATTATTTTTATCTCAGGAAAACGTGCGCCGCTTGCGCCAGTAATGGCACAAATGACACACAATTTTTTCTTCTCAATGGGAACTCCTTTTTTACCGCAGATTTGGATTCTACGCAAGTAGAATTTAGTAGTTACTCGATTTAGTTGTAGTTACTCGGTTTTTTTGGCCGCACGCAACCCGTTCCACAAGCGTGCAAAGTTGCCTAACTACCGAAATTGTGTAAAACATGGATTTTGGAAAGCCCCAAGTGTGATACATGAATTTACATTGTCTTTCAACGCGTTATCAGTTTCATAATTTGATTTGATTTAAACGAAATAAGGCCGGAATTAGGTTATTTAGCGTGGAAAAATCTTTTTAAGCGTGTTTTCAAATTTAATTCCATAATTATCCATCCCCTTTCCCTCCTCTTTTCTCAACCGGGCTGGGGACCGGATATGACGGAGTTGAAAAAAAAAAAAATATATATCTTCAAAAAATTCAAAATAACATCTGGTAGGGAAAACATGAAAAAAAGTACTTCAAAAGAGCATTTTGAGCAACTGCTTCGAAGTCGTATTTCGTCTGTGTGTGCCCCCCCCCCCCCTCCCAGATGGCATTTTTAATTTGTTTTAAAGGAAGTGTTTGTTTTATTATTATTATTTTTTTTAACTCCGCCACATCCGGTCCGCAGCCCGTTTCATGTGCAAACACACGTTTAAAAAGATGATTTTTTCACTCAAAAGAATAAAATCAAGAAACCGATAGCGATATATGAATCAGCCTTGAAAAACAATAAAAATTCATGTTCCACTCTTGGGGTTTACTAGAATCCATGTTTTGCGCAATTTTGGTATCTAGGCTACTTAGGACACTCGTTTCAAGGGTTGCGCTGGTCAAAAAAGTCGAGTGAAGGGTCGTAAATTAATGAAACTTCGCGTAGAATTCAAATTAAATTAAAAACAGGGTTCCTATTTGAAAAACAAAGTTTATGTCATTTGCACCACTTCTGGCGAATGTGACACGCGCAAAAGTGAATTTTCTGTGATCTACGTAAAAAATAATGGAGCGTTGGTCCCAAATTTTTACGCTCTGGGGAAATGACACCCTGTTTATTCAATGACAAGTAACACACTCGAGGAAGATTTACTCCCTACCTAATGTCTACATCCCTGTAATGGTCGATTAGGTAAGAAATATCGACGATTCAACGATGAATTTCGCTAATGAAAACTACCGAGCAATACTGGAATTTTTTACTCCAGCTTCGTTTATTGGCTATTCGGTTGGTCGTTTTCCTCAGTTCATCGTATCTTAATCACCGATCCAAACAAAAGGAGGGAGTTGTTGGAACAGAGCCCGAGCTTTAATAATGACGTCTTCATCTCTCCGTAGGTCTGGCTTTACTCAAGGTCGACCACGAAACCGGATCATTTAGACGCCTATTGCGATCTAAACGAGCCCAACGTTAACCCACATGACGTTAACCCACATAACGTTACCCACATGCCGGTGCTCCTGAGTGTTTGCGATTGTATGATGAGTTGGGGTCGGGGAACATTACGCTTAGCAACCGCTCACCGCGGAATGGTGTTGGGGTATATGAACATTCTCCTCTGTTATGTAGGCATATAACACTAAATAATAATACTATGACGGGTTCTGAAGCATAGAAAGCTTTAGTCCATTATGTCAGTTTTCAATCATAAAGATTTATATGAAAACACATTTGGCTCTAACATGAATGCCATAATCGAAATTCCACTTAAAGGGAACCGTCCATCATTGTAATATGTCAAACAGAACAGAGAGCTTGGTAAACTAAACACTTGATAGTTTGCGTTATATTGATCAACTATCACGTTTACACATCTACATTGCTGTAAATATAATTCATATAAGTATCATTTGAGATCCATATTTACTGAAATGACGAGTTAATATTGATTGAAATAGTATAATTACTAGGGATGAGTCGATTCCCGATACCACTTTTCGATACCACAGATTCTTAGGCATTGGTATCGGTAACGAGAATCGATCGCCTAAAGCCGATACGGATACCGCCCGGTGATGGGCGTTTTATTACACTACGGTACTATTGCACCATCTAACAACGAAGATGGTTGTACCGTGCAACGTGTGAAGTTAGCAGTTGCGAAACATGAATTGTCCAAACACAACTTACAATTATAACTTTGTTTACAAGTAGGCTTGTGTTATTTTGTTTGTGACAATAGAAGCATTAGACAAAGCTATGTTTTCCAAGTATAAAAGCCTAGAGCCAGTCTTAGGAAATACCTTACAGTTACCGATGAAAAACTAAAAAACCAAGTCAGTCTGCTTAACTTGTTTTATTCAGAAAGAAATCAATGCTAGGCAATAAAAGTTGCCTATTAATTGATACTTTATAGATAACAAAAAATATAAAATTTTGTATTTGCACGAACCAAATTAACTAAAGCCTTGAATGAAAATATAAATCTGAAATTTAGAATTTGTAATAGGAATTAATCTGAATTTAAGAGAATAAAAATTTGAATATATTACTAGTTCAAGAGGAATTTTTGTTTTTCACCTACAGGTAAGTTAGGTATTATGCGTCAATGGTATCGGTATCGAGAATCGATTTTTTAGATATCGGTATCGGTATCGGGAATCGATAAATTTTATTATCGACTCATCTCTAATAATTACATATGGCAACCCAGTTTTGGTCTTTTGAATAAATGCTTCCGCAAGACAGTAATAAATGCCTTTGCATTCGTCCAAAAAAAAAAAAAAAAAAAAAAAAAGGAAACCCCCCCCCCCCCCCTCTTAAAAAAAAAAAAAAAATAATGGGTTTACGTTTTAAAATGCGTAGAATCCAAAAATCGAATAAAAGCAATTCGTCCGTCCGACGCACGCCATCCGAAAATCTTCTCCGAAACTACTGGACCGAACCTGATGGAATTTGGCACAAACATCACACATCGGAGGGATCAACCCTCAAACTTTCAAAGTGCCAGTAATTTTTTCGGGTCTAATTTATAGACATCATCCCAAGGATTCAGATGAAACCACACGGGTCGCTGTAGGTACATCCGTATGCTCTTCCTAAACTTTGGCAGGAAAAATTGAGCATCATCTCAACAATATTGGAGCAGATCTTAACTGGGGAACATAACAATAATCGCCTAGTAACTACGACCCCCCCCCCCCCCCCCCCCCCCGGTTACATTTCCCAAATCTAGACCAAATTCAAAGTTGAACAAAAAAAGAATCACGAAAATCGGACGAGAATAGTTAAAACATCATGATTGATCAGTATTACCCCCTCCATTCACCCCCTGTCTTGATGAAGTTTGAAAATTCTGACATACCGAAACTATATCGAATTCTTAATGAAACAAAATAAGAATAACGAAAAACGGTCGAGGTTTGTAGCTTGGGCAGCGCTTGACTTAATCGGTAAATATCCCCTCCACCCTCCACCATTTAATCGGTAATTATCCCCTCCACCCTCCACCATGACCGCTAATCCGAAACTTCCTAGGTTTGTTGCACAACTAGACTAGAATTGGAATCGAACGAAATGAGAATCGGTTGAGAATTGTAACATAGGTAGCGTCAACAAAATTTGTCGAAAAACCCACGTTTTTTCGACTTTATCCCCACCATTCGGCAATCGGCAGCGTCGAAAATACGTCACATACACGCACACACACACACACCTATGGTTTCTTACGGATTAGGTCTTAGAATTGTCTGAAACCGTTTCGTAGATGGTTATTTGTTTTCTCATGCTTGGGTTGTCCCCTATACCCTCTGGATCAATTCCAATAGGGCGTTCTTCTTAAATAAGAAGCCTTGCCTGTATAAGCTAGCTTTTGAGGGACGTCCTAAAAAACTGGTAAAAATGTTTGCAAAATATGTAGAAATTGTTTAACCAGATAAGAAATCAGGGTATTGGGCGTACTCAGAGCCATTTTGCCCTGGAGACCCGCTTCAAACCGAAGCTACCCCAAAAATGTTGCGCTCTTCTACATACGCTCACGACGGCGTCCTGCGCTCTTAGTCTACATACTGTAATGTAGGCTTTGTGATGAATTTCGTGAGGTGAGTCTTTGTGGTCAATGTTCCCACTCACATTTTACTTTTTCACCCTAACGCTTTTGGTCAGGTACCTACTCATTTGGCAGTGTGCCAGCCAGTTTTTGTAATTTCCCAAATGTCCAATCGCACCCAATGTAGGTACTTTGTACATCGTACCCATTCGCAGCATACAAAGCCCCGTATAGTTTGAGACCAGGAGTTAGTCGCGCAAGCGCGCTGAACCAATCACAAACCAGATTGGAAGCGGAAGGCTTGGCAACATTGACATTGACATTGTGAATAAACTGTAAAACTCTATCGACTCCAATCAGTCTACTAAATGTAATGAAAGCTTTGCATCCGATTTTGGATGATGAAGAAATAAAATTTCTAGTAAAATCAAAGTTTTCGTGGACATTTAAAGTTTAAACAGTCTTGAACGACTATGGTTTTGATTTCATGTGTTTGTATTTATCTTTTCAATGAGCAAAACCATATTTTCTGTTCGGTTTCGGTAACATTCAGGATTTAAGCCTATAGTTCCCTATGAATTTCATCCCTGCTTAATCAGTAGCCGCGTAAGTGACTAAGATAGTTGATTATAGCTGTTTATGGTTGACTATATGTGTATAGATATCTGAGTGAGTGTTGATGGTAATTTTGCGTCAGAACCAGCGTGGCGGGAACTTTTAGTGGGGGGAAATTAAAAAAAAAAAAAAAAAAAAATTTCATATGTTCTTTAAAGAAGAGGGCATTAGAGACTATGTTGTTTGACGCTTCGTCTGCAGAAATATTTGTCAGTGCGTTCAGATTGACTTTTCATTGTCCTCATAGCCCCAAACCATTAAGTAATGGGATTGCTGGCATGTAACTTCCATTGCCTAGTACTCGGTTAAACCTAAGAGAGATAACTAACCAATGCAAGGATTTCACCAGCATCCAAACGGATGACTGTGAATAATGATCATCACCTCGCACTGAATCCACTGGTACGGGGCTTGAATTCTCCCGCAGGTAAGCAGGTATATACATCCGTGAAACGCGATGCCTCGTCGCCAGAAAACACTGGTATCGATTCCAACCCGTATGTGCTCAATGAAGAGTCAAACACTCTCAACCTCCCTTTCCCATTCAACGGGGATCTGTTGTGTCGACGTAATTTCTCCCAGTTTCCACCGTCGTCGAGCCTCATTCCATGAAAATAAACGTTCAACGTCGCTGTCTTGATGTTCCAATGCGGCCTTTTGTTGCGCTCAGCTCCTTCAGAAGTGCCAAAGCTTGAATTGAGTATTTGGTCCTGATGTCCCGAAACAAACGACACCTCTCAAAAGGAGCTAGCAGGTTCGTTTAGAGACCCTGCGATACCTACCAAATATCGGCACGGACATCAGATGAGTACTTAGGCTTAGTGAGGCATCAATACCTATCTCATTTGATGTTTTACCTATTATAGTCACCAAAAGCAAATTATTTATTTAGTAGTATCAAAAGTAAGTATTACTAATATGAATTCACTTTTCGTGAGAACATTAAAAAAACCTGGATCCGGATGTTAATTATTGTTGTCTAGTTTCAATCCATTTTCATCAACTGATTTAGTAATATTTGACGAACGAAATGAGTCTCTACTTTGATTCGACCAGCATTCGTCAGGGTAAGTGTGATTGTTCCGCGCTTCAACTTGAAATTTCAGCTTGAAATTTGGTAGGTAGAGTTTTTAGACATCCGAAATTAGCTTTATAGCTTTTAGCGACAATCGTCGTCAAATCAACGAAAAATTGAGTTTAGTATCGTTTTCTATATTTTTCCCTACAAAGAATCGACTGAAACAACTATAAAACATTGAAAGGTTGCCCTTAACAACAATGCCCTCACGTCGTCGTTAATAGAGGCAGCTTTTGTCCAATCATCAAAAATTGATTTTGGTATTGTTTTCAATAGTTTTCGTCACATAAGAACGATTGAAACCCAACTAGACATCCACTATTTCAAACCTGATCAGCGCACCAACTTGTTTAGCATCTTCTGACCATCGTTAAAACTGTTGCGTGCGCATTTTATTGGAACTCGCCTATATCATAGTAACAGTGATTCGGTGCATAGTTCGACATTTAAATGAAAATTATGATGAATAAACATTATTATGGGAATCAAATTTGAGAGAAGCTTGATTATCTATACCTATTTAAAGTCCCTAAAGTAAATCTTTAAAAACACATAGATAGTACAGAAATTTTAGCGCGGAAACTTGTCTGGGAAGCATTCATGGGATCGTTAGGAGCAACGAAAATCAATTATCGAGAGTTTCCTGAAATATCAAAACATTACCCTCTTAAAAATCGCTAAAGATATCAAATATGGCTAACAATTGAACAAAAAAATATTCGTACCTACATAAATTTGAACGATACACATTTTCCAGTACAAAAATATTCTCAAATCGTTCTCCAAAATCTCTAAATGAGCTGAAATTGACCAAACCTTTAAATTTGTTATAATTTCAGAACGTGATTTAGAAAAGAAAAAATCTCATAGATTTTATGATGTGTGATAGATGATTGAGCTCACATCCCTTAAAATCCTCAGAGGGAAAAAAACTAAAATTCTCTCATATGGTGATGCAGCATGATTGACATTTTCGCCTAAACTGCGGGAAGTATCAGATATCACAGTAAGGCTCAAAAGTGGTGGTACATGCCAGATAAGCTACATCTAACCTGAAAAGTCGGACATAGCTTACTATTTTCTTCTTTAATTGATGTATTTATCTGTTTGCAAACCCAAAAATGTTCTTAATAGATGAAACAAGAACATATCACATGGCTGCACCTAAATCGAAAATTAATTGTTAGAAGCATTGAATTGGGGCTTTGAAACGTGAACAATTTAGTAATTATATGTAAGGGTTAAGTAATGATTTTGTTGACACATATGGGTTTTATCCAAATTGAATTCGTAATTGATCATGTGTCCACTGTAGAACTCAAGTGAACAAAGTGAATGAAATGACGAACCTCCCGATCAGTGGTTGACCATCAATCAATGTCGAACGGTGGGTGGTAGAATTCTCCTAACTTCGAACCCACCTTTTGGTTGCCAGCCTATATTCACATCGGCTCTCACTTTAACGAACATGTATCTACAAAAAGTAATAAAATATAGAAACGCTGCAAATTGTTAAACGAAGGTTTATTATTTCTGCCTTTGATGTGGATTTTATACAAACGGGCTGGGGTCCCATCGTTAATTTTTTTTTTTTTTTTTTCTCGTTTTTCGACTTCAAAAAGAGAGAAGGAGTGTGACAGCTTCGTTCACCGTTCATTGCGCTCACGCGCTGTTTTATGGGCATCCTCTGCATGAAATGGCCATGGACCCTGCATGAGACATATTCTAGGATCCAAACACAAGTTCGCCGTTTCGACATTTGTTCAGGAGCTAACCAGGCGGGATAGAATAGGTAGATGTCTGGTTGAGTGTTGATCTTCGCATGCGGGTGCGGGTCAAGGGCAATACACCTCCACATGTTTAGATGCCGCTACAATGCGGCAATCCGGCGATATGCTGCAGACACTCTCCTGTTCACCGATGGCTCAAAGACAATTATTGGCGCTGGCCTTGCTCTATGGAGCCTCAACTTTTGAGTCACTAGACGATTATCATATGCCTCGTATGTGTGCACAGCAGAGCTTTTGTTGGGAGTTAAGAATTATGTGATCTGTACAGCGACTCATTAAGTAACAAGGAGGGGGTCAGAGGCACATGTTCCAATGATTCCCTAAAACAAAGCCCACGTGTACTGCTTCACCGAGCCACAACATTGCGCTCAACCATATCTTCCATGACTTGCCGTTCAGGAGCTAGTTTGTCCCCCCACCATTCGTTCAACTCTCATGGCTCCCAGCACCGAGCAACGGAATAAAGACAGGCTTCCAGTCTCCCGACAGCCCCGGTTGATAATTCCGTCAAACTTCCTATCACTTGTCAAGTTACCATCCACGATTAATCGTAAACCTCGCAACCCGACCGGTTCTTCGTTTCCTATTTTATTTAACTTCTACTTTTATTTTAGCTTAACTTCAATTGTATATAATGTGTGCGAGAAAGGTTTCACAAACCGGCCGAATTTCCTATGCCACAGCCGTGAGGTGCATGGCATCAAACGTTTTTGCAAGTTGTGTCATTCAAAAAATAAGGTTATATCACTGCTTTTGTAGAAGAGCTATACGCTTGATAAAAAGGAATATTGTAGGCATTAAGTTCCTGTTTTCTAACATACAAATAACATAATAAAATAAAATTAAGACGTAGCAGCAGAGTAGATTATTGCATTACGAAAGCTTCGGACTAGACTGCGCACAGTTGTACCAAAAGTATAATTCTGACGAATCTAAATATCTTGATGCGCTATTATTTTGGGGAATTCTGTGCTGATTTCAAATACACCCCTCCTATTAACAGGCAAATACGCCTGTTTGCTGGCGGCCACACCACCAGTGCGCGCCAAATTATTGTATTTTTCAGCTCCCGACCATGTTTTTTTTTTTTTTTTTTTTTTTTTTTTTTTTTTTCATTTTTACAAACTAAAAAGCAGACACTGTGTGTGTGTGCGTTTCCAAGCAAACAAAAAGCCTCAGGATAGGCCGGTTTGGAGCTTAAAATCAACCATATCCCAGTTATTTTCGTGCGTTTTTATGCGAAAAGACAGCTCCAGGATGATGACGACAATTTTAATAAGCGTTCGAATGTAAGTGTACAGGTTTACCCTACTGTTCCAGTCCTTAGAATTTACAATATAGGTGTTTGTCACTGAAGAAAAAAAAATTAACAAACGCATTTCAAGATTATTTGTTTCAATTCACGCCGATTATTTCCTCCACTAAAAATATTTTTCGTAATAAATGTTGTTGAGTACCTATTAAATTCTGCGTCGATGGATCACTAGAAATCATCTAGAATATGGAATAGTGAGTAAGTTATAGTACGATTGTGAGAACGTACTCGTACACACATTTAGTTTTGGAAATCTAACATTTTCCCCTTAAATTTTCTCGTCCAAATGTACAGAAACGTTCTCATCTATCATGTGACATTGCTATTGGCAAGGCGGTCGGGCAGATTTTTTTTCCCCATTCGATTATTGGAAATTACGTATTTTGAATCTTAAATCGACAATTTTGAAGGGGGAACGTTAACATGGTTTTCTTGAAAATTACAAAGATTCCAGTCACGTGGCATAAAGCTAATAAGAACTTTTAATTGGTGCTAATGAAGCTAGTTTTGCGATTCGGGTGTGTTGTGTTCTCGTGTAAGATAATTTCCTGTAAGACTCGATCAATAGATAGGTTATTATCGATTCACGGTCAACATCACTACAATATAATCACTATTTGTACTGCAGTTCAGCACCATCATCGATGTGGCTGTGGGTTTAGTAGATGTAGGCTTGGAATGTTGTCACTCTATTGCACATATCACCAACATTTTCGTTTACGTACTTACAGGCCGTTTGCACGAACTACTTACGCTTCGCGATTACTTCAAAACCGCAAATTCAAACTTCCCGCTTATCGTTATGTTTCTGGGGCAGGTAGTTCTGTAAGAGATACATTTCTCACTCACCTTTATTTTATCTAATTCGAGTCAAAGTAGAGACAACTCAAAACTTGGCTGTGCACAACATTATGTTGAGCCGTCCAATTTTATCACTTAGACGACAGGCGGCGACCCTTCGTAATTAACTGAGTAATTGCAAAAGTTTCTAAAGAAAAGTAATTAACACGAAAGACGTGGAGAAACTCTGACATCACTAATTTTCGGGCCGACATTTTAACTCCTTTTGAGCCGTCAGGGGACAAGTTCGTATTATCTCCCATGACAGAGAGCCAGTTGGTGAATTGAAAACTGTGACCAAAGCAAGGTGCAAGGAGATTTTACTCTATAATGTAGGCGAACTCCAATCATAATTGCACAACGTTAGGGGTTTTATTTAATTAAATGTAATTATTGAGAGGCTGCATTTATTCTGGAAACCATGAAAATCACGGTGCGCCATTTACACAGCAACCCGTAAAACTCCTGATAATTCCATCAGAGGCAGATAATGTAAACTGTAACGTTAATATTTATTTTTTTCAATAATTTTAAGTTAGTGGATAAGGTCACTGTAATTCTGCAATGATGTATTCCGTAATGGTTAATTTAGAACCTTGTTCGCACGTTATCTGAATATTTCGTTCAAAGGGGACTGTGAGTTTGAATATTTTACCCGTTACAAAGGTTGTTAGCAATCTCCAAGACACTTAATCCGATCGAAAGTATAACAAACTTGGGTGCTTCAAGCGTTTGGAGAGTGTTTTATCAAAATAAACACGCTAGCCTGAAATCCGGAGGAGCGTCCGAAGAAAGGCTAAATATTGCTCTTATACAACATTCTCCAACCTGCAAGGCCAGATTTTTTTATCTCTACATTGCACAATGAGGTGGTGGACCAAATGGAATGCTGATCGCTTCTTTGGTAGAATGCTTTAGAGAACCTTTAATAACTCATCTCTCTCCACCAGCCTTATTTTTGCTTGAACGCAATCGTACCCTGTGGAAGCTCGCAAGCTCACATCTTAAAGACGAAAAAATATCCACATTCAAGCCTTCTGGTAAAAATACTTAATTACAATTCAGTGGAACCTAGTACCTTTTCAGTAACAATGAATCTGAATAAACAATGAGGTCGGTCGTCTTGGCTACCTTCTCACACAAGTAGGCATCCATGACTTGATAATGGTCTGGGAATAAAATTAAAATAATTCTAATGTGTCAAGTCTACGTGTACTTTAGAGTAGAATACCTACTGAACTGTTTGTGCACAATGTTTATCCATGCTAGTAATTTACGACTTCTTAATGTACACCTGATAAATAACTAACTACTACTAGATCCATGGATGGTTATCCAGCTCTAAAACTCTAAAAAATTAAAACATGCAGGTAAGTACCACCAAACGTGGGTTGGTATGTGCCATCAAGTAACCAAGATGTGCCATCAGGTGCTGGGCTGATCGCTTTCTCCTTTTAAATAAATGTTTCTCTCCACCACACATTAATTGATAATGTTGCTGTTGCGTCATCACTCCAATAAGATTAATGATTATTGCTCTGTCAAGGAACCAAAATAAACGAGTTTATAACAATTTGATCAGTCTCCATCATAAACACAGTCGTTCATCTCACACATATTTTATCAAATTTTCAAAAACCAATTTACTTAGTTAGATATGTTATTAAAATTCCGAAATTTCATCTTAGATCAAAATTGATCATTTATCAGTCCTAAAAATCGCATTAGCGCAGTGATATCCAGAGCATATTCTGAAAGATATTTTATTTGTGTAAGAAATTACTTGAAATTTCATCAACGTGCTTTCTCTTCGGGTACCTACCTCTATGATAACTCATTTCATTATATGAAGTTCTACACAGTTTTGTGGTCATCGGTTTCATAAATTCAAAGGTGCGGCCATGTCAGACCCTTACAGCTCCATCATCAACTATCACGGCAACTTGAAAAACGACTACTTGGATCTCAAAGCTCTAGATGCACAGAATTTTCGAACCGGTTTCCTTAGAAGAGTCGAGCCAAATGCCAAGAAAGGGGATTTTTATTTCAGAGAAATTATCGGCAACGGTCATTTCGGAAATATTTATGTAGCTTTCCATAACCGCGAAATGAAGGATTACGCTGTCAAAGTCATGGATAAAGTAAAATTGGTGAAAACAGGCAACGTTGAGAATGCACACAAAGAGAAGCAAGTGCTTGCAAACCTGCAACATCCATTCGTAATTAACTGCAAGTACTTCTTTATGGATAATTCCAGAGTATATTTGGCTACGCCCTATGTGTCCGGGGGCGATTTGTATCACTACATTATGTGGTCAGGACAGGTTCCTAATGAGGAGACCGCCCGGTTTTACTCTGCTCAAATCGTCCTGGCTTTGGAATATTTGCACAGACTCCATGTGATACACAGAGACATCAAACCGGAAAATCTAATGATAGACGACCGAGGTTTCATCGTCCTCATCGATTTCGGTTATTGCTCGGTGTTCAAAGGGTCCAATTTCTCTATTTGCGGTACGCGGCAATACATGGCACCAGAAATGCTGGCTTGCAAAGGGTACGGTCGGTCGGTGGACTACTGGTCACTGGGCGTTTTAATTTACGAGTTGAACTGTTTCGAGTTACCTTTCGACGACGAAGACCCAGTTTCCTTGGCGAACGCCATTTTGACAGGAAAGTACACTCTGAAGAAGCAATTCAGCACAGGACTCAAAGATTTGCTGATGCATCTATTGGACATCAACCCTCAAACAAGGTTTGATTTATGTATTATCTACCATCGTAATCATCATACTGGAACGAATTCTAAGGTCTTTTAATGATTTTGTGATGTTAGCTCCAGTGGCATAGCTAAGTAATTCTAAATGGACGGATAGCATCAACAGTAAATGATTTCTTATTTTATAGTTTCACTAATTTTTTATAGTAGGTACTTGTAGTTGCATACACAAATACCAGCATATTATAGGGGCACTTGAGAAAAGTAATAATCCTTCATGCTATCAAGTATACATTGATATAGGTATTTATCATAATTGTAAATCACTTACCTACATATTCATATTATGTTCCTATCTATTAATTTACAAATCAAAATACTATTAAGAATTTTTCTTGTACCAATAATTAATTAGAACATTCTGTTCGTTTCCGTTCAACTCTTTCAATCACCACTGACCTAATAAGCTTGATTTTATTATATTTTAGCTCTATTTTAATAAGAGGCTTCTAATTGGTTCTAGAAGAACTCCTCTAAAGTTCCTATAATGCTTTTTTCTATTTTATGGTTGTATGTGATCAACAATATCGGAACTGATAACCAAGAAGGAAGAAATTCTTCAAAAATCAATGAAGATCCGCTGTTCAGATCCGTAGGGGGCAGTAATCATGCAGGGTTGCCAGGTGGTATTGGAAAAAATACCGGACAATTTGGAAAGACATTGATATGCATTTCATATTATGTTCCACAAAATACTATTTTCTTAAATTTAAGTAATTTTTGTAAATATTATGTTATCTTTTAGTTAGATATATTTTCGTTTTCTGATAATTTCAACAAGCTAGTATCGACCTACTTTTTCATCCCTATTTCAAGTAGTACGCGTACGGTGGTACATATATACTTATCCATATAGTCACTCCATAATCCCACAATTTGAAAACCACTTATGTGGCACAAGATTTTTATGTTATTCCTAAATAGATCAAGAAGAGCATGGAGTTGACATTTTTCCTTGTCTTCTTCTAATATCAATTTCGTGAATTATAATGTGGACTGAAACGTAATTAAACAATCTACAATAACTTTCGTTTTTGTTTCATTGGTTCATTAAAACTTCAGTCATGAAGAGTGGAATTTATTAGACAAAATACAGCGGTGATTATAACCTAAAATAAGACAATAATAACTAGTGAAATATTCCGAAAAATTTTATAAAATACCAATTATGTAGTTAACGACAAGAATATCTAGACGTTAATGATTTTGGTCTCGGCTGACTTCGTGGGATAGCATCCTACGATACTACAAAAACCGGACATTTGCCGCTCTTCCAGTGTAAACCGGACATTTGGTCTTCAAGGCGACTTTCAGTTTTTGCCCGAACAGCTTGGGAAAAAACCGGACTGTCCGGGTCAAAAACGGACACCTGGCAACCCTGTTCTCATGTGATTAGAGTTGGAGATAAAAGAGTGGGGAGTAGTAAAAAGTACGGTAGTTCAAGAATCTTTCTCAATAGAGGGTGAACGAATTCGTTTCCATTAGTACAATATAACTGCACTCATTTCAGTAATCATCACCAATTTCCGCATTATTCCATGATTTGTTCTTACAGATACGGATGTCGTGAAGATGCAGCAAACCTCATTAAAGGCCACCCTTGGTTTACCCGTATAGATTTTGTGGCGTTATATAAGAAATCCGTGGTACCTCCTACGATTCCAAATAAGAAGTACTATCCTCCCAAACGCTTCGGCCAATCTTTAAGTGAAGCGGGAAACGACAAGTACGTCAAAGAATTTGAAAACTTCTGAACACTGCGGTATCAATATAGTGCGATTTGTCCACAAAAAAGCTTTATACATTCATAGCAGTCTGAACTTCAGACGGCAGGCGCAACCTGACAATAGATGAAAGTAATGGAAGATGATTAGTAAGCTAAAAGTTGCCAGACGTATAGCATGGTTGTATGGTGGAAATTCTGGACTTTTTTGTATCATTTTAGAGATAAATTGTTTCAAAATTCGTGCTCTATTTGTACAAAGGAGTCGTTAACTATTGATTTTATGAAAACATTTTTCTAAATAATGTTCCGCTTTGCAGTAATGTTTTGAATATTTTCAATTTTTGACAATTTTAATCAACTTTTTAGCCAATTTTATTGAAATCTAAGTACATACACTTATCAACATAATTTTGAGCATATTCATTGAATATTCTAGTTCACAGTTGCAGTACTTTTATGAGAAATTTTTTGCTAAAAACTGTTAACATGACTATTTCTTTAATTGTTAGTGGTTAATGCAACACGTTTTTTGAAATTTGAGAATTTCAATGTGCTTAAAGTGAACTGGCCAACGAACCCATCCTTTCTTTTGAATGTTCGATTTTTGGCGTGAGGAAGGGATTCCTATCACAATCCTAAGGAGAGTTACCGTCTGGAACACACATGCATACATATACATATATACATATATAGGAACAAGCGTTAAAATCCAGAAATTGTTCCCGAATGCCTCACAACAGATTTCCGATTTAGGAAAATTTGTTATTATAATCATTTAGAGCCGTTGCAATTAGCTTCATTTCTTAAGAAAATTCGATAATGGTTTGGGTTTATTGATCGAACAATCGAGTATTTTTCTATCGTAGATACCAGAAATTCCGATGCCGGTTTTAAACAGAGTGAGGCATCGCCTCACTTGGCTCACGTGTTTTTGATTTATTTTCCGTGAAGCTCCGTGAGGCGCTAAAATAGTTAGTCCACATGAGGTAATATTCTTATCACTTTCGGTAGATGAAAATGTTTTTTTAATTCAAAATCAAAATTTCCAAAAGCATCAAATTGTACGCTCTATACCATTCTGAACAAAACTGTCCCGTTTCAGTATGTTTTGTTATGTATCTCAAACATCGCCTAATGTACCAACTTGATTAGCAACCTACATTCGATATTCAGCCTTTAAGTTGAACAAACATTAACAAACATGAAACATCTGTCTGTTTCAACGAAAAACCGCTCAAGAATTAATATCCAACCGAACGAGGTCGAACAAGAGTCCATAGTGGCACAGTAAAACGTCGCGTGAATATAATTAAACTTGAGTGACAAGAACGAATTTTCGATTTTAAACGAGCGGATACTGCGTCCACCATCAGATTAGACCGAGGGAGTTTGACAAATCAACTCGTGCTATAATATTCAGTTTTTATCTCAAAATTGGATTTTCCACCTTGAATTATTCTCACCACGAGAATCGACAAATCCAGTGCGCATGAAAACATTTTGAGCCAGGGTCGGAATTTCATTGAAATGTTCCCGCTTGGCTGTCAAACCCAGAGGTGTGGAATTATGCAGAGGTGATAATGTTCTCCCGTACGTAATAACGAAATGCTCGAAACAGATCGCCTGATTTCAAGAGACGTCAGGACCTATTTGATCAATCAATTTTCTCGTACACATTATTAAATTCAATTAAATTTCACACCTGAATCCTAATATTTTGGTATTGATAGATTATCACGATGTTAGAACGCCAATAATTACTTTAAAAGATGACACTGCGCGCTCAATATTATGCGACAAGTTTCGGTCCAGGTTAGACCGCCAAATTTAAAAAACGATTTCTGTTGGTAACTTTTAAATAAATTAGATTTGTACGTATTGGAACATTTAGAAAACGCTGCGAATGATCACAAAAGTATTTTCTGCCCTTTTCACACACCACTGGTCCATAGAGTTATTGGACACAGTCAATGGTGCATTATGTCATTAGGTACTAGTGGTTTTTTCACTCGCTTCCGTAGTTCCGTATGAAAAAATTCTACTTTCCTATGAAAAAGCTTCTCGAGTCCGTATGAAAAACTCTGTTGAAATCCGACGTGTATAGGGGATGTATCTCGCTTCGCTCGCTCAGGGTGGGATGTATAAAGCCGATATGAATTCTTTCGTTATTTTTTGCATTATTATTGTGGACTTTTTCAGGGGTAGCTCAGAGCAGTGTTGAGCATAATCTTATCGTCAAATACGAATACGATTGTAATCGCGATAATTATTCGTTGATTCTGAGTCAACTACAATTATATTCGAATTCGTGTAATCGTATTCGTCTATAGGCGATTACAAGAATACAACCCATACAAGTGCGTCACTGAAATCAATTTCAATAGGGCGTCCCTATTATAATATGCGAAGCCTTGCCAATATTACCTAGCTTCAGATGGGGTCCAATCGTTGAATTCGCTTTAAGGACGTCCCACTGAAGCTAGGTAATATTAGCAAGGCTTCGCATAATATAGGAGGAATATCCTATTGAAATTGATGACCGTGACGCATTTTTATGGGTTTTATTCGTGTAATCGCCAAGAGACGAATACGAATATAATCGCAGTTGACTCAGAATCAACGAATAATTATCGCAAAATTACGATCGTACTCGTATTCGACGATAAGATTATGCCCAACACTGGCTCAGAGTAGGTACATACGTTCCGAGAGAATATGAATAAGAGCGGTAGCTCGAAAACGTTTTCATCTTCATTTTTGTTCACTACAATCGGAAAGCACAATTTCATGCCTCGAAACTTGAACGAGACCAAATTGAAACCCCAACAAACTTTTTAAGACCAATTCGAGCCAAAACCGTCAACATTTAATAAGTCTAAGGTGGAAACAAATAGGTATAGCCGTAATGAATTATTTTCGGTAATTTTCAGCATATTTTTGGTGATTTCCTGAGAATACGGCATCTTTTGGCCATTTGGAAGGTACCATCGTGGTTTGCAGGTCCAGGAACGTAACTTTGTCGCTGCAATACGAAGTGCTCAAGATCAAATTTTAGTGGCAGCGGATATATAGAAGATCGAGCACACGGCCAAAAGATCACTGGGGTCCGATCTCCCTTTAGGCCTCCAGCCATGGATGGTTTACTTACTTTGTCAGAGAAGTCCGAACTGACAACGAAAGAAGAGGTTCGGAAAATTTTACTCTATAGCCTAAATGTTGAACTGGAACTTTGCTGCCATTTTGCAAAAACCCGTATCAAAATCGGTCAAGCCGCTTGATCATGAATCGATCTTACACAGACAGACAGACTTTTCTGTGTTATAAAGGAGGATTATTCTGCCTGAAATTTCACAGATTTACTTCAGTATAATTTTTAAATAACACTACGTAAAAAGAAAAAAAAGTGCGATGAACTGAATTAAAATATTGAATATTGAGCTTGGAAAAAACATTCATACTCAAAGTTTGTTGTTCTAACGAATAACGTCAACCTGTCTTTAGAAAACACCGGGCTTTTCCATGGTTCATCAGCGCCACTCTGAGAACGGAATGAAATATCTCAATTTTGACTTCACCATCATTTTCAGCGCTGAAATATGAGAGGGTTTTTGTTCCTCTCGTACCATTTCCTCGTATACGAAATAGCCTCTCCGAAACGAGAAGAGGTTTTCGTTACGTGGAAACGCTTTTCGGAACGGGAAGAGTAGGTAATTAGAGAGTTTTTGTACTTCTCGTATTCATTTTCTCGTACACGAAAATGGCATTTCCGAAACGAGGTTTTCGAAACGTGGAAACGCTTTGCGGAAAGGGAAGTGTCAGCTTTACTCGTGCTCAGCTTTTTCGGAATCGTAATTACGAGACGAAAACTTGAACTCCCTCTAGGATAACACTCTAGAATAACTTAGCAACTCTCATGCAGTTGGCATGGATACACATACACAACCGACAAAATCGCCTGAATTTTCCCCGTGCCGTCTTTTGTTGTTGGTTTAACCTTTGTATTTGTCTTTCTTTCGTGTTTTTTTCCCGCACCTCAACCAGAAAGGTCATTAGCGGCATTTTGTTCTTGCTTTCGAAGTTTTATCGAAAATTTCAGCTTTAACATTTTCAAGGTTCATTTCAGTTTCAAGATTTCGTTTCAAGGTTCATTTTACTCCTTTTAAAGATTCGTGTTCTTCACGGCAGAATCTTTTTCATATGATGTAGAGGTCGTTGTTTCTTAATTCATGTTATATTTTGGAAATTGTCTACTGTGACAATTGAGTTTTGAGCAGTGATCCACTACAAGAGTCACGTTAACGTCTCTGTAAGAGTTCTCTTCTTCTCGGGCTTACGAAAACGCTACGAGAAATCGATACCAAAAGGTTAGCATTCATCGTGCTCGCTCTAACAGCTTGTTTTCGTGTTTACGAGAAATACCAATACGAGAAGTACAAAAACTCTTTATTTTTTCGTGCTCAACTTTTTCGGTTAGTAATTACGAGACTGCAAGTTAGGGTCATGACCTTTCTCCAGGATAACCCTAACTTAGCAACCAGAACGCAGTTGCTATGGACACACTCATACATACTCATACACTTGGGGCTCGGAATGGTTAACTACTGTGATTGCAATTTTTAACAATAGATGAGTCATAGCTCAAAAATTATGATAACTGACTCGTGAGATGAAGGTCGTGGGTTCAATTCCTGCTGCATGGACCTAGTTTTTAACATGGAATCATGTTTTAGCGATGGATCCCCCACCGAAAAGTGAGACTATAAAGTGAGATGAAAGTAGCGCCAATAATTGTGATGATTTCCGCTTACAACCGAGTCGTTGCTAGGGATATGATACTTCGTCATTTTTCATCCCACAAATTCCGTTGACCATTCGTTCGAAAGCTCTCGATTTATCCAACCATACTATATTAACTACTGCGAAGTGCGTGGCCGACAAGCTGAGTTATGAGCATGGTTATATGAATAATTGTTTACACACAGGTGATCATTCTCAATTATTGATATTGTGACCGTGATTGCAACCGCTTGTTAATTTCTGATGATTTCATTGAGCTGGTGTTTCGATTATGTGATTCATAGCAGGTGATCCGAATATTGCGAGAACGGTTTGATTTGTGAAGCGGTGGTTAAATAATTTTAATAGGAAATTTCTATACTTTACACTATAGGAAGATGTAATTTCGTATGTAGCCTCTTTAGCCTCTTTCTATAATAAAGTGAATGTTTACTCGCGAGTTTCTATTAGGAGATCATCATCTCACAAGAGCTCAATCGTCGTGATCATTTCTATAATAAAGTGAATGTTACTCGCGAGTTTCTATTAGGAGATCATCATCTCACAAGAGCTCAATCGTCGTGATCATTTCTATAATAAAGTGAATGTTTACTCGCGAGTTTCTATTAGGAGATCATCATCTCACAAGAGCTCAATCGTCGTGATCATTTCTATAATAAAGTGAGAGCGAGGAGCTAAAACATGATTCCATGTTTTTTACATTTTAGCAGTCAGGCTCAAAGTAATAACATCCGGGGGGGGGGGGGGGGGGGGGGGGGGGTCCAGAGGGGCGAAGCCGGGGAGGCCCGAAGGGCCGAGTTTTTTAATTGTACAACTCCCGAAATATACTTCTAAAACGTCATTCTTTTCTACATGTCCACTAATCCGCATTTTTACTAAGGGATTGACTACTTGATGTTATGTCTTTTTGAGATGCGAGCTTGCGAGCATCCAGACCGCCAAACTATATACATCATTCTGATCTACATGCCCAACTAATCTTCATTTTTTCTAAGGGATTGACTGGTACACAATTTCCTCACCAATAAGTCTATTTTTTTCGCATATGGATAAATCCATAGATTTACCGGGCGGAGCGATGCCGTAGTGTTAGCAACCGTTGGCTGTTCTTGTGAAGCGAATGCCGATCGTTCCCGAATGCTCACGAAAGGAGCCGACCGGCCCCAAATGCTTCATCCCATAGACGGAAGTGTATGGACACACCCGACAAAACTGCCTTTGTATTTGTCTTTTGTTCGTGTTTTTTCCCCGCACCTCAACCAAAAGGGTCATTAGCGGCATTTTGTTCGGGCTTTTGACGTTTTAAAGCGACGATTTCAGCATTTTCATTTCAAGATATATGCTTTCAAGATTTATTTTACACTTTTTAAAGATTTATGTTCTTCATGACTGAATATTTTTTATATGAAATAGAGGTAAGGGGTCGTTGTGTCTCATTTCGCGTTATATTTTGAACATAAAATTGTCTACTGCGAGTTTTAAGCAGTGATTCACTACAAGAGCAAGAGTAACGTTAACTTCACTATGAGAGTTCTCTTTCTCTTGGGCTTACGGGAACGCTACGCGAAATCAATCAGAAAAAGATTAGCGTTCATCGTGCTTGCTCTAACAGCTTGTTTTCGTGTTCACGAGAAATACGAATACGAGAAGTACAAAAACTCTCCAGTTTCAAAAGAGGGTCACGCGACAAAAACTGGACGAAAATAATTGGCAAGTACCAAGTCAAAGGCCCTGGGTAGTCCAAAAACCTTTTGATTTTTTCTGATTATTTATCTTGTATTTTTCATAACTGTATTAACCCTCCACCCTTCCCAAACGCTCTCGCGTTTCCCTTCGATATATTTAATTAAAATTGTGGGGGTAATTTGATGAGAAGGGGGATGGCTTTTGAGACCCCCCCCCCCCCCCCCCCCTATAGGCCATGCGCACAAGACGCACACGAAAGTGCTCTGTCAGGCATACTGGAGATTGCTGGGGTAGCTATGGGGCGGGTATCAGAGCAGAACAACCCAAAACCCTGATATTCTATTTTGTGTAACAATTCCTCATTGCCTGGAAATATTTTACCGATATTTTTAGATGATTAACTTCCACGGTTCAAGCCATAAAAAGTAATAACAAAAGAAGAATAATAATTGTGTTGGTTGACACGAGTCAAGAAGTAGAGCGGAAAAACAGAAACGCCGGTGTCAAACGGTACCTAAGAGATAGGTTTCCGCGGCAAGAATAAAGCCAAACAAGAACAAAAATAGAACAAGTAAAATATTATCATCTGTTACTGATTTTGACTTGAGAGTCGAAGTCGATACAACAATGTAACTTTTTAATTTCATGAAAGTAGATAACGATATTCATTGAAATGGGTTTCCAAAGCTTCATTGGGAGTGATATAGTTCGTTTTATTTTTACTTTACATTGAGTCTGATGTGAATAGCAAGCGGGAAGTGTACCCAATATTTCCCCACCACCAATTTCGCAATGGTAGGAATGTCAAAGCATTTCATTAGAACGAAAGAATATGATAGATCTTTGTCTAACGAAAATAATTCGGTAAGTTTCCACTCCCAAGATATATGTTGGTAGTAATTCTTGTAGCGAGTAAATAGAGAGTTCCTAAACGAGAAGTCAATTGGGATAAGGTGCTTGAGGATTTTATCATCTGGGGCGAACCACAGCGGATGGTAAGCTGATAAAATCAAGAGGGTCGAATTAGCATTTCATCTTAGAGTGACGCTACTTATCTTCAACTAACACTGAACCACCAAGGGGATTTTCTCGCCTATCCCGTGTGTTCAGTTTCTAGCATTTATGTTTCCTAGTTCTTTTATTACTCACAAAAAGGGTTTGCAATGGCAGATTTTGAAAATTAATGAACAAGAAAACGAATGTAATTTTCATGAATCATAAATACCAACAAGAAATGAATATCACTGTTATCGATGTGTAAGGTTACTTTGCGATAGGGAGGAAGAGATGAGATAGGTTGGTTCGGAATAAAGCGTCCTATGATTAGGTGAAATAAATTTGTCTTATTGGAGATGAGGTGCCTCATCTGCCCGCACATGCGCAGTAGTGTTTTCCGTTCACGATAAGGCGCCTCATCTCTATCTCCCCATCGCTTTAGGAACTCTCTAATACTTGAGTTTTGCATTAATTCGGAACCTAACAAGACGAATATGAAGTAGTAGCTATAATGAAGAAAAACTATTTGTTTTTAAAAGGAAGACCCTTTTGCCTAGTTCATGTTTAAAAATATCATTATTGTGGGTTATAAATATCGTGAATATGTGAGAATGCAAGTTTGTTTAGACTCAGGTTTTCAAATTACAAGCTAAAACAGGGAAAAAAACATGTTACATTTCATTATTTTTGTTGGATTATTTGACAGCTCTTTACAAGTGACGCGAAAACGCAACTGTGGTGAAATCCACCACCTCTTTTCAACAGCCCTTTTCAGGGCTACCAAAAAGAGGTAGGCACACCACAAAAATATTTATAAGACGTCGAGTTACAACTCCGTCAAACAAAATATTTCACCAGAGAGAAAATACTAAATTCTCTCCCAAAAGTGAAATATTAAAGAATAACACGCAAGGCGACCTCCCCAAACATTTACTGGGCGAGAGAGATGCGACAAACATCTCGAAACAAGTCGCCTTGAATGAGAACACGCAAGGCGACCTCCCCAAACATTTACTGGGCGAGAGAGATGCGACAAACATCTCGAAACAAGTCGCCTTGAATGAGAAACCTCAAACAGGAAAACTCAAGGTCGTTCAGCCACCCCCGGGGACCCCGTCACAGCGACGGACGCAGGGAAACCACCTCGAAAGACCAACTCAGCTATCGTATGCACAGATACTGAGAAAACACTGTGCGAACCAATGAGATTGCACAGTCGAATTTATGAAATTAAGCGGACCAACCAGGAGGCGGCAGGAGGCGGCCACCTCCCTATAAATACCCCGCTGGGAGCCCTCCGAAATTCATTCCACTCTCCGCTCTCGACGACGACACACTCTGAAGTACGAAGAATTCTACACGCTCTACGCTGACGAACCTTCTGCCTTACGAAGTCATCTCAAGAACGGCTGCCTACTGCTTTCTACAAGCCAGTCCTTCTCTCCACACAGATCTCGCATTGGCATCTACGAGTCCAGTGATTATTCATCCTGCTCATTGCCCAACGTAGTTCATCTGTCAGGACGCCACCCGGTGCAGCTATCGATATTCTCTTTAGCTCGCACGCCCGAGGGACGTTCCGAGCCGTGTCGCCCGGGTTTCGTAGCCTTAAGCTCGTAACCGACCGCTGTGGGCACGCCGGTAAATTACTCAGCTCCTCCGCTCTAATTTACCGTCTAAGGAAGCCTTTTTCAAGGCTACGAGGTAGGACCCTGACATCCGAGCATTGGAAAGACGCTCTGTCAAGCGAGTCCACCTCCAAAACCCTCTATTTTTCACACATAGAGGCATCGAAACGAGCAAAAACTCGATCATTTCGATGGAACGTCGGCCTTCCTATTTCCCCTTGCAAGGGGAGGTGGACGACGGCGAAGCCGGGCCGAGTAGCCCACGTAGTGCGCCCTACCGGCCACACGGCGAGTCCGCTGAACCCAGCGACAGCGCAAGGCGCGACCCTCACGTCCGGATCGCCTTCTCGCCCGACGTATTCGTTCGAGAAACGTTCGAACAAGCCTCGCCTATACAAAAGATCGAGGAAACCTTTCAGACTCGCTCTGAAGCCGATCATTACGATTCGATCAAGCTGTCCGAATACCCACGATATTCGACGCAGGCTTACCCGGTCGATCCGAGTGTCAAATACACTCCAAATGTACAAAAACCGAAGGATACTTTTCAGTACCTCAACCAAGCTCAACATATTCCCCTTTCAGATATAAATCTAAGGCCGGAATATTACAAAACGGCTCAGTACCAAACTGATCGAACCCAGCACTTGCTACGCGAGCCTAGCGCTCCACGCGGCTGCGACACGGACTATCTCCCCTTTCAGTCCGCCAAACCAGTTGACCTTGGCGGCTCCGCCCGCATTCCTCGCGGGGGTGACCCGGAGACCAACCCGCATAACCGGGATATAAATGTCCGACTTGGCCTACCTACGCCAAGTAAAACCTATATAAATCCACTACAAATGGTGACCCCGCCTTTGAACAGGCTCAACACGGAGCATTTCGTTCCCTCTTATGAAGCTAGTGGATTTCAGGGAACCACTGCGGGCGTGCGACCCCCGCCGGGCCTCTACGCCCCACATCTCACGCAACATCCCTCTACACAAGGTGGTTTTCAAGCACTTTTAGAGGAGATGGGAGATTATCAAAAACCAGTCTTCCAAAAGAAGAATATTGATCGTGCACTCGCCGAGTTCGATCAATACTGCGTGCGAAAACACCTGAGAAGGCAAAACGAATGCTTCTCAGCTATATACAAGTGGGTACCAGAGGAAATGAGGGAAGCTATCGACTCAGCTTACCTCACGGCACCCCACGCACCCTACGAAGAGGCCAAACAGCGCCTCCAACGAGAATATGGGTTGTCCTTACAGGACAGGCTCCTCGCACTCGAGGACCCCGCATCTCTCGCCAAAAAACCCAGCACCAAGTACCACGAAATGTACTCGAAAGCTGTTGGGTACTTTTCGGAAGCTCTGATCACTCAAAAGTGGATCGAGACTCTCCCCATCGAAGCACGAGGTATGGTCGCAGCTCAGCCTACCACGACCTCCCGGCTCGACCTAGCTGATACGCTACACGCGTACAGAACAGAGAATACTTCTCTGAACATACGAGGAGTAGAATCTACTCCGAAACCCATAAATACTGGTTTCAAAAAGGCCCTCTCGAAACAAGCTGAGTTCAAACCTCAACCAGTGGAGAGTAAGCCTCACAAACCGACGGCCTATGTCTGTCGAAACCACGCACGTTTCGGTAACGAAACTCGCAAATGTGCAGACCCAGAACACTGCACTTGGAAGACGAACACTGCTTCCAAAACTACCAGAAAGGCTGCGACTATAAGCCAGCCTAAAACCCGGGTTTCTACCGACAATACTCAGCGATCGGTACAAGAAAGTACCGTTCCAACCTCCGACACAGAGAGTTCGGAAAACGAATAACTGCCAGTGTATCTGAGCCAATACGCCGGCAGTCTACTGAGTATAAAAGGCTCTTTTTCAAGTGCAAAATAAATGGCACTGAATTTCTCATTGACACGGGAGCAGAAGTGAACATTCTGCCCAACAATGTCACAAAAAAATTGGGCTTGAAAATTCTCAAGTCCAACGTTAAGCTCACAGCAGCTAACGGAGCCCCTATAGACACACTAGGGCGAGCTGACACAACAATTAACATCGGCCTCGGGGACATGACCACCGAGTTTATGATCACGAAAGTTGATCTAGCGATCCTAGGTATCCCATTCCTCGAGTCTTGGGATATCGGAATACGGGTCAAACACAAGTACATTTATAAAGATAAAATAAAGTGCTATGCCGATCAAAAAATAGCTGCAGTCATGAACAAAAAGTTCACTGACGAACAAATTGCAGCTAATATCCCTCATCGTGACAATACCCCTCAACCAGAGGAAGTGCAAATCACGGAGGACGAAAACATTCGCTCTATCATTAACAAATACAATGATAAAATGAGCAAAATTCATGGTAAATGGAAAAACAACGGGGTTTACCACCGTATAACCACGGAAGGAACACCAGTACACTTCCGAGCAAGACCCATGGCAGGAGAAAAACGGGCTCAAGTCAAAAGTACTTTTGACGAAATGCTTTCAGAAGGCATAATTGCACCATCGGATTCCGAATGGGCATCCCCGTTACACTGTGTGCCAAAAAAAGACGGGTCATGGAGAATCACCGGCGACTACCGTTTCCTCAACGCGAAAACGAAGAAAGACGCCTACCCTCCTCCTCACATTCGCTCTTTCCAAGCGAATTTACATGATACGCAAATCTATTCGACAATAGATTTAAAATCAGCGTATTATCATATTCCGATGCACCCAGATGACGCTCATAAAACTGCAATTATTACACCTTTCGGTCTTTATGAGTTTAAGAAAATGAGTATGGGTTTGGCCGGAGCGGCTCAAACATGGCAAAGGTACATGGACAGCATCATGCGAAAATTTGATTTCGCATTTGTATACCTAGATGACATCCTGGTGGCTTCTAAAAATTATAACGAACACATGAACCACCTCAGACAAATTTTTGACAAACTAGGGGAACACGGACTTCGAGTAGGTTTTGATAAATGCATTTTTTCAAAACCTACCGTCGATTTCCTAGGTTTCACTATCTCGAGGGAAGGGATAATTCCTAAACGAGATAAAATAGAAGCCATAGAACAATTTCCTAGGCCAGTAGACGTACGAAGTCTACGCAGATTCCTAGGTATGTGTGGTTTCTACCGAGCATGCTCAAGCAAATTCGCTCACACGGCACAACCTCTGTATGACTCCATTCAGTCAAACAAAAAAAATGACAGAACACCTATCGAATGGACATCAGAGAGAGAAAAAGCTTTCAACAGCTTAAAGCAAGCAATGATCAAAGCAACATTGCATAACATTGCTCACCCACACCCTACGGCGGAGTGGAGATTAGTCTGTGACGCGTCCGACACACACATCGGAGCGGCACTAGAACAAGAAATTACAGACAAACATGGCTCGAAATCGTACCAACCATTGGGATTTTTCAGTAAAGAAATTCCGGAACAATGGAAGAACAAAGCATCGTTCGACAAGGAAATGTTCGCCGTTTACCAAGCGTGCATTCACTGGCACAACGACTTGGACGGCAGATCTTTCCATATTTGTTCGGATCACAAGCCTCTACTAGGCACGATGCTTAAGAAGAATGCACATTTTTCTAAAATGAGACTAAGATGGCTAACGTACATCTCTCAAATGACGAGTGACATTCGTCATATTTCCGGAGAGAGCAACGTCGTCGCCGACGCACTCTCCAGACCCTTCGATCCGGTTGAAATTCAAACGAAATCGATTTCAACCCAGACGGACGAGGGTCCACCCATAGCCGAAATTTCGAAAATTACGGCTGCAATAGAATGCAATCTTCTACTACACATTTCAAATTCACAAATTCGTTCTCCCCCTACCGCGGAGGACACATTGAAACTCACACGAGTTGAATTCTCTCAAGGAGAAATTTGGTGTAACCTAGACTTAGGACACCCTAGACCTTATATTCCAAACGAAATAAGGGAAGAAATAATAAGCCAAATTCACAATTTGGGACACCCAGGTATACACTCTACAGTGTACAAAGTTAAACAACGATATTTTTGGCACGGACTACGTGCAGATGTCTCGAACTGGGTCCGAGCGTGCGAAACTTGCCAACGAGCAAAAATCACGCGCTCCGTGAAGCTCCCTTACTCCGAATTTGAAACAGCAAACAAATTTTCACACGTACACGTTGATATTACCGGACCCTTACCTTTAGCAAAAGGAGGGAAACGTTACATTTTGATGATGGTTGATAGAGCAACGGGTTGGCTAGAGGCAGTCCCTCTTAACAACATCGAAACAACCACAATCACAAATGCCTTTATCAATATTTGGGTAGCTTCAAAGGGCGTACCTAAATACATCACAAGTGATCAGGGCACTCAATTTGAATCAGATCTGTTCAATTCCATTATGGAACGTCTCGGAGTGAAACATACTCACACGTTACCATACAAACCATCAACAAACGGTATGGTAGAACGCAGAAATAGATCTTTGAAAGAGGCGCTCAAAGCTCAAAACGAAAATTGGCTCGACGCACTTCCCAAAGTTCTACTCGCCATGCGTACGGCAGTAGACCCGGCGACCGAAACTACGCCTTTCCAAAAAGTTTACGGAATTGATGTACCACTCCCAGGAGACATTTTCGTAACTTCTACGAACCTTTCGGAACCTCTTTTCTTCCGGCCTACGCATATTAAACATAATAATACGAAATATGCCGTAAACATGCCCAAAAATTTGGATACATGTACTCATGTCTATATCAGAGTGCCCACACAGCTCACCTCTCTGCAATGTCCTTACACGGGACCATTCAAAGTGGTTAAAAGAGATAAGTTTTCGGTTACAGTGCAAATTGGCGAACATACTAAGAAAGTTCCCAAACAGCAAATCAAGCCAGCTTATACTCTACACTCGGAAGAAGCTGTATCACAGGGACAATCTGTGTCACAAAATCAGACAGAAAGTAAGGAGAAAACTCCCCGGAAATCCGCCAGAGGGCGCGTTCCTTCTACCAAATTTGACGAGAAGTGGGTGACTGCACTCAAAACAAGCCACGCCCATTTTTCTCGGGTAGGAACAGTGGGAGGTATAAATATGGAACACCCCACAGCCAGAGATCATACCAATCTCAACCATGGCAGCCTCCAGTTCTCCAATGCTCACAGAGGAAGTGGAAGAATTTCTCCTCGCAGAGGAAACCCTCCCTGCTCCGCTCGGCCCGCTCCCGCCTTCGCCGAAGAGAGAGGCGGAGAAGACGACCAACGCTCCCACAGAGGTGGTGTGGACGAGGCCCCGGCCTTTCCAGCCACCAGCTCCACCCGCCCAGCCACTGCCTACACCTCCGCCCGCTCACCAGCTACCAGCGGTACCTCGACAGTGGATCAGCTCGGGCGACGTGCCCGTGCCTCGCTGGGAGGAAATGAGCGCTGCGGGGTGGTCAGAGCCAAGCACTTCTCGGGCTCCTCCGCAACAGCCCAGCCGCGGCCGCGGGCCAAACCCTCGCGGGTTTGGCTCCCGTCGGCAGAGCTCGGGCCGGCCACGGCCGCCCCGCGGCGCTCGTCGAAACCGACGAGGCCGGGGCGCACCACAGGAGCGGGACGCGAGGCCTGCACCTCCGCCTCCGCCCCAACTGGCGAGGTTCTCCTACGGAGAGTTCCGGGTAGACCTCCCAGTTCTCCCCCATCGGCGTCGTCGTTGATAACGCGACGTCTTGGGGAGGCCCCTGTGGTGAAATCCACCACCTCTTTTCAACAGCCCTTTTCAGGGCTACCAAAAAGAGGTAGGCACACCACAAAAATATTTATAAGACGTCGAGTTACAACTCCGTCAAACAAAATATTTCACCAGAGAGAAAATACTAAATTCTCTCCCAAAAGTGAAATATTAAAGAATAACACGCAAGGCGACCTCCCCAAACATTTACTGGGCGAGAGAGATGCGACAAACATCTCGAAACAAGTCGCCTTGAATGAGAACACGCAAGGCGACCTCCCCAAACATTTACTGGGCGAGAGAGATGCGACAAACATCTCGAAACAAGTCGCCTTGAATGAGAAACCTCAAACAGGAAAACTCAAGGTCGTTCAGCCACCCCCGGGGACCCCGTCACAGCGACGGACGCAGGGAAACCACCTCGAAAGACCAACTCAGCTATCGTATGCACAGATACTGAGAAAACACTGTGCGAACCAATGAGATTGCACAGTCGAATTTATGAAATTAAGCGGACCAACCAGGAGGCGGCAGGAGGCGGCCACCTCCCTATAAATACCCCGCTGGGAGCCCTCCGAAATTCATTCCACTCTCCGCTCTCGACGACGACACACTCTGAAGTACGAAGAATTCTACACGCTCTACGCTGACGAACCTTCTGCCTTACGAAGTCATCTCAAGAACGGCTGCCTACTGCTTTCTACAAGCCAGTCCTTCTCTCCACACAGATCTCGCATTGGCATCTACGAGTCCAGTGATTATTCATCCTGCTCATTGCCCAACGTAGTTCATCTGTCAGGACGCCACCCGGTGCAGCTATCGATATTCTCTTTAGCTCGCACGCCCGAGGGACGTTCCGAGCCGTGTCGCCCGGGTTTCGTAGCCTTAAGCTCGTAACCGACCGCTGTGGGCACGCCGGTAAATTACTCAGCTCCTCCGCTCTAATTTACCGTCTAAGGAAGCCTTTTTCAAGGCTACGAGGTAGGACCCTGACATCCGAGCATTGGAAAGACGCTCTGTCAAGCGAGTCCACCTCCAAAACCCTCTATTTTTCACACATAGAGGCATCGAAACGAGCAAAAACTCGATCATTTCGATGGAACGTCGGCCTTCCTATTTCCCCTTGCAAGGGGAGGTGGACGACGGCGAAGCCGGGCCGAGTAGCCCACGTAGTGCGCCCTACCGGCCACACGGCGAGTCCGCTGAACCCAGCGACAGCGCAAGGCGCGACCCTCACGTCCGGATCGCCTTCTCGCCCGACGTATTCGTTCGAGAAACGTTCGAACAAGCCTCGCCTATACAAAAGATCGAGGAAACCTTTCAGACTCGCTCTGAAGCCGATCATTACGATTCGATCAAGCTGTCCGAATACCCACGATATTCGACGCAGGCTTACCCGGTCGATCCGAGTGTCAAATACACTCCAAATGTACAAAAACCGAAGGATACTTTTCAGTACCTCAACCAAGCTCAACATATTCCCCTTTCAGATATAAATCTAAGGCCGGAATATTACAAAACGGCTCAGTACCAAACTGATCGAACCCAGCACTTGCTACGCGAGCCTAGCGCTCCACGCGGCTGCGACACGGACTATCTCCCCTTTCAGTCCGCCAAACCAGTTGACCTTGGCGGCTCCGCCCGCATTCCTCGCGGGGGTGACCCGGAGACCAACCCGCATAACCGGGATATAAATGTCCGACTTGGCCTACCTACGCCAAGTAAAACCTATATAAATCCACTACAGCAACTGTAGGTAGGTAATTATAATATATTATGTTATTTTTCTGGTCGATCGATTAATTGTTTCAGTTTTTTAGTTAACAAACTAAATTAACAATTATTTTGTTGATTTAAAAAAAAATTAATGGCCTAAGGAGAAGGAAGGAAAATAAAAGTAAATTTGTTTACATCGTAAAAGCAGATGTACCTACATACATCAAATGTCTTTCTTTCATTTGTTGTTTTCAGTTAGAATACCATTCATGCTAGCGTGGATGAAAAGAATTTTGGAAAACCTTTGAGTAATTAGAGACTTCGGCACAACATAAATAGGGCTCACATTAATCGTAAAGCTAATGGTTACCCCAAAGTTTCGCCCAGCAGCAATCGATGTGCGCATGGTCTAGTCAGGGTGTTATTATTGATTATAGAAATCATGGGACA
Organism: Adelphocoris suturalis; assembly: GCA_030762985.1. Lineage (NCBI taxonomy): Eukaryota > Metazoa > Arthropoda > Insecta > Hemiptera > Miridae > Adelphocoris > Adelphocoris suturalis. Next base: position 57,954,166 of record CM061044.1, read on the forward strand.
AAGGAACTCAAGATATCGATTTCGGAGCTAATTTCTGATCCAAAGCTGCTCCTAGAGATTTATTTTTAAACAATAATTTGTTTTCAACTTATTTAATTTTTAATTTTTTTACTCGTGTTTTGAACCTTATGATATTAAAACGGTCATGTCTCCCCCTAGAATCATAGTAAACTCAAACTAAGAACACCTCTGGAAAGACCGTTAAATTTCTTATAACCCTGAAATAGAGAATAGTTGTTTTTGTTAGTTTTAATTAGTTGAAAGGAGACGAACTAAATCACTCGCGACGAAGTTGTGGAAACCCATTTCAAAACAGAAGTTAGTGAAAAACGTTGTCTATTTCCACGAAAAATAAAAAGTTACAATGTTAAATCAATTTCGACGGTTAGGCCATCTACAGTAACAAACAATAACTTGGTAAGTATTTCGTGGAAATAGACAACGTTTTTCACTAACTTCCGAGTTGAAAGGAGGGTTAAGTTCAAAATTTGAAAAAATATTTAAAATCGACGGTTTTCCTCCCGTTTTTCTGCTAACGGTTTAGAGATTTTTCAGCGTGCACTCTTCGAAAAAAACTTTTTCGAACCGTCAGTTTTTGAACGATGTAGTCAATTTTACTTTTACTAAGCTGAATGGGGGGAAAAGTACGTTCGTATGTTAAAACAGGGTTTTTTTTTCTACGAAATCGAGGGTTTTAGTGAAAAACGACCCTGTATGAAAGTGCGAGTTTGGGGCCGGTTTCTACGTTTTGTTTTTTTTTTTTTTCTTTTTTTTTCCCCCACGCTGAATCGAATGGTAACACTACTTGAAGATCTCCCCAACTCCGTTATAACCGAGTTTTACACTTTACTAACCGTTTTATCCCAAAAACACATGGGATTGAGCATAAAAAATAAACTTTTAATTCGTGAGTGGAAGTGTAAAACTCGGTTTCAACGGAGTTGGAGAGATTCGCAAGTGCTACTATTCGATTCAGCGTTAAAAAAAGAAAGAAAGAAAAAAAAAAAAAAAAAAAAAAAAAAAAAAAAACGTAGGAACCGGCCCCAAACTCGCATTTTCATAGAGGATAATTTTTCATTAAAACCCTTGATTTCGTAGAGAAAAAAAAACACGTTTTCTCAACCAGAGAAGTTGAGCAACGTCGAGGGTAGGGGGGAAACTGCCAGACCAGGAAACTGTCCGAAACGCCCTTCCTGGAAATTCGGGGAGATCGGAGTTTTGTTTCAAAACTCCCGGAAAACCTGTTCCTCCAAACTCCCCGAAAAGGTGGAACGAGGATTCTGCCAGAAAACTTGAAACACAGATTGCGAAGAGGGCCTTTTCAAAGAAATACGAACGTAAGTAATTAGCTCCTGAGGAACTCCCAAGTTCACTGCCAGACAACAGAAGGCCAGTAACATTATTTGCATGATCTAGGCCCCAGTGGGACATAAAAATCCCTCAAATTATATATATTATGACTAGGGCTCGGATCGATATGGTCGATAAAATCTCCAGATATGCTTGAAAAACATCTGTTTTATGCTCGATAACAAATACCATTATATGCTCGAAAAACACCGTTAAAAACTATAGAAAGGAAAGTGAAACGAAAAAAAATCTACAACTTATCTTTATATGCCTACGAGCTTTATTTTCAAATTGTATGTATTTATTGTATGTATAATTGTATCTACAAGTTTCAGGTATATATATGACAAGTTTCATTTATACACGTTACAGTTTAAAAGTCTATTTACAAAATGTTCAGTACTACCAGACGAGTCATTGAAATAGATTCGTGTTGGTCTGTACAACACGAATTTTTTCTATATTTTCAGTTTTAAATGATGTTCTTAGATCGGTCAATTAAATCTTCAATGACGAGAACGATCTTTCAACGACAACTGACACGAGAGGTAAATACTTGAATGATGCTGCTTCTTGTGCAGAGTAGTTTGGAAAATCCTCTGACGTTGCAGGCTCGCCACGCAGCATCCTCTCCAAGTCCAACGCTGCTCTCCAACCGAGATTTCTAGCCAGCACGATCTCCAACTTTTTCCTCACAGTTTTCCCTGTCTCTCCAGGCCATGATTTCGCTTTTTCGATGACTCCATTTATTGTAGTGATTACTTCAACCAACTTCATCCCTCGCGATTCCAACTTTAGGATGACCTCAGGAATGATGGTCATGTAGGCTTTTATGAAAGTCAAGGATGGCACCAAGTCGTTGGCGACCAAACGTTGATAAATCTGTATCACTAACATCTTCCGGCATGTCGGTCATCTTTGCTGTTCCAGGACATGGCGTATGCGAACATCTCATGTACCACACTGAGTTTTTCTTTTTATCTCTAATATATGAGAAACTAGAGGCCTGTTAGGGCTTGGAAAGCCCTAATCTAGTCCGTATAACAGTAGTACCTAACATTAACTCAGCACATTATAGTAACGATATAAGTCCTACCTATTTGCGGCGTTATGTGACCTGGTGCAAAGCTAAGGCGATGTTATAAATGATTAAAAAAGAGGAAACGTCGATCATAATGTAAGTAATGTAATAAAATAAATATCACCAGTTGAGGTGGTCCTCGCCACTATGAGACTAAACAAAAAGTTGAATCGGGGAATCCAGAATTTGGGCATGGTGAGATGATGGTGCAATTCTATCTCGAGTCATCTTCGTTTTTGTTTGTAAGCGTGTGAATTGGAATTATTTATAAAGACCGTTCAGAATTATATATAAAGTCCGTTAAGTTCTTCAGTTTCAATTTCTTCGTTCAGATATAACTCTCCTAGATGATAGTAACTACACTACGTTTCTTACTTACCGTGAATTGATGGCAACTGTTGTTACCGCCACAGCCTAATAAACAACTCTCGTTGATAAGGACCGCCTGGAACACGATCAAGGCGGGTATAGAGACGAACGGCGACACTTTTGCAACAAACTTGGGGCCGTGCTGATTCGAATGAGCAGTCTAACACTAAAATCGAAGCGCGAAGTTCTTCACAATTTCAAAGACCGTTCGGAATTATATATAAAGATTATTGCACTCGTCAACGTAAAGAAGTGAGTAGGCTCGTTGGCCCTGCATTACAAAAACCATGTTGAACGGACAGAAACACGTCACAGAGATGGGAAAATGAATATCTTACTCTCAGGAATGAAACTTTTCGAATGAATTATTATGGTGCGAGAATGGCCATATATAGGCTTCCCCCTAATGAACGCAAGACGCAATGGTTGCCATTATAATAACGGATTAGAATGTGACTCAATAAGAGAATGACCATATATAGGCTTCCCTCTAATAATGGAAGAAGATGGTTTACAAAGACGGATTAGAATGTGACTCGAATTAGAATGTGACTGGATTAGAAAGGACCCACTCGGAGTTCATTGCTCTTGGCAGACTTTCGGACAGTTTTCGAAATCGAAACGGGGATTTTCCATTCTGCCGGAATATTTTCGGACGGTTCTGCAGCTTTCTGTTTTCCGACAGTTTCCTGGCCCTACTTTCGGAGAAATTTACGTGAACTCCTTGAACTCCCCGAATCGGTTTTGAGGCAGAAATTCGGACAGTTTCCTGGTCTGGCAGTTTCCAAGTTCCCCGTCAAGCGTGGTGGGTGCTTGGATGGGTGACCACCCAGGTAAGGGTCAGATGTCCAAGTAATTTTCACGTTTCTTTACGGTAAACCTTTCTCCACTCAAGGGAGCGAGGCAATGAGTAGCTTTAAGCGAAATCATCTTAACGAATTCTGATCCTCCATTTGGAGGACGTCCGCGACGCCCTAGGCAGTCGGACGAAAAGCCCCAACGTGGAATGGTATTTTACTTTACAACTACTTTATTACCAATTTTTTAACATACGAACATACTTTTCTCTCCCATTTAGCTAAGTAAAAGTCAAATTGACTATAACGTTCAAAAGCTGACAGTTCGAAAAAGTTTTTTCCGAGGAGTGTACGCTGAAAAATCTCTAAATCGTTAGCAAAAAAGCGAGAGGAAAAATGTCGATTTTAAATGTTTTTTCAAATTTTGTACTTTGGCCTCCTTTTAACTGATTAAAACTAACTGAAGCATCTATTCTCTATTTCAGGGTTATAGGAAATTTAACGGTCTTTCCAAAGGTGTTCTTAGTTTGAGTTTACTATGATTCTAGTAGGAGTCATGACCGTTTTAATGCCATAAGGTACAAAACACGAAACAAATCTTAAAACTTGAATTACTTGAAAACAAAGCGCTTAAAAAGAAATCTCTATGAGCAACTTTAGATCAGCAATGGAATCTGAAATCGATTTCTTGAATTTGCCCCATGATTTCTGACACCCTGTATATATTAGCTGGGCAAACCACATTTTCCAGATCAGAAAGTTTCTCGTTTGCTCGACCGCCTGAACACAGTACGAACTGTTCGACGAGTATTTATAAGTACCACGAATAACAAGGTTAAAACCGGCCGTTCGTTAGGTTGAGAATAAATTGGAGTCGACGTGATGCAATGGCGGCTAATTCTGTTGGGTTTTCTCCAAGCGAAATACCCCCTCCCCCTCCCTCCCTTTCCACCAACACACAGGTAAGCACGTATTCGTGCAGCTGTGCTGTCTTGTTTCATTATTCCCCTGAAAGCAACAGGTCTTTCCCCCCCAAACTTGTTTAGAAACATCCAAGTATGTGCCGAGGGAATTTGTGAGAATTGCGAGGAATACGAATAGGTACATTAAAAATTTTGTTACAGAGATAATTTAGCTAATAATAATCTGGCTGTGATGAATTTCATCTGAGACTACGTAAGGACATAGAAACTCACATAATCCTTGAACTTTTATTCGAAATCGAATAAAAACCGCAGCAGTTATAAATGTTCTAAGTTCACAGAGACACGACGCGAAACAAAAATAAGTAATTGTTCAGAGAGCTTGGAATCGTTAAATGTAACTGACATCTTCATTTTTGCAATATTTTTTTCTTCTTCTGTGAAAGTGACAAAAATTCTTCCGTAGCCTCTCCCTTTACTCTGGAACAAGAATTTTGAATATTTAGAACGATAGTAGAAATTTGAGTACCTACTTAGAAAATATTTAAAAACCGTATCAGTAACAAAGTTCTGACAAGTTTGTCGAGCTGAATATCTCCGTGACTTATTATGGGTTACAAAAATTATTTGGTGTGCATTAGCAATTATTTATTTTGAGATAATCAATCAATATAATATCGTTAGAGATAATCGCTTTCCAATCATCGGTGAACATTTGTCTTTGTGATGAAGAATAGTTAAACGATATGAACACACGTGCTTACGCATTCCAATGGGTTAGACGGAGATTAAACCCGTCGAGAGAGAGTCGGATGAAAATATCGCCATTAAGAAATATCGGATTTCAAATTAGCATAGTTTTGCGGGGGACAAGTAATATTGAGCGTGACAAAAAGGTACCTGAAGTGTTCTTAAATGGAGGAAGATGCAACCCTAAAATGTTTTAAAATAACCGCATTCTCTTACAATGAGCAGAAGTTATCATTATATTATGATGTTTCGAAATATCTATCCTAGGTGACGTGGCACCCCTCTCGTCTGAGCGGGACCCCTTGCCCAGAGTGACATCACCAGTGCACAATACTAAAAATCATATAATGAAAACTACTCACCGAAGGAGTGCGCAGATGGTATACAATTTCATAGAATGAAGTATGTGTTAATTTAAAATTATAAAACGAAAATGTCTGTAGCACTTGTTGGCCACACTCATGAAGTAAAAGTATTTTCAAGGGAAATCGCTGCAAACTATTTCAAAAGGTTTATTATTTTTGTGTTTGATAGCCCTTTTACGCAAATCATTTGTCTATAATTTTTAGATCCCGTAAGTAGTATATCATTAAAACTTGGCGCAGCGCACCGCCCATAGGGCTTCAAACCTTTACAGCTTCAAGAATCCACAATTGTACTCCTTACAGTGCCTACCTAAATGTAAAAAGTCAAGAAACAATTAAAAAAAAAAAAAAAAAAAACGAAAGGTTAAGAAGGATATAAATCAGCCTCAGAGGTCCTTCAGCTGATCAGAGCCCCTCCGAACGTTTTTTAAATTAAATTATAGATGTCCCCAAGGAGCTCCATTTCAAATTTCAGCTCAGTAAGCTGATCAAGAAAGAAATTAATTTCATACCATAGCGTAACGCTTCTTTTGCGTTAACGATTGACGTATTGCAAATCTGTGGTGGACGAGCGAATTCAATAAATCTACACTTTACTAATCTGTCTGATCTAAGTACTCATATAAAGACATTTAAGTTGGTAGTCTACAAACTGAAAATTCATGAGATAAAATAAAACCCCTGCTAACGTTTCACTAGTCCCTCCGTAGGGATATTAGTCATGTTAAACTCGATTTCGCAAAGTCAGAATTCCATTGGAATTACATCAGCTGATAAGATCGTTGGAATTTTTAAGGCAAGTTTTATTAGTTATGACTTTACAAACATTTACCCTTTGTAGCGATCTAAATTGGAATTTAGCGATTGAATCACTGATTCAAAGAGGTTATTCCTTGCGCATGATTTCACTCTCGATGTCATGTTCCAGCCCTTAAGGAGAGCGATCGGATTAACGAACAGTAATCCGGGTGGTTTTATTCGATTCTTTGGGATAATGTCTATCAATGACAACAAAAAAAAAAAAAAAAAAAAAAAAATTTACTTCTAACTTCCAGGGTTGATCGACATTGATACCGAGCTTCTAGAATCAACTAAACGCAGAATGTGATTTATAACCTGAGTTTCATAAACGGCGTACCGCGGAGACGGCACAACGTGGACGGACGATCTTGTTCTTATTCGATTTTTGAGTTCTACTCATCTTGAAACTTAAACCAATGAATTTCGAGGTTTATGCTTGAGTTTTTGATTTACCGCCGCACGATATTTTTAATATGTTGCACAAGGCTTTCTTTGCGTAAAAACTGAGAGGCGAAATCTTGAGATTATGCTCATTGTAAGGCTTATAAAACGTAAATTTTGGAGAATAAACTCTAATTGTGAGATGACTGATATGCTTTTGCTTGTGTAATCACTTAGTTTCTGTTTTGATCATCAAATGCAATCCTAATAGTTGAAAGCTGGCGAGTCAACTAATCAATGCAGAGTCAATACTTGTCTAATATATACTGAACCGACAGGAATTAGGGGAGTGATTTAGTGGTGTTTCCTATCAAATCAAATAATAATGAACATGGGATTTGGACTAAACAGCACAACGGTAGCGTGGCGTTGGCAACCGATCAAGGTCGTCAAAATCTCATCACTAGATTCTGACAAGATGTAGCTTCATGTTACCTGTATTACTAAAGCGGAGTTGGGGAACATCATGCTGTAACACCGTGGGCCAGCTTCACCCATCTGAACTAACGTCCCGTCAACCTAACCTAACATCTTCAATCAATATAACAATCTTGTCTTTACTTCATCCTTTCACAAACAACCAACAAATTTAACTATTAGTTATCATGGATTTCACTTCATTATTCCTGGCCAACAACACGAAAACCGACTCACGTGTCTCGGAGCTTGTAAGGATTCAACCCCGCTGTGTATGGGATCCCTATATCGGGATTTAACTGGTCCAGTTCATAATCGATCAAATTTGTCTAAGTATTTCCTATTCTTGTGGAATATATAAATTTAATGATTTTCACCTTTTATTGACGTTTTACGTGATTTCTTGAACCCACCTATCCTCCAAGTTTGAAAAAAAAAAAAAAAAAAAAAAAAAAACTACTTTCACAACCTACCGGATTAAAAAAAAAAAAAAAAACGGACGGTAGACCTACGGTTCTACAGTCAGATCATTTAATAATGATTAATTTTACACATTACTAGAGGCCTGTTAGGGCTTGAAAAGCCCTAATCTAGTCCGTATAACAGTAGTACCTAACAGGAACTCAGCTCATTATAGTAACGATATAAGTCCTACCTATTTGCGGCGTTATGTGACCTGGTGCAAAGCTAAGGCGATATTATTAAATGATTAAAAAAGAGGAAATACCGATCAAAATGTAAGTAATGTAATAAAATAAATATCACCAGTTGAGGAGGTCCTCGCCACTATGAGACTAAACAAAAAGTTGAATCGGGCAATTCAGAATTTGGGCATGGTGAGATGATGTTGTAATTCTATCTCGAGTCTTCTTCGATTCTTTGCAAGCGTGTGAATCTGCGTGTCCGTGTCTTCTATCTCCTTCTTTATGTCGTTGATGGTATCTTGATCGGTAGTGCTCGTAGATGTCGAACTGGTGTTGAGTTGTGTACGTAGGAGATGCTACAGCTTTCTTCGTCCTGATGTGTCTGGTACCACTCCAGCAAAGCTCGTGCTTGGTCTGTGTCTGGATCAAATTCGAGTGTTGTGTCATGTCCAATTTATGGTTGTAATGACTTGTGCTGCCACGATGTCATGTGAGTTGAAATTGAATTGTTTCCCTTACCGTGAATTGATGGCAACTGTTGTTACCGCCACAGCCTAATAATGCCATTACTACGTTTCTTACTTACCGAAACTTTTGCAACAAACTTGGGGCCGTGCTAATTCGGAATTATATATTATATAAAGACCGTTTGGAATTATAATATACCTATATAAAGTCCGCTAAGTTCTTCAGTTTTAATTTCTTCGTTCAGAAATAGCTCTCCTAGATGTTAGTAACTACACTAAGTTTCTTACTTACCGTGAATTGATGGCAACCGCCACAGCCTAATAAACAACTATCGTTGTTAAGGACCGCCTAGAACACGATCAAGGCGGGTATGGAGACGAACGGCGACACTTTTGCAACAACCTTGGGGCCGTGCTGATTCAAATGAGCAGTCTAACACTAAAATCGGACCGCGAAATTCTTCACAATTTCAAAGACCGTTCGGAATTACATATAAAGAAGATTAGTTGGTTACTTAGCAATATGAGTATATAACTTAGCGTAATAAATCAGCTTTCCTTGACACCAGAGAGGCTAAGGGACCATGAGATGTTGTGATAAAATGGGAGCATTCCAAAAAGTGGCGAACAATTTTCCTGCTATGAAAACAAAGGGAGTTACACTTCCCGAGAAAAGCATTGGTTGTACGTAAAAACCAATAGAAAACCCCACCGTGACGTGACGCTCGTGACGTGACGTAAACAAATGGAAACGTCCTGTTAATCATTATTAAGTGATTAAAAAAAAAATAAAAAAGTTCCTTCCGTCCAGTTGGGAATTTCAATATGGATAATTGGCCTTTCATCTCCGGTGCAACCGTTTTGTTTACTCTTAATTGATTCCAAACAGCTATTATCGGGAAACCATTCTCTCGGAAGTTTACACCAGCTTGTTATGAACGGCCCTAACGATGGGGGTCGTCAGTCTGTTATCTTTCACCCACTCCACTAGTTTATCCTTTTAGTACCCCATCTGGTCCGCTGGAGTAAACACAAATAATTACGTTTTCGGATTCTGTATAGAACAAAGGTGCTCCTTTTGAAGGTTTTGAAAGTTGGTTGTGCCAAAACATTTATTATGCAAACTGAAAATATAAAAAATAAATAAATAAACTAAAATTAGACCCTTGAGGCTTTAGGCTTTATTATCGTATTTTTCGCATTACATCTGTCTTCAATTAGTAATACCTTGTGTGCACCTACAAATTTATGACCTACTAAAAATCGAAATGATTTTCTGAGATACACACCAATTCTAAAATTTTAAACAATTTCCTTTCGTATCTATCAATTTTTAGCAAAATTTAATGGAATGAATGTTCATTTTTCAGTAGATAGTGCACAAACTTTTAAATGTTATGATAGTACGCAGTTAATGACATTGTTCAAAATATATACCTGATATTCTGCTGAAAATCATGAATTATACGATCTATAACAGGTTCTTTGCGTGCATTTTTCAGAGATTTTTTGAAAATCACACCGCTATTTTTATTTTGAAGAGAGTTGCGTTTTCATTTTATCTAGAGTACAGTCGTCTACTTGATAAGTCGCCTGGTACCATCCTAAAGTGTATCAGGTTTGAAAATAGGTTGTGTTGAAATACTAATATCTCGGAATGTTTCTTAATCTAACTTAGAATCAAGTTAGCTACGAAACCATCTTGGAGGTGACCTTCCGTTGCCTCATAAACATAGGTTCGTACAGTCTTAAGGGAGAACGTCCCCTTCAGTGGCAGAGGGGCTTACGCATATATTTATATAAAGGTAAGATACGGCAGGCTTTCGTCAATTTCAATTTCCACATCTGCTAGAATGATGGATGATGGGGTTTCTTGAAGCTGTTGAAAAGGACTTCGCAGGACATTGTTTTCTACGAACTAAATCACTAGTGATGAAGTTGTGGAAACCCATTTCGAAGAAAAACGAAAGTTTAAGAAAACGTTGTCTGATTCCACGAAAACAAAGAGCTATACTGTTAGGTCATCATCAGTAACTGGCTACAACTTAAAAGTTATTAACGATCAACGCCATTCCTCGTGTACCTCTCTGGTACGCTCAGTGGACGGAATTTAGCACCACAATCCATAGCTTTTACCAGTGCCGGCAGAACGCCTCGCAGGTGAATGGGGGCGTCCGCAAGCGTTGTTTGAGGGTTCGCCAGCATTAGAGCCACGTCAATGTGTGTTAGGAGGGGGGGGGGGGGGGGGGGGCTCGTTAAAAGTTGCGAACTGCAGAAGATGACTTCTTCGGGTTCATTGAGGGTGCTGTCTTGACTGGAGGTTTAAGAAGATAAGTTGAGGACTGGAGGTGCCCGATACTGTACTACCTAGATGTACTGATATAATGGAAACTATCAAAGAACTGCCTTCAACATCTCCAGAAGAAGCTCTACAAGTCCCAAACGATTGAAAGACGAATATTCGTATTCGCGCACTCAAATTCGCGAAGATAATCGCAGTTGACTCAGAAGCAATGAATAATTATCGCGATTACAATCGTATTCGGGTAAAGATTATGCTCAATACTGCGCAGAGGAAATTGGCGAGAAAGCTGAAGATGCCTAAAGCCTATAATGTCCATTAAAACTTGTGATTGTTATTAATTATAAATTATTGATTGTTACTGATGATCTAACATATCGAGCCGACAGTGTAACTAATAATTTCAGTTGAACAAGACATCGTTCATCATCAACTTCCGTTTTTCATGATTTCCCTCTTCCTCTATGGTTTATGATTATGGAATTTAACTAACGATGATTTCGTAGATGTCAGATTACCCAAAGTAATGGGGTCTTTGTGGTTGTTTTTATTTTGCATAAAGGCAGAGTACAGTCCATTAAACCTGGATATTTGGTTTTAATTAAAGAATTAGACCTTTGTCCTGTATCTTTTATGGCTACGTTCACTTTTAAAAAAATGAGGCATATTGCCCTAACTTACCTCAAGTGAACGTTTTGTGTCGGAAATAAGTATTTTGGAAAAGTTACCCAAAGAAAACCTGTGTTTGGCCGGTTGCAAAACTTTCCTATCTACCTTCGGTTTTTGGAGAGTGAAAGGAAGAGGCATTCCAGTTGGCGTATCCAGTATGGTTTCTACTCTCAGCACTGATACTATTTTTATACAAATCCCGGATGTATTATTCCGAGTCGAAGATTATGATCGACATGTTTCAAATCAGTGAATGACATTGAGGCGCCTCGACGTCAGAAATATTATTGAGATATGGAAATTTTCCATGGCTACGAACAGTCGAAGCTGTCAGGCTATCAGCAAACAAGTTTCACAATCTGAGATCGGTGAGTCACTGAGGGACTTTCATCGGATTTACTCCTCTTTACACGTAAAGGAGGTTTATACGGTCAAACTATAAATATACTGCAGTTACAATCACGTATGTATAAAAACGGAAGTTAGTGAAAAACGTTGTCTATTTCCACGAAAAATAAAGAGTTACACTGTTAAATCGATTTCGACGGTTAGGCCATCATCAGTTACAAACAATAACTGAAGATACATTAGAAAGGACACAGCTTTTATAGTAACAGGATAAGGGAGGTTGAATCCCATTGGTCAAGAGAAAGGAAAGGGGTACAACCAATCAAGTGCAAACAAGGTGACGGGGGATTATAGCTAATTAGATGAAGTGAAAGGGGGAAATGATTAAATATGGTTTCAAGATTGTGGAGGGATAATTCCATGCTTTATAAAAATGGACCTATTAGTGGTGAAATATATTGAGGTATATCCTCATTTAAACATTTACCAGATCTGTCACTTTTGATAATTTCGAATTTTTCAAGTACATTCAACATACCTCCCTTCGGACTAAAATGAAGAAATTCTACAAACTGTCTATCTGTCAAATCAAAATTGTAACTATGATTGGATTCCTTAAGATGTTTTGCAAATGTAGACTTATCCTTATTTTCCCTGAAATCCTCCTGATGCTCGTCTATTCTTTCCCTGAATTTCCTACCAGTTTGACCGCAATATTCGTAGCCACAAGAACATTTTAGTTTATAAACCCCACTTTTATCCTGAATATTGATTTTGTCCTTAACAGATCCTAGTAATGCTTTAAGACTATTTTTAGTTCTAAAACCTACTTTGTAACCTCTCAATGATAGAATTTTGCCGATTTTATCCGAAATTTTCCCATAATAAGGTATACTTATCCATTGCTTTTCTTCTAAATTTACATCTTCCCTGGCCAGATTGGAAACTTTTTCCCTACTCTTTTTCCTAAGAACATTATCCCATATGGTATCAACGAGATCTCCTCCATATCCGTTACTAGCCGCTATGGTTTTTGATAATGGATTTTTCTTTTGATAAATTTTGTTCACTCATTGGAATAGACAATGCTCGGTTAATCATACTATGGAAGGCTGCATGCTTATGGACTAAAGGGTGATTTGAAGTACTATGGATAGTTATATCGCTATATGTATCTTTTCTATAAATTGAAAAATCATGCTTTTCGTTTACCAAAGAGATGAACATATCTAAAATATTGAGTTTATTTCCGCCGAATTCGAGGGTAAATTTGATAAAGGAAAGCTAGATGCAAAGATGTGGTGTGCAGGCTGAGTCACGCCTCTAAACTTAATATTTTCGAAAAGGACGAATTGTTTAATTTGATGTCTATTTGTATGGATTAAAATTACTTTTTATTTGAGGGGAAATGTTATACACAGCCAGGGGTTGCTATGGGTTCTCCGTTATCTCCTCTGCTTGCAGATATTTACATGGATTATCTTGAGCAACAAATATTTACAACTTGTAACACAAATGATCTTCTCTATTGGTATAGATATGTCGATGATATTGTCATTCTATGGAAGGGCACAGAAAGACAACTAAATTCTTTTCACGAAAAAATCAATAAATTAGATCCCTTTATCAAATTTACCCTCGAATTCGGCGGAAATAAACTCAATTTTTTAGATCTGTCCATCTCTTTGGTAAACGAAAAGCATGATTTTCCAATTTATAGAAAAGATACATATAGCGATATAACTATCCATAGTACTTCAAATCACCCTTTAGTCCATAAGCATGCAGCCTTCCATAGTATGATTAACCGAGCACTGTCTATTCCAATGAGTGAACAAAATTTATCAAAAGAAAAGTCCATTATCAAAAGTATAGCGGCTAGTAACGGATATGGAGGAGATCTCGTTAATACCATATGGGATAATGTTCTTAGGAAAAAGAGTAGGGAAAAAGTTTCTAATCTGGCCAGGTAAGATGTAAATTTAGAAGAAATGCAATGGATAAGTATACCTTATTATGGGAAAATTGAGGATAAAATCGGCAAAATTCTATCATTGAGAGGTTACAAACTAGGTTTTAGAACTAAAAATAGTCTTAAAGCATTACTAGGATCCGTTAAGGACAAAATCAATGTTCAGGATAAAAGTGGAGTTTATAAACTAAAATGTTCTTGTGGCTACGAATATTGCGGTCAAACTGGTAGGAAATTCAGGGAAAGAATAGACGAGCATCAGGAGGATTTCAGGGAAAATAAGGATAAGTCTACATTTGCAAAACATCTTAAGGAATCCAATCATAGTTACAATTTTGATTTGACAGATAGACAGTTTGTAGAATTTCTTCATTTTTGTCCGAAGGGAGGTATGTTGAATGTACTTGAAAAATTCGAAATTATCAAAAGTGACAGATCTGGTAAATGTTTAAATGAGGATATACCTCAATATATTTCACCACTAATAGGTCTATTTTATAAAGCTTGGAATGATCCCTGCACAATTTTGAAACCATATTTAATCATTTCCCCCTTTCACTTCATCTAATTAGCTATAATCCCCCGTCACCTTGTTTGCACTTGATTGGTTGTACCCCTTTCCTTTCTCTTGACCAATGGGATTCAATCTCCCTTCACCTGTTACTATAAAAGCTGTGTCCTTTCTAATGCATCTTCAGTTATTGTTTGTTACTGATGATGGCCTAACCGTCGAAATCGATTTAACAGTGTAACTCTTTATTTTTCGTGGAAATAGACAACGTTTTTCACTAACTTCCGTTTTTTAAATGGGTTTCCACAACTTCGTCGCGAGTGATTTAGTTCGCACGTATGTATAATAAGATTACAATTATAATGCCACTATAATGAAGTGATCCGTTAAATAGGGAGGTGTTGGCATAAGAAAAAAACCCTTGCGCTTAATGGCTAGAGTGTATAGAGCGTAGAACAAGTTCTAAGTTTTCGAATAGGTAGGTACGATTCGATATTCATAGCTTCTCCATTTCAAATTTTTACTTCATAGTTTGAATAACAAGGGAATTAGCTCCATAGGTTGAACAGCAAAGAAATTAGCTTCGGACATCATAAGGCAACGGTAACGCATGCCCTCTTGAGGAAAAGGATAAATAGAAAAAGATTGGAGAATCGACACAGTTTTGAGGAATACTGGGTGCCAACATCTGTGTTGAGGTTGATAATTAGATTCTGATGTACCATTGTTCATGGATATCAGCTTGTATTACGTACATATGGATTAGATAAATGTAGGTGTTTTACCAAATTTGATTAAATTTCTGTCGGTAGGTGTCAATATGTACTAATATGTTGTAAGATTTAGATAATTCACCACAGAAATTGTTTAACGTAGACCAGTTACCTGCGTAGATGGGCTATGTAATAAATGGATAGCCAATAATTATCAGCGGTTTTACACATATATTTACCTCCGCATAGTTTTTTCGTATTTATGACACAATTTCCAAGTTGGCGTACAAATGTTTGCAAAACACATTAGAGCGTGATTTTTTGAAGACGATGAGGGTCTGAGGCGACGTGCGGGGGTTAGAAAGCGACACCAAAGCAGTGTAAGAAAGGCAACTTTAATTTCTTCACAGAATTCTCAATGAGTCATTTGCGGAATGAAGAGGTGAAGTTTGGCAAACAATTTAAAGTTTTCAAACGGCATCAAAGAGACAGTATCGAGTTGATAAGTTGAACGTATTTTGCCTTGGGGAGGAAAACTTTGGGAGTCTCCTGGAACACACTTCGGAAAGTGGAATGAAAACTATCGGCCTCTGCGCCGATCTACTTGACAGCGGCGGGAACTTTCCGTTACATTTTATTGGAAGACTTCTCATCAAACGAGGAACATTCAGTGGAATAAACATGTAGAGGGAAGCGTCACGCGACTTTGCTTGTTTTGGTTTTTTATTGTAAGCACTTGATCTGATCTTGTAATGAATATTTGTTATGATCGTTAACCATTGGTGCGAAAAAGGTTTTTCGACTATTTTTAAATGGAAACTGCAATCCACCCTGAGAAGTTTGACGTTAACAGCTATCCTGTAGGGTGGAGGGACCAGTGGTTGACAAGGTTGACAAGTGATTGACATCTCACCAAAAAGTATAAATAATAAGGCATAAAAGTGTTTTACGGGCTAGATCCTTTTGAATTTTGAGAAAAAATATCTTCTTAATGAAGTATAGGCGGGGAAAGGGAAAAGGTTTCAGGCGGGTTTTGTGAAATCTGGAGAAGACCCCAACAAAAATTTGGTGCTATTTCTTGTGATTTTGCTAACGAGGTAAGTATTTTATTTTGCTTCACCATGTCCTCAAAATTTTCAAATTCGATTGTACCCATGGTTTTTCTTAATCAGTTTTTTGTGTAGATTGCACTACTTGTACTATCTTTTTTTTTGGAAATAATCAAAGATAACAAGTGAAAATACGTCAATATGGATTTCTAATCGTTCTTGTCATTTGTTATTAATTTTTTCTTTATATTTATATAAATACATAGTAACACACAAGCTGCTAGTATAACATTAGAAGCGTATTGTACCTACGGTATTGAGAAAACATTGTACCTATTTTGTGATGAAACATCTGGTGATATTTTCAACTTTGTCTTTATAAATACTCATATTAATTTTATTTTTAGATGGATAAAACTAGGTTCAAATGCTCAATTTATTAATAAAATTTTGAAATAAATGTTTTGTTGATACACGGAATCATTCATTGCAGAAGAACTGCTGTGTCAAATATAGGGGGTCAATCACAGGTGTAACCAAAAATTTGGTTGTCGAATACTGGGTCAAAAAATTGATTTTGAAGAACCAAATTTATGATGTTTTGTGGCTTGAATTAGTGGTTTTTGCAATACTGAGCAGTTTGACATCCTGATGCAAAATTAAGTTTGAACAAACGGAAAACTTAACTTAATTGCTTGTCAAAGCCAAAATTTCTCTCAAGGTGTCAAACGCTGGCCCCTCCACGCTAATAAGTAGTTTTTTTATGATTTCTCAAAGTTCCGCGCGGCGACGACAAACAACCCTCCTGTATGGGCCGGACTCCCCTACCAATTGTGACGTCACTACTGCAGGGAAATTGTGAAAAACATTGGAATGTGACATCATTACTGCAGGAAATTGTGAAAAAATCATTGGAATTAAACTACTCATAGCAGAAGGGTGCAGATTGTGTCAAATTCTTCGAATGTAATCTCTTTCTATTCCAAATTACAAAATGAATACGTGGGTAATAAACTGGTCCTGTCGAGAAAAGTGAAGAAAGTGAACTGCAAACGTTTTCTTCAAGGAGATTTAATTCCGCCTTAAAGAAGAATGGGGGGGGGGGGGGGGGGGGGGGGGGGGGGATTGGCGCTCTTAGACCCCAGACTCCAGACCAATAGGTTACACAAATTAGGTTCCCATGGACTGCAAAATAAACAAACAATATATTTTATAGTCTCATGGGGGTACTGTATAAAGTATTTCACATTTTATTTCTATCAATCCATTACATTATATACCAACCCATCAAATATAGGTAGATAGGTATCAAATTTATACAGATAGAGAATTATAATTCTAAGCTTGCGGTTGAGCATTTAGTAATACGTAATACGATAATGAGTCATCGGCCAAACAGAAAAAAAAAAATTTCTCCTTTAAATCCGTCGGTTTACTTTTCAAGAAGTATAGAATCCAAAAACATGTAATAAATATAATAATAATAATAATAATTCGTCCGCAAGCCGTTCAGAGCTTTTGTCCAAAACCACAGGATTAAATTCCATGAAACTTGGGCCGAAAATCCCGTATGGGTCTTGGTAATATAATTAATGAAACAATGTTTGTATTGTAACTTAGATACAAAAAAGGAGGCTCTCCTGGTATACTAGAAACTTCATAATTGAGGATAATAAAGGAACAAAGAAATAATTCAATACATTCTTGGCTTACAACGCAATTTAAAGAGCAATGATTGTCACGGAAACTGGGAAGAATGTCAAGATTATTTCCATCGTATCCTTATCAAGTTTCTAAATAAGTGGTGGGTATTTTGCTATCTAGTTCGGGGAATCTTGTCACTGTCATTGTCACCCGTTCAGACAAGAGAAGTCAAGGGTTCTGACGACCACTGAATTGAACGATCTGGAAGTTTATAAAGAACTGGGGAGGCCAGAAGGAAATTGCTTTTCTGAAACCAGTAACGTTTCAAGATAAGGTCACCATCCTCATGACAAGAATATAGAAAAAAAGTTTCATTTTATCTATCTCTAAGTATTTACGACTGGCTTACAGTCTATCCGAACTATCTTCACTGTAAGTAATTGTTTTCCAGATTGATCGTGACCAAATCATATTCCATTGAAAGGTTGATTGGTAATTACAATTGGTAAGGTTAAGGGCCGGTTCATCAATCGCATTTGATAGCCTGATTAAAGTATGACTATGTCAAATTTCTGACTATCTTCCACATACCTGTTTATCAATTCAGTTTCACTGCTCAGTTATCCGAAAATCACTGATTATTGTAACCGAGCGCCTGGGGTACAATTACAGTTATTTGCTCAGTTAAATGAGAAATGGAATCATTCGTGACAGTTTATTGTAATAAACTTATATACCTTATATCGCCCATGTTTCTTTCCTTGTAGTTTGAAAATGATGGACTCTGATTCTGACTGGGAATAAGGAGAATCTGATTTCTCAGATGAAAAAGTCATGGACCTTCTCGCTTGGGTAAGAGCGAGGCCATTTGAATAATGAATTTCTAAAGAAAATATACCACACAACCCACATACAAATACGACCCAACACAAGTACTACCCTGCTTCTAATTAATGAACGAGGATAGCGACGAAAGGTGATTGAATGAATAGTTAAAGCGCGGTTGTGGGGAATCGTTGTTCTCACCCAAATAATTATCTGTGCTCTATTGAACATGTTAGCCCAAGTGAACTTTGTTCATTCGATTTGCTAGTAGAAACTTGCTCTAAACTCGATTGGAACTTCCGCTTTCTCATCAACCTGGATGAACCTACATCAATCTACTCTCAACACGAATGTTATTTGTTTTCGAGTAGGTATTTAGGCACATGAAGGTAAAGTTAGAACTTGGGCAGAGTGGTAACATATCGATATTAGAACTATAATCCCATATGATGGGCCGCTTCTATAGTGAAATAGCATACTTTGGTCCAGATATCCATTTCGTAGTTGGTTGACAAGACCACGGGGTTGACAAGAAACTTCACAATCTCGATTGTCTTCATTTTTCGGTGTGTCGACGTGAAAATATGCACTTTAACCTGTTGTGCGATTTGTAAAGAACCAATCGCCACGCTTATAGAACAATAATTGTTTGGACGTTGATATTGACGATATTTTAGCGAATTTTCGTAAAAAAAGAAACTATACGGATTTCTTTGCACTCAAAAAGCACAAATTTCAAAACAATTTAACATTATGCAATGTAGTAATTTACAAAAATTCGCTCATACGATCATGCTGCATGACTGGAACTTTTTTTTTTCTTCAGTTTTTACAGATTTTCTGGCAAATAATAATGAAATTCAAGTATGCTCTTCAGCATAATTTTGTGTTCAAATTTTTAAATGTTCTAGTTAATCGTTGATAATTTGGTTTTGACTGAAACTCTGCTAAAAATTATAAATTTAAGCTATTTTTAGTAATTTTTTTAAAGTTCATTTTTGAAATTTGACCAATTTAATGTGCTCGAAAATTGTTGGCCAACGAACATATCCTTTCGTTCGGAAAGCTTAATCTTTTGGCGCAAGAACGGGATTTTTATCTCAATCCTAAGGAGAGTTATCGTCTGGAATCACACACACACAAACACACACACACACACACACACACACACACACACACACATATATATATATATATATATATATATATATTTATGAAAAAGCGCAAACTTCAGGAATCGTTTCAGAATGCCTCAAAACGGATTTCAATGAAGAAACTCGAAGAAAATTATGATTTTGAAATTTTCCGAGCTATTGTAATAGCTATTTTCTACGAGAATTCGCTAAAACGACAAAGGAGGAAGCAATTATACTCACAATAAAAGAAAACAAAAGGGTTAGAAATTCTAAATACAAACGCTTTCAGTAGATACACTGCGGCATGAATTTAACATTCGGCACTTTAATTACCTAATAACATCATTGATGTTGGAGGTATAGGTCGTTATCATCCTCATTTCCACCGTCACCATCCACCATTTCAATCGTCTCCTAATGTCCCATAGAGTCAACCTATCAAATTTCAACTTCATAGGATGAATAGAAGAGAATTCAGCTCATTCAGCTGATAAATAAAGAAGATATGATTATTTCAATCGTCTCATATTGTCTCATGTGGTAGGAATTATTCACTACAACCACGTTTGGCCACGCACTGCGCTGTGGTGGGAGGCGTGGGGGTAATACCAATATAACGTAAAAAAGGGAGTACATCAAGAACTTGCCCTGCCCTCATTTTTCGTTCAATTGAGCTGATTTTTTTTTAATTCACTCTTCATGTTGTCATCTTTCGATTGATTGGAGAATTTTCTTGTATACGATACTACATGATGGTTTGCATGAGTTGGCAAAATCGGAGGTTTTATCATGTCGTTCCTTCATCCACCAGCGCATGTCCCCAGGAAATTTCCAGTATTTTTTTCAGTCATTCAATTCCCACACTTCTCACGGTAATTTAGAAAAAAAATTCGATCCGATACGACAAACTGGCCGGTCAAAAAATGTTCCCGAAGAGCGGGAAACGTCGTTTCGAGAAAAACGCGATTGAAAAAAAGTCGGCTCTCGCGAACTCGCCGCGACTCCGGCCGAAGCACTTGCTCGTTTTGTTTTGTGGAAATTTCTACTTCTCTCTCAAGAAACTATTGAAACACTGTCTGACACTGACGCAGGCTAGGACAAATAAAAATTATCAACACAAGTAGAAGAAGAATAAGATAACCTCATTTACATTAGCTTTATTTTGATAAAGCTGACTGTAAGCTGTACGTGAGACTGTACTTCAGTGGGTTATTACGATACGCTTTCATGTTTGTAAAATTTTGAAAATATATTCATTTTGTTCAGAAAATAATGTAGTTTTAGAAAATGTATTCACCCCAAAATCGAATTTCTTGCCCCCCCCCCCCCCCCCCCCCCCCCCACCGTTAATATAATACGGTTCGATCGTTCGAAAGGATTCCATCAAATATATAAAGATTCTACTGCTATGAGAACAACAGGAGTTAAATTTCCCCGGAAATGCAATGGTTGTAGGTAAGTGAAAATCATCATAAAACGTGGTAACATTTTGGGTGACGGAACGGGTAACAAAATTTTTAAAATAACCACCAGCAATGAGACATATCCATTTCCATGCCAAAATATTGAATCATAGATATGTTTCTGTGTTAATAACAACTAATATTGTTTGTTAACCTATATCTCACACTTGTTTCGAGGAAACTACGTTAACATTTTAGTTTTCACGTATTGTTCGTATCGCGTTACACTTTTCATGATGTGAGGCAAATTTTAGGATTCCCCCCCCCCTCCCCCTACAAGGACTATTATCTATCCATGTTAACAAAAAGCTGCAGATTATTCGATTTATCCAACCATACTATATTAACTACTGCGAAGTGTGTGGCCAACAAGCTGAGTTATGAGCATGATTATATGAATAATTGTTTACACACAGGTGATCATTTTCAATTATTGATACTGTGAACATGATTGCAACTGCTTGTTAATATCTGATGATTTCATTGAGCTGGTGTTTCGATGATTTGATTCATAGCAGGTGATCCGAATATTGCGAGAACGGTTTGATTTGTGAAGTGGTGATTAAATCATTTTAATAGATAATTTCTATACTTTACACTCTAGGAAGCTGTAATTTCGTAGCCTCTTTAGGACATTTACTTGACGATGCCCAGGGTCCGGATCAGCTGAGTGGCTCTTAGAGCTTGCATACGAGTCTGCAACACATACGAGTCTGCAACTAAAGATATGAAATGTCCCAATGTGTTGCAGACTCGTATGCAAGCGTTTTCTTTTAGGTTACTTTTCTTTTAGCACAATAAATTGGTGAGAATTCGAAAAAATTGCTGAAAAAATCCCTAAAATAAGCAATAAACGGCTAACGATAGTAATTTTACCTCACCTCGCCTGCCATCCCGAAAAAATAGTAAGGGAATCTACTCTAAGGTAAATGTTCGGATGAGGATGATTGAATTCATTATTGAACCACGAATTGAAGGATTCGCACGCGTTCGTGGTCAACGTCACCTCAACTGACTTGGACGTCGAAATAGCGGGAGGGTACTTAGCGTTTGACTGTACATAATTGTCGTGCAGGTATTCAGCAAAAATTCGAAATTTCTCTCCCTCTCTTGAAGGTTTGTCTATTTTGATAGAAAAAAGGTTTCATTTGACTGAAAAATGCTATAGTTAAAAAAAAAAAAAAAGTAAGAAAATTTCTAGGTTATTTTTACCTCAGAAATTTCCGCCATATGTTATGGAGGTCGAAAACTTATATTCTTCTCGCTGGTACCTTTTTGTACAAGATAAAAAATAATATCTTCTATCTCTTCGGATTCCCGTTTGTTACTCCTAGTGAATCAATTGCACTTCGATTTCCCACTACTCCTTAGCTTGGTGTTAAAGCAAGAAGTGGAAAAACATGTTGACCTCCAAAATCTTAAATTTTTCATCCAACATCAAAATTTCTATTCGATTTTCGCGTTTCAGAGATTCCTGGAATGATATCAACTTGTGGTTCCGTCCGGCTATAAATGCACATAATGTAATAACATAAAAGTGAGAAAATAAAAGATTGTATTATTAAAGAACAGCCTCTAAACTGTTTACGTAGGACAAAAGAAACCACGAGATTCGACGTTCAATCATTTTGCATTATGACTGCCGATAATATTGTAAAGCATGTAAGAC
Organism: Adelphocoris suturalis; assembly: GCA_030762985.1. Classification (NCBI taxonomy): domain Eukaryota; kingdom Metazoa; phylum Arthropoda; class Insecta; order Hemiptera; family Miridae; genus Adelphocoris; species Adelphocoris suturalis. Next base: position 57,976,872 of record CM061044.1, read on the forward strand.
ATGAAATGAATCTCTTCTCAACTCATGCCTCCCTCAAAAAGTGAAGTGCAGTCTCTTGCCGGCTTTACAAACAATGTTCAGTTTTCACGAGGAAACATAATAGCTTAACGTGTAAGCGAGGTGGAAGAAAGTTTAACCGCTTCAGCCTTTCCTCTTCAGACTTTTTCATATTGCTAAAAAGTTGGCTCATACAGCGACTAGCTATAACCCGGGGAGAAGCGTCCCGGCCTAGATTATTTTTATATCGCCAAGGTTCGTTCAATCTCTTTCCCTCCTAATGGGATTATAGTACTTCCGTTATTATCTTTTCATTTTGGGAAACTCTCGAAGTCTTCAGACCCTGAGATATAACCAAAGATTCATTATTGTTGACGCTGCGTCGAGGGCTCAAAAAACTAAGGACAAGCACTCAGCGAACTTCCTGCGAGTAGTTTAAGTACCTACCTGCCGCGACTCTCACTTCTTCTCAAGTTGTGATCATACTTATCTCATTCAGTGAAATTTCTTCGAACAAATTTTCTCATAAAATGAAATTGAGAACCGCTCTAATAATGGCGGATGATGCTTTTTCAAAAACGTTTTCTTCATACACAAACCTTTATTATAATTATCATTTCCAAGGTCTGAGAAGGATTTATTTCTCCATCCCCCTCATTGAAAGACTGTGGTTTATCGTATGAAGCTTTCTCTTATTTCTCAATTATAATTTCTGAAGCCAATCCCTCAACCACCATACTAGGGATTTTCACTACAAGGTCGTCTACCTATAAGTATCTTCTCTAGGTCGAGTATCCCAAAGACTCTGAACCTTTTGGAATAGGAATGGGGCGTTCCCGTACAAATCCGGAACTTCTCCCGGTCAGGAACGGTTCCAAAGATCGGTTGCGTGGTTCCAACGGTTACTCCTTCAGAAAACCTCGTTCCCGACTAAACCCAAAGAAAAAAATGACGTTATTCTACTTGAAATGAATCTAACACGTAAGCTGTCCATGCGGCTTCGGACTTTACCCACAAAGCGGTTTTTGCCAAGCATCATCCTATGCCTAAAACAGATTTTGGTTCAATTTATAATTATCAATATTGTTCTCCGAGGAGTCCGTAGTCACTAGCGAATCGAGTAAAAGGGGCGAGTGTTTTCGATGTAAGGACATCATCATCAGGCCGTCGAAACATTACTGAAGTCAGTCATCAGGCCGGACAAAATCAAAGGTGAAATAATTAGAAACCCTGTCAATGGAAACAAATAATTACCGGAAGAACGGATAGCTTAAAAAGGAAATCTGGGCTCTGTGGAACAACAAAAACGACCATGTTTGAGCTGCTCTACTATCCATCTCGTTCACTGGAATTTACTTATTTACTATTTATTCATTTTTGCTTGACTCATCACAATATTCAGGTCTCATAATGTTCAAAAACTCTTGATTTAACAGCTTGACACAATTTACAGTTAAAAGTTCAGTTTCTCAAGATTTTTCATATCAATTAGCCGATGTTATGGGAAAATGGGCGCAAAATTACTGAGGGGCTCAGTTGACCAAACTTTTGTTATTATATCAACCATTAGGCTATTAACTGACGTGTTGAAAGAGAACAAATAATATATTTTGGAATCCTTACGGAGTCACAGATAATTCAATTCGTAGGGTCACTATCGACCCCAGGGCAGGGCCGGCGCTAGGGCCATGCGGAACATGCGGCCGCATGGGGCGCCGAGAGGAAAGAGGCGCCAACGCGCCGGCGAAGCCGGCGCGCGACGGCACGGCGTGTTAAAGATTTTTTAAAGTCCATTTTTCTGAACCAAAACATTTTTTGCTGAAGACATATATTTTTTGGATATTAAAGAAAAGGTCTATTTATGTTTAACACTTCTTTTTGAGATAGGAAACTTACATCGGAATAGGGCGTCTTCCGTAAGGAGTCCTTAAGTTTTAATAAAAAAACTAGAAGTTCCACCAGAATTCAAAACTGAAGCCCAAGTAAGGCCAAGAAAGACAAAAAGGCAATTTTCCTACGAGAGCGAAGAAGAACCTGCTATCTCAGGAAAAGAGTCGTTTAAAGTAGATTTCTTTTTTGTTGTTTTAGACAAAGCAATCAACTCTTTGGAGGAAAGATTTGAATTGTTACAAAATCATGGTAACCATTTCCAGTTTCTCTATGACCTTAAACTAGTAGAGCAACTGAACAAAGAAGAACTTAGAGAAAAGTGTAATAAGTTAGAAGGAGTATTGACGGCATCTAATGACAAAGATATAAATGGAGAAGACCTGTTCAAAGAAATAGTCATGCTTGCACCTTTGTTACCAAAAGACAGTTCGGCTGAAGCAACACTAAGTTACCTCACCAAAAGTGGCATGATTGACATTTTTCCGAATGTATTTATTGCATTAAGAATTCTAATAACACTTCCAGTATCAGTGGCCAGTGGAGAGAGAAGTTTTTCGAAGTTGAAAATAATCAATAGTTACCTACGTTCAGCCACTTCACAAGAACGCCTGAGTGGATTGGCAACACTGGCAATTGAAAACGACGTTCTGAATTCACTGGACACAGATTTAGTTTTGAGAGACTTTGCCAAGACCAAAGCACGAAGAGTTCAAATTTAGCAGTATTTTTTTGTAATTTTTGCCAAAGGACATGTTTTTAAAAGTTTTGTTACCGTAAACGTTAACATAATGTCAATTTCCATGACGTTATCAGTAACTAGTGATATTTAAATGTTTGTCTTTGTCATTTTTGCCGTAGGCCATGTTTACGTTTATTATGTTTTTAAAGGTTTTGTTGCCGTAAACATTAACACAGTCAATTTTCATGACGTTACCAGTAACTGGTGATATTTATATTTGTCTTTGTAATTTTTGCCGTAGGTCATGTTTACGAGTACCTTGTTTTTATAAGATTTGTTACCGTAAACGTTACCACAATGTCAATTTTCATGACGTTACCAGTAACTGGTGGCATTTAAATGTTTGTCTTTGATTTTTAGTGATAAAGATAAGTACTGATGTTACGTTACAAGTTAAAAATAAATATTGTTATATATATTTAAATGTGAGCTTAAATTTTTTAACTCCCAGTCCCAACTTTATATTCCATTTGATACCATTATTCGTTGTAAAAAAAGGCCTACATTTGATATAAATAAATAATTCTTTTACTTTAATTTTGTAATTTTATTCAATACTATATTATTACTTACATTTTACAATGTGTACACTTTTGATTATAATTAGGAGTTTATATAATTATATATATAATACCAAAGTGGAGGTATTATTTGGGGGGGGGGCGCCAAAAATGACTCTCGCATGTTCAGTGAAAATGCCTTGCACCTGCCCTGCCCCAGGGTGACGTCCACATAGCAAAACAATAACCTTTACTAGGGATATAATTATTAAATTTTTGGCATTGCTGAAATTTCGATTATATGAGCACATACCTATCCTAAATTTTAAATCAATAATCCACTATCGAGTACTTAATCAACCAATAATCCACTTTCCTGTACTTTGGGTATTCATTATTTTAATTCCCAAAGCTCATTAAATCAAAATATTATTGTCAGAAGGTTCCTTAAAATCGTTTACTAATTTTTCTTCCTCTTGGAAATGTACAAAATTATTACTATAATCTACGGAATTTCTAAAAAACAAAAATTACTACCTGATTTTGAATGGAGTAAGACAGCCAAAGACCGTGCACAAAAGAGATTTTTTTCACTTCGGTTTCAACTTGATAGGAACCTGAAAAGCAGATAATAGGGTTATTTGAGAGTATCATGCGGGTACACCGATCTGTAATATGAGAATGATTCCGATTCAATTGGTACATGCATAACTAGTGTGGTAAGATGGAGTAGCAGCGCGAGCGGAATAATGAGGCCATCTCCAGGGTTCCGAGTAAATTGAGTAGCGGAAACGTGATCAGCATTGACGGAGACTACGGTAACGATTGTACAGTGATTCAGACAGGGTGTCAGCGTATAATGGTAAGCGCCTAATCAATCAGATTATTGTAAGCAGCATCCGGTTTTATTTTAGAAATTCTTCTTTGCAATTTCTTTATCTTATTATTTTGAATTGGAGCCGGTTTCCATAGATCTTTGCTAAACTATTTGATCCTTGACTAAATATGGTACATATTCACAATACAGTTCCACTCTTGCAGCACTATCGTACGAGCAAAGTTTTGTAAAATTCGTATTATATTTTATGCTAAATTGATGTGAAATTTCAGCACTTTGAGCAGAGTTGAATCGATAATATCTCGTTTATCGCAAAAAACTTGTTCTAAATTTAACCTATTTAGTCTAAATAATAGTCTTCCGTTTTAAAAAATACTTGGGTTTTGTGAGATGGCATTCCTCATGTTGAAATTGGAGTTGGTGAGGTTAGAGATTATAAGGCCTCTTCAGAACTGCAATTCTAAATCTATTTGGTAAGATGATGCTATCTCATAGGTGCTAGGTTGATAGTTAAATTAGTTTATTATTTATATTATATATATTGATATTTACCTGTAGTGGTAAGTTGTGGCCGCTGACTGTGCGTCAGCTGATCATCACCAAATTCAGCGAGGCACAAGTTCCGACATGGTGATTCATCATATCAAAATTTAGTCCAAATCGGGCCAGCGGTTTCGGAGGAGAAGTGAGCACAAAATTTTACCCATAAATATATACATTCATATATAGGTATATAGAAATCTGAAAATTAATGACTATTGTAATCATATTCTACACCATCTGAAACGTAAAGAAAATGCATCCCCGCCTCCAAGTGCCGCGGGCGCCGTGCCGACGGCTGTAAGTTGGGTAAAATACTTCGAAATTTTAGAGTTGTCCGCCGTTTTTATCTATTTTTAGCAAGTTTTTGAAAAAAATAAAGCTTTCACAATGGCTTCTAAATTTTTTAAATAATTAAGAAATTAGGTCAATAAAAAACTACTTAAACTAATTTTATGACCATTGAGCAACATAATACTTTTTATTTTGCAACAACACCTATAGGTAAGTAAGTTTCAATTTTACGTTTGTCCATATAGTATTCTAGATTTGTATTTACCTACTTTATAAATTTATGAAATCATTCAACGTTTTGATTGAAACTATTTTTTTGGACACTAAAAGCTTATCTGGTTTTGCTGCTGTTTTCTTTATGGAATATTAGGGATGAAGCCTTTAGGTTAAACTTCCAAAATCGCCTCTTCTTTATCACCCGTTAACGTTTACTGGAGCCATTGTTTTTTTTCTTTTTTTTTTTTCTCCCTGTTGGGTTTTTTGGTAGTTTAGGAGAATCCCGTGTTATGAAAAGAGACCACAATGAGAGCACAGGGTTAAATAGCCGGTGCTTCATTCCCTTTTATTAGCTAGTAAAAAAGGAAGGTGCAAATAAAGAGCTACGAAGCGCTCGACAACAATGTGCCCCCGTAATCGAGCGCTTGGCTTGAAGAAACTTAAAACGATGCTATCCTTTCGCCAATCTTTTTTGAGAGCCACCCTCTTCCCTTTCTTCCACCATTAAAACTCAGGGGGTACGCAATCTGTTATCAAAGAACTATTATTCTTGAATCATTGCTCCTTCTATCTGGAGCGAATAACAATTCTAGTATTTTTTCTGGAACTGCCTTCTTTTGACTGTCACACTCGCATTACCTGTAGGGGGGATCTTGAATTCCTACCATCACTTTTGTGTTGACCCATAGAACAATGAAACATGGAACGTGCATTAACTTTAAAACCTACTCAGTGGATCAAGTTTGTTCTGTACTTATCATTTTTACACATAAGTCTAAATGGACCTTGGCTAAATGGACCATGAATGTACATGTCAGCAAACACTTGTCTAGTAGGTAAGATAAAATGCCTTGAGCGATCTGTGGGGGGGAGGGGGTTGTAAGCAAAAACAGTTAAACAGGATTAACTTGATGATATTCGCAGTGGATTATCTGTCTCTCCCACCCTGACAACTTTAGAGGAAGAAAAGCTGAAAATAAATTAAGGACTTCAGACCCCTGTGATAAATGCGGTAGGTAGATACAGTTAAGAAAAGATTCGCTGAGCGTTCTCAAAAACTGAATCAGCTGCTCGATTGAACCCCACCAAGTAATGTTTCAGCTGGGGCAAGTGAATAGAGGGTTGATAACTCTGGCTTGTTGTTGACCATCGGGAACATTCCTCAGCATACAGAGATGTGTTTGAAGGGATGATACGAAGCATCTGAGTGGCAGTTGCTCAGGGCTCAGAGAAAAAGGGAGAAGGTTGCCTCTCATACCATCCTCTATCGAACAGATCCCTCCTCAGTTCTGTCATCACTAAAGCAGAGGTTAAGGCAAGCTTAAGAGCTAAGCTGGCAACTAAGGGTGCCCCAACACGTAAAGCCCCACACAATGGGTAGAAACGGAAAACGGGGAACGTGAAACGTCCATTGCGGATGAGTTTTTCGCTCCAAGATTGATAGCGGCGTTTCCCGTCCTGTATCCGGCCCAGGCCGATGGTAGCGTGTCCCGCGGCTCTGTCCCGTCTTACTCCTGTCCTGTTTCTGCCTAGTGTGCAGTAGGTATGGATTGAGATTTGTTACATAACACAAAAGTTGTATTATACTATATGCAGATATTTCAAAGTGTAGAACCCAAGTCTTATCTCACGAACGATTTAAGCTACACCGATGTGCAGTTGGTTTTATTAAATTCAGCGTACAAAAATACATTATGAATATAACCCTAAACAGGTTTCTTGAAGAAACCCACGATTTTAACGATTGTTGAAAACTTTAAAATCAAATTTAGAGTACTTAACTAATCGAATAAGCTGGTTGAAGAACTCAGACCAAGGATCTGGAAAACCTACGTTTGTGCTGAATAAGCACCCCCTTATTTGTCTCCGCTTGTAATTTAGAACTTGCAAGGACGAATATGGAAACGGAAATCGATTGGACATGGGCCTTATCAGGCAGAGACGTAAGTCATTGGTCCTCCCTACTGGATGGAATCCCACAATTGAAAATGGAAATGGGAATCTTCTGTGGTGAGATAAAACTATTCCTTCACTGCGTGGGGAATCGAACTCCGGTCTCACACACGATAAGTGAGTATGATAAGTAGCTAGTGCGCTATTAAAACATTGCGTGAGACGCAAAATATTTATATATGTCTTTATATAACCGCATTTCAACAATCAGAGTAATCCCATTCAAAATAATAGGTAATAGCTTCTTAACAATAAAATATGAGTGTGTTCCAGAAATTTCTTTTATTACGTTTCCACCCTTAAATAGTGATGTTGTGATTACAGACGCATGTTACCCAGCCGATGTAGTATTGTAGAGCCTAATTTTGATCGGTAGTTATGGCTGGTCGTGAACTAGATGTGTTTGTGTGCATTTTGCTACCTTCCATCTGCAACTTGGGCCACTACTACATGTCAATTGGACTGCCTAACAAACAGCCTAAATCCAACTATCAGTCTATGTTTCTATCTATTTATAAATTTTGTTGGTTGTGTCCCCAAGCAAATTCTCCTGGGGGTGGTCGTTCGAGATATCAAAAAACATAGTTACATAGGTTTTTGTAGTACCTAAAGCTACCAAGACACTTGCAAACATCAACTTACGAATTTTTATTCGATTTTTGGACTCGGCGAATCTTGAAATGTAAAACAACAAATTTTTAGGGGGTTAACGATTTTTTTTCCTTTGAATTACAAAAGTTTAAAAAGATTCTCATGATGTACACAGATAGTCATGACGCCTCGTAAACACTGCTCAATATACACTCAGCGTCCCATTTCTCTGAGTTGCAGATCCCCCATGGTTTTTGCTTATTTTCATTTCACCGTCTGCCTTGTCGTTGAGATGAAGTTTGTCAAGAAGCAGATTAGGTTACTGTCATCATGTTAGCCGGAGAGAGAAAAAAAATGCTAAAAGCTCGATAATAGAATCGTTGAGCAAACAACTTTAATATCTCCTCAGAAGGGAAAAATAAACTGATTCAGCCGGGCCTTCCTTGGGTTAATGCTGTGTTTTGTCCTTTGAGACCCTTTCCGCCGCCTCTCCTTCACAGTCAATTCATTCTTTCTGTATTTGTGTGCAGGCTGTATGCTCAGTTTCATTTCGTTGGCCACTATGGAACCAAGACGCCATTACCAGTAGCGAGCCTTCCCTCTGTCTTATCATTCTAGCCCTGAGGGGAATGTATGACAATTTTATATCCCTCTGATGAATTGTAGACTGGAAATAAGGCCATGGAAATGTCTCTCTTGGTTCGGCGTGAGGAGTTTCAGAGGTTTTATTATATTTTTATCAAGAAGCTGTAAGCAGTCATTGCCTCCAGCGAACAGACTTTATAAATTCAATTTTCTTATAGAATGAATCTATTGCAATGGCTCGGGAAATTTTAAAATCAAAATGTTTGAAAAATTGAAATCCGTTTTTAGGCATTCTGACGATTCCTGAAGTTTGCGCTTTCCCATATATATAGCATTCAAGACTCTCCTTAGGATAGAAATAAAAATTCCGTACTCGCGCCAAAAAATCAAGCGTTCCAAACGGCAGGACGAGTTCGTTGGCCAAAACTTTTTGAGGAAATTAAATTGGTCAAATTACAAAAAATGTACTGAAAAAATCATTAAAAACGGCTAAAAATCGTTAAATTTATATTTGTGGCAGAATATTCCTCAAATAAAGTTTCATATCTAGTAAACTATGAAATATAGGTAGCATTCAAAATTGTATGTACAAAATTCGCTGGAAAATTTGCAGAAAAATCGATAAAAACTGCGAAATTATTTACTTAAAATAAGTTGTTTACCATGAAATTAATAGTTAACAATTTCCTTGCACTCAAAAAGCTCAAATTTCAAAACATTTTAACATTATACAATAAGATTATTTACGAAAATTCGCTCATACGATCATGCTACATGAGTGGACCTTTATTAAATTCAATCAACTCAGCATGCTCCATTTCGTAATATACTATTATACACTATTATAAGTGTGTACTACATAATAATGCGATACTCAGTTAAATTAAACTTGGCTAGAAGGAATAAACTAGACTTTACTAAAAGTCCCAATCTGGCCAGATTGATCGTATGTGCGAATTTTGGAATAATATTTTTTATTATCTATCTGCGAAATTATTTTGAAATTTGAACGAGTTAGTATGCACAGGTTGAATTATCAATAAATTAAATTGAACATAAACCTTTTCTGAAATTTTCTGCTATGAAAAAGAAAAAAAAAAAAAAAAAAAAAAACTTGGACTTTCATAATTAGGTATTCAATGTTTTTATAGATTTTTAACACCTTAAATGGATTTTGAGCACATTCTTAAGTAAAATTTACAGCCAAAAGTGCTTGATGTTCCAGTTGAGATTTTAGTAATTCATCGTCCTCAAAAACGGCTGTCCATCACAATAAATTATACTTTCTTTTGGAATGCTAATTTTTTGGGAGAAAGAATTGACTTTTTCTGTCTCAATTCATGGAGTGTCATCGTCATGAAAAACATATCTCTCTCTGTCTGTATGTAAGTATGTGTATACATAAATTAAAAATAAACTTCAAGAATCGTTACAAAATTACTCAAAACGGATTTCGGTGAAGAAATTCTTGAAAAATTGTAATTCTTAATATTAAGAGCCATTCAAAAGCTTGTTTTTTTTTTTTTTTTTTTTTTTTTTTCTTAACGAAAATTCACTCAAACACGACCATGGTGAAATAAATAAAACTCATAAAGTCTTACGAATTATCCACTTCTTCAAAAGTACCCGAAGAACATACTGAAAAGTACCGGATGAGCGAATTTTCGTAAATTCACTCGTCAAATTACCATGTGATAATAATGCAAGCAAACTTTCCCATGTTGGGTCGCAACAATATCCACCTCCAAAAGTCGTGATTCTCAGTGACTGTCTCAGTCTGCTAACGATATTTAAGAACATTAATACGCGCTTGACCATGCTAGAAGCCAAAATTTCTATGAAGGTATCATATCTTCATACCCACAGTACAATAGTTATTTTCTGCTGGGTGAAGGGGCACCGAGGAATTCCGAGCAGCGAGAGAGCTGACCTTTTAGAAAAGATGTCATTCAGCTACCTGAAGCTCAACCCACCATCATTTTCTTATACACCGACCTAAAACGCCACATTAGGGTTCAGATGAACAGCATGTGGAAAGGACACCATAATGCATACGAAAGAGGAGAACACCATAGAACAGTATTCCCTGAGGTCCCTCTTAATCCTCCCTGATTTCAAATATACACCAGCCCCCATCCTAAACGTTTTTATAGCTCCATCACAGGGCTCAAACTGGGCACTGCAACACGAAAACGGCCCTTTTCAAAAAAGGCATCGCTCTCTCGCCGTACTGTCCCCACTGCGCTTCTCACGAAGAAAATCTGGAGCATATTTTCCTGGAATGTCCTCACTACCACACTCATAGAACAACGTTACTAGAAAGCATAATATGGCAAGACATCGACAACCCCTGCAATATTATCTCCATTATAAGAGGAACAAACAACGCAAACGTTGCAACTAATGTTTATTTACGAGTTTTTGACATTCAAATATAGATCTAACATTTTGTAAAAATATCATAATTATATGTATTAATATGTAAAATTGCAATAATCTGTAAGGCTGAAATTGATTCGAAACCAATAAAGACTTTGAAAAAAAAAAAAAAAACTTTTTCCGAATACTATTTTGCTAAGCAGTTTGCATACCTACATTTAGCGAATTGTCGTATTAGCCAATTTCAGTAAAAAATAAACTATTACAATGGCTCGGAAAAATTTAAAATCAAAATTTGAAAATTTCTTCATTGAAATCCGTTTTGAGGCATTCTGAAACAAATCCTAGAGTATATATATATATATATATATATATATATATATATATATATATATATATATATATATATATATATATATATATATATATATATATATATATATATACATATATACATTTTTTCAAATGTATATATATAGGTATATATTTATACAGGGTGTCTACAGAAATTAGGGGACAAAATCAAGTAATAGATTCTACACATTATTTCTGATCGAAAGTTGCTCATAGAGATTTCTCTTTAAACGCTTTGTTTACAAGTTATCCAATTTGTATTTATTTATTTTTTTTTTTCGTGTTTTGGACCTCATGACATACTAAGAATACCTTTGGAAATACCGTTGAATTTCTTATAACCCTGATACAAAGTAAATTTGTTTTAGTTAATTTTAATTGAGTAAAAGAAAGATGGCCAAAGTACAAAATTAAAAAAAAAAATTTTAAATCGACGTTTTTTCTCCCGTTTTTTTTTTTTTTCCTACCAGTTTGTGAATTTTTCGGCGTGTACTCTTCGGAAAAACTTCCTCAAACTGTCAGCTTTTGAGAGATGTAGTCTATTTTACTTTTACTTTGCTAATTGGGAGAGAAACGTATGTTCGTATGTTATAAAAGATGGGTTTTCCCCGAAATCGAGGGTTTAGTGAGAAAGTTAGTGAAATTTTTTCACGCTGAATCGAATGGTCACACTTGAGATCTCACCAACTCCGTTATAACCAAGTTTTACTCTTAACTAACTAGTTTTACCCTTTAAAACACATGAAATTGAGTATACAAAAATAAACTAAAAATCTGTTGATTGGAGGCTATAAGAAGCATGAGGGAAATAATGCCCCTCACTTCTGGTGTAACTCTGGTTAAGAGAATCATTAGAAATACTAGTAATAATCATTATCGAAAATATATTTAAAAAACTGACCAAAGGGATCGAATGGTGACATGAATATTATTGGTAGATATTCGCTACCTATCTTAGAAAATATTATTGTTACGTAGTAGTAATACTGACTAATCATATTGTTTACTCAATACCTACAAACCATGTGAATTTTTATATAACATCAGCCGTACTTTCAAGGCTACGACGTGACATAGCATCGCATCCTATACGTAGCATCGCAGTGGGTCAATTGCTTCATGGAACATTTGGTTTTAGAGAGAGCACAACCCTATCAAGTCCTACGAGCTTCTTCCTCACATCAATCGATATGGCTCTCGATGTTTTTTATGGCCACCAGTTGGGAATAAAATGGAACAGTAAAACTTTATGGTTTGATCCTATACACAAAATGCCATGTTGATGATTAACTTCATGCGAAATGATTCACCATTGGTACTTGAATCCTTCAATACAGTCAATAAATGTCTCCCGAATGAAACGAAGTGGTTTGTTTATATGACAGCATTCTTACCTTACTCCGTGCAATCAATGTTGGTAGTTGAATCAATAAAGTATCAAAAGGATTGTACTTCAAGCAGCATTAAATTAATATAAAATCTACCTAGAAAGTTACTGCAAGTTATTATGTACGTATGTATACATAAACGCTATTTTTCGTTTCTTCACTACCGAAGCGAAGGTAGGGAATCTTTGTATTCGTGCAAGAAGTCGAAATAGAATTGTCCCCCAAAATCAAAATTTCAACTTGCCATTTCCGTTTCAGTGTTTTCTGATCAATTTTGGCTCCGTCACTGTCTGTCTGCCGGTCTGTTTGTGGTAAATCTTTGTTACGCCCAAAAAATACCAAGTTTTAGTTCAATTCTGATGCAATTTTCAGGGATTTTCCGGGTTAGCTCCTAGACGGTCTCATTACTTTCATTACCGCGAGATCAACAATAGTCTGTCTGCATGGTCAACTTGAATTTATTGTATTGCCGGTTCCTCATCATGTATTGGACCGATTCTGTTCAAACTCGGGGAATGTTCCAGGAAATTTCCCTTTGAATTATCTCACAATTCTTAATGTGGAAACTATTGCGCGAGCGCAGAACTGAGATTGATTGACACAGACAACACTCCGAGACTAATGGACCGGTTTTTATGAGCTTTCTACGAAATATCGCTCAAAACCACTAAAATAGCTAACAAGTTTCAGTTGTGCAGCATGGCTATATTAGCGATTTTTCTTAAATTATCCACCGTACTATAATGTGTTAAATTGTGTTGAAGTTTGAGCGATTTCAGTTGAAAGAAATTGTTAAAAACCAATTCTATGGTAAACCAATCCTATACTATAAATAGAATTCGGTGATTTAAAAAAAGTGGATTTTAAGTTTTTTTTTTTTTTTTTTTTTTAACATTTTTTGTCTTTTCTATGGCACATAAACTGAAAAAACGTCACAGCAAATTGCTCACGAAAATGTTCTGATGATTTCCGCTTACAACCGAGTCGTTGCTAGGGAAATGGTACTTCATCGTTTTTCATCCAACAAAATTCGTTGACCATTCGTTCGAAAGCTCTCGATTTATCCAACCATATTATGTTAACTACTGCGAAGTGCGTGGCCAACAAGCTGAGTTATGAGCATGGTTATTTGAATAATTGTGTTAACTCAGGTGATCATTCTTAATAATTGATATTGTGAACATGATTGCAACCGCTTGTTAATTTCTGATGATTTCATTGAGCTGGTGTTTCGATGATTTAATTCATAGCAGGTGATCCGAATATTGCGAGAACGGTTTGATTTTTGAAGCGGTGGTTAAATCATTTTAATAAGTAATTTCTATGCTTTACACTCTAGGAAGCTGTTATTTCCGTAAGTAGCCTCTTTAGGACATTTACTTGACGATGCCCGGTCCGGATCAGCTGAGTGGCTCTTAGAGCTTGCTTGAAATTGAAGAACATATTTTAGTATAATTTCGTGCATAAATTTTTTAATGTCCTAGTCAATTGTTGATGATTTGGGTTTGTGTAAAACTCTGCTGAAAATTATAAATTTAACGATTTTTGGCCTTTTTTAGCTATCTGTAGTGATTTTTTTAGTACATTTTTTGAAATTTGACCAATTTAATGTGCTCAAAAATTGTTGGCCAACGAACTCATCCTTTTGTTTGGAAAGCTTGATGTTTTGACGCAAGAACGGGATTTTTATCTCTATCCTAAGGAGAGATAAAGGAGAGATGACACAAACACACACACACACACACACACACACACACACACACACACACACACACACACACACACACACACACGCACACACTCAATTTTGAATTTCAAAATTTCCAAGCCATTGCAATAGCTTCATACTCAACAAAAATTAGCTGAAATGGCTAGAAATCGTTAAATTTATATTTTTTAGGAAAATGTTCAAAAGTATTTTATCAACAGCAAACTAGAACAATATATAATTCATGCAGATAAATTTACTTAAATTTCATAAAAATCTTTTCCTAAAAAATCGATAAAAACTCCCAAAAAAAAGCTAAAATTTCCAAATCTTTTTTGAGTCGCGAGTAACTATTATTTAGAACTAATTTTGTTGCCATAAAATTGGTTATTAACTATTTCAAAGTGCTCAAATTTCAAAACAATGTAGCATAGTATAATACGATAATAATTTAAGAAAATTTGCTCATGCTGTCATGCTGCAAGACTGGAACTTCGGGTTTCCTTTACTTCGGATTTCCACAAGGTGAGGCACTTTCAAAATAAACCGATGAGTATATTTCACATCACGTGGGGGGTTCTTACCCCTTCAGTCTCACATGCTACAAACGGAATCCAACCTTTCGTTTTTTATTTCACGGTATGGTTTTACGCTGGGGGTTTTCTTCCCAAGCACTCGATTTTCCTCCGTAAGTAGGTCACGTGAGAGGCAGGTAGGATAGTATCAGTACGCGTTGTTTACGGTACTTACTATTATAGTCGATTAAGCGTAACGGCAGCGGAGAGGAGGCGGCAGCAACATACTGTGTCGATGTGTACGGTAAGTTTACAATGTATCATAGATTATAATGGGGATGCCCCACAAAAGCACGAAACGCACACAAATTGGCCAAACGAGCCTATACCATCGTATTGAAATTTTTATACGCTTGTTGCTGGCGGCCTCACCACCTGTGCGCGCCAAATTAATGCATTCGTTAGCTCCCGACCATGGCTTTTTGTTCCTTTTTTACTAACTAAAAAGCATGCATCATGTGATTTTACTGTGTGTGTGCGTTCCCAAGTGAAAAAGCTTCAGGATAGGCCGGTTTAGAGCTTAAAATCAACTTATCTCAGTTGATTTCGTGCGTTTTTATGCGAAGAAACAGCTCCTGGATGATGACGTCAATTTTAATGAGCGTTCGAATGTAAGTGTACAGGTTTACACTACTTATACATATATGTATGAGTATAATAATAAACCAAACGATGTTTTATTAAGTCAAAGGGATTTCAAACCGAGAAATTTTAACACAAAATGGAGTGCTACATCTGTGGGAAAGAGGGTCATATGGTTAGGTTCTGTAGACAGAGAAAGAAGATTGGGGAAGAAGACAAGACAACAGAGGATATGAAATCAATGAATGTAGTTTGTTTTATATATAATAGTTGGCTAGCTGGCATTTTTCTCCGAATCGCTCAGATTTCAAAGAATATAGGAAGTGTGATGATCAACAAGCGGTATCGCTGGCATCAAGAACAAACTGTAAGATGGCAGGCGTGGGAAGAGTGGTGATCACAAGTAAGACCGTCGATGGAACCTTTGAAGTCAGCTATGAAGAGGTTTATCATGATCCTGAATTTAATTTCAGGCTGTTATCAATTGCTACGATAGAGAAAAAGGGTTATCGTGTCGTAATTCAGAAAGGTGTGTGTCAAGTATTTGACTCTGAAAGTAAATTGATACTCGAGGCGGCAAGAGATGATGCCAACATGTATTCATTGAGAAAATTTACAAATCCAATCTGTCTACTGACTCAGGAAAATAAGAAAAGCTGGCATCAACGACTAGGGCACGTCAATCAGTACCTGATAAGGTGTTGTGTCCGACGGGGAAAAGGCGATTGAATAATACCGGTTTGCACCAAATAATTTATATTGAAATAATGAGCGAAGATAACTTGAGGCATTCGAATAGAAAACGTAAGAAGTAATGTGACGCTAACGTTACTTGGATCTTTTGGGTAGAGGTTGGTTAGTTGATAGTTGTTTGATGCATGGATGAATATACATTACATAAGGGATATGTAAAAAAGGAAACATATACATTACACTCTCCCCCACTTGTAGAAGCTCTTACTAGTTTGAAAAATTGAACAAGAATATATGAATAATGAGATAGAATAAGCATACGAGCAAAATAGAACATTTTGAACATAGAACCAAAAATAGACGTTGTAAACATGCTTAGGAACAGAAATTATTACATTATAATACTAAATTGTGATCTTGATTTGAACAACAGACAATGTTTTTTATTAAACAATATAATCTCGTAGGCGAACTGGAGGACGACGCTCTCTAGCAGATCGACGGAGATTTTCTCTTGGAGAAGCCGCTTGTGGCTCTTCTTGAGGTGAGTGGACGGAGTTAGGGTCATTGAGACCCGGAAACTCGAATGAGTTAGGAGCAGAATTTTCAGGAAGCATGAAAAAAGGCGGAACTTGCTCCTCAGCTGGCGGTGCATGCGTTTTTAGATGGAGACGTTGCTCTGGAGGCTGCTGACGTTCAGGTTCATTAAACGTTACTTCAGTTTTCCTCAGTTGACCAGCATGGCGTTTTAGACTGTAGCCATTTTCAAGTGTAACATGGTAGTGGAGATTACCATATTTCTGGGAGATTTTCCCGAGTTTCCACGTATCCTTGTTCCCAGAATACCAATGAACAAGGACCTTGTCACCAGATTCGAAATCTTTTGAGGAGGGAAGTTTGAAAGTGACCCTTTTATTTTTCCTGGGAGGTGGTGGCTTGAAAACATCCAGTTGACAACGAATATTTCTATTCAAGTAGAGCTCAGCTGGTGTTTTACCGCATTTCAATGGTGTGGCCCGATACCTGAATAAAATTTCACGTACATTGTGTTGAATTGAACCTGATTCCATGGCATTTAACTTGGATTTCAACGTTTGAATGTACCGTTCCGCTTTCCCATTGGTCGCAGGATGTCCTGGAGCAGAAAACTTCTGGATAATACCATTATTTTGACAGAACGTCGTGAATGATTCACTGTGGAAGATGGTGGCATTATCGGAAACCATAATCTCTGGGAAACCATGTGTGCAAAATACATCCAAGAGCAACTCTATGGTTTTGGCAGCGGTAGGGGCGTCCTTCACAATTCTAACTTCTGCCCATTTTGACTTAGAGTCCACCAGTACCAAAAAGTGATAGTTTAGAAATGGTCCGGCGTAGTCGATATGAACCCTTTCGAAATTATGTTGAGGCTCATCCCATTGATAGACAGGTGCCTTTGTAGGACTCTTCATGGTTAAGGCGCAATCCCTACAACTTTTGACCATCCTTTTGATGTCTTTGTCAATATTTTTCCAGAAGCAATGGCGTCTAGCGAGTTGTTTCATTTTAACAATTCCAACATGTGTGCGATGGAGTTCTTGTAATACCATTGTTTGAAGGGCTTCAGGAATGACGACTCGTTCTTTCTTGAAAATTATTCCATTGGCAGTGCTATAATCTGGATCTCGGATTCCACCAGAGATGAAATCTTGAAGGAGTTTTGACATTTGACGATCCTTTGACGTTTCTTCAGCAATTCGTGCACTCGTCACATGATATCTGGTTGACCACTTGATCCTGGAGGGTTTGAACTTCCAGACTTAGGATCGCTTCTGTTGATACATTCTCATCAGAGTAGGTAGCCCTGGAGAGACAGTCTACATGAACATGATCTTCAGCTTTTCGATGAGCCACCTTATAATCAAATTCTTGGAGAAATGTGGCATAGCGCAGGAGCCTGGCAGATGTAAATGCCGGAAGCTTTGATTCTGGATGAAAGATTCTGGTAAGTGGTTGATTGTCAGTGATCAACGTGAATTGTTTGCCTGAGAGATACATGTAAAATTTTGTGACTGAAAAAATGATCGCTAACGCCTTACGATCTTGCTGCGAGTAATTTTGCTCAGCGCTGGTTAGTGATCTCGAAATGAATGCAATGGGGCGCTCTTCCTCATTAACAACATGTGACAGAACTCCAGCTATGCCAGTTAAGCTGGCGTCACAAGCTAATGATACAGGAAGTGAAGGGTCGAAGGGTATGAGCACCCTGTCACTCATGATTTCAGTTTTGAGTCTCTCAAACGCTCTTTGGCACTGTTTGGACCAAACCCATTTTTTGTCTTGCTTAATTAGCTGTCGAAGAGGATATGTAATTGTAGAAAGATCTGAAATAAATCGTGCATAGTAGGTTACCATACCCAAAAAACGATGAAGTTCGTCTGGGCTCTGTGGTACTGGCATTTTGACGATGGCCTCCACTTTCTTAGGACATTTTGAAATTTTATTATGACTGACACAGTAGCCAAGATATTGAACCTGGGTTTGAAAGAAAACACACTTGGCTCTATTCAGATGCAGATCGAATTTTTTCAATCTTTCAAGGCAGGCAAGAAGTCAATGTTTGCATATCTCAAGAGTAGGGCGATGTATTATGATATCATCGTAATAGGACATTGTACCATCCAGATATGACAGAATTTGGTCAAGAATTCGATTGAATTCGCTCGGTGCGCTTTTGATTCCGAAAGAAAGCCTTTTCATAAGGTATGTGCCCCTATGAGTCGAGATAGTTTAGATTGCTCGGCTTTCCTCATCAACTTTTATATGTAGATACGCCTTGAAAAGGTCTAGATGACAAAAATATTTTGAATTTCGCAAATTGTTGAGAATATCGTCGATTTTTCTGATCGGATGGCGTGCGGAAATGAGCTGTTTGTTTACCCCAATTTTATAATCAACGCATAAGCGCAGGGGCGATCCCCAATCACTGGTTTCGATTTTTGAAATGATACCTGACTGTTCGAGATTATCCAGTTCCTGGTTGACTTTGTCTAGTAGAGCGTACGGAACATTCCTCTCTTTGATGAAGATCGGTTTTGAATTCGGGCGCAGCTTTAGAGAACAGGTAAATCCTGGAGTGCTTCCAATCTTGGGTTCGAAGATTTCGGCGTATTCGCGTACTATATCTGGAATTGGGTCAATCGAATTAACATGAATGTTGGGAATTTCCGAATTTTGTAGATCAATTTCTTCCAAACTGATACCTAGGTGTCGAATCCAAGTTCTACCCAGTATTGGTGTAAATTCGGTAGGTACCACAAAAAGTAGTTCCCTAGTTGTCTGGTTATTGTACTCCACCGTCACCTCAGCTACTCCAAGTGGTTTGAAAATACCACAAGTGTACGATCGAAATTGTATCTCTGTGGGCTTTAACGCGATAGGAAGTTTTAGGTATTGAAAATCGGACAAAGGGAGCAGGGTGAGCCCAGTGCCTGAGTCTGGTGCAAAAATCCTCGTCGCCAAAATTTGTTGTGTCCGACGGGGAAAAGGCGATTGAATAATACCGGTTTGCACCAAATAATTTATATTGAAATAATGAGCGGAGATAACTTGAGGCATTCGAATAGAAAACGTAAGAAGTAATGTGACGCTAACGTTACTTGGAGCTTTTGGGTAGAGGTTGATTAGTTGATAGTTGTTTGATGCATGGATGAATATACATTACATAAGGGATATGTAAAAAAGGAAACAGTTAGCGGGCTGGATAATGACGTCTTGAAAGAACAAGATGTTACATGCGATGCTCGTGTCAAGGGCGAAAACACTCGTAAGCCTTTCCCAAAAATCAGCGGTTTGGTAACAACCAAGGCATTGGAATTAATTCATTCGGATGTGTGTTGTCTCCCAATAGAATTGAAATCGGGATTCAAATATTTCGTCTCATTCATAGATGATTTTTCCAGAAGAGCAATGGTTTATTTCATGAAGAAGAAAGATGAGGTTTTAAAGCATTTTGAAAGATTCAAGTGGTAGGTTGAAAACCAAACAGGAAATAATATCAAGTGTTTGAGAACTGATAATGGACGAGTGTACGTGAGTAAAGCATTCGATGAAGAACTAGAGAGATGTGGAATAACTCGTCAGCTCTCGTGCCCGTACAGCCCACAGCAGAATGGGGTTGCTGAGAGATTCAATAGGTCAATGCTCGATTTGACTAGAACTATGTTAATTGCGTCACAGGCTCCAAAAAGTTTCTGGGTTGAAGCTTTGAATACAGCTTGCTATGTGAAGAACAGGTGTCCTTTGGATAATGGGAATACTCCAGAAGAAATCTGGACAGGAAACAAACCCAGCGTGAAAAGCATGAAACCTTTTGGTTGTAAAGCATTTGCTCATGTCCCAGCGGAGTTAAGGAAAATGTTGGATGATAGAGCGATTGTGTGTGCATTGCTGGGGTATAGTGGGGCTGCGAAAGGGTACAGAATGTGGGATATCACAAACGGTAAGATTTTAATAAGTCGTGACGTCAAATTTGAGGAAAAATAATTCCCGTTTATGAAAGATAATAAATCAACAGAAGAGTATAGTGATCTTGGAGTGTCAACATCTATGAACACATTACATAATCAGAGGGAGGAAATCAATGCCGTTGAGGAAGCTACGATATTGATGAACGAACAAGAGGAAGAATTGGGACATGGACAAGCAAGTCACCTTGATAGGCAAGAAGACAGGAGACTACAAGAAGAAGAACATGAGCAAGATGAGAATGAACAAGATCTGGAGATGAAGAAACTGAGGAAGAGCAAGAAACAGAGAGCCGAGAGAGAAATCACAGGATGACGTGAAGGGACAGAAGTCAGATCCAGAAACCCGACAGATACTGCGCGAATTCAATTGAGAAAAAGGTCCCTAAAACATACAAGGAAGCCATGTCAGGAGAAGATAGAGACTTATGGGTAGTTGCGATCCAAGAAGAATTGAACTCTCTTGAAACCATGAATGTTTGGGAATTGGCTGATCTGCCACCAGGTAAGGCAGCCGTAGGTTGCAAATGGGTGTTTCGAATAAAGAATTTTGCGGATGGAAGTGTTGAGAGGTACAAAGCACGGCTGGTTGCTCAAGGATTTAGTCAACGAGAAGGAATAGATTACAATGAAACATAAGTCCTGTAATTAGCTTGCCTGCTATAAGACTGATTTTGAAACTTGCAGTGAAGAACGAGTGGCTAATTCACCAGATGGACGTGAAAACTGCATATTTAAACGGAACTTTGAAAGAAGAAATATGCATGAAGCTGCCAGAAGGTTTGATGGAGAATCAATCGGATAGAAGAGTGTGTAGGCTGTTAAAAAGCCTGTATGGACTCAGACAGTCAGGTCGCTCTTTGTACGAAACCCTTGATTCAAAACTCGAAGAGGGCGGAATGAGAAAATGTAAAGCAGAGCAATGTACATACACCAAAAGGACGGAATCAGGTTTCGGCATCATTTTAGTTTATGTTGACGATTTAATTCTTGTTTCTTCTGATGAGCAGACTATGAAAGAGCTGAAAAGCCTCCTTGGCAAGTATTTTGAAATGAAGGACATGGGCGAATCAGAGTACTTATTGGGAATAGAAATCAAGAAATTTAGGAATGGCACGATTAGTTTGAATCAACATAAATACATCAAAGAAATATTAACTGAATTTGGAATGGTGGACAGCAAACCAGCCCTCACCATTGGATGGGGGGACCCATACCAAGAACTGAGCAGATCACAGTGCCCATCCTCCGTTGAAGAGAAGAGGGAAATGGAGAAGGTACCCTATAGAATACTAGTAGGGAAATTAATGTATTTATCCCAAGCAACGAGACCAGATATATCTTTTGCTGTGTCAAAGCTCAGTCAATTTTCGTCAAACCCAGGAAGGTCACATTGGATAGCGGCCACACGAGTCCTCCGCTATCTAAAAGGATCATTGGAAACAGAATTAGTGATTGATGGTAAGGGAGATGACATGGTAGCATATTCAGATTCAGATTGGGCTGGGAACAAAGACGACAGGAAATCAACGTCGGGATTCGCGGTCATGATCGGTAGCACACCAATCATTTGGAAGTCCAATAAACAGACATGCATCGGATTGTCAACAATGCATGCTGAAATTGTGGCAATGGCTTCATGTGCCATGGAGGTGGTTTGGCTTGGCTACATTCTACGTGAACTGGGCTTGGACTCATGTGGAACTCCCCAAATTTTATGTGACAACCAATCTGCTATTGAATTCGCTAAGGACAACAAAGTCAGTTCTCATTCGAGGCATATCGATATCCGGTACCAATATGTGAGGGATCTGATAAGGAGCCGAAACATAGAAGTTGAATATATCCCGACCTGCGAAAACTTAGCTGACATTTTTACTAAGCCCGTTTCAAGATTCAAGAACGAAAAAGTAATGGATAAAATTGGAATCAAGAAAAACAAAAACAAGGAAGAATTTGTTGATTGTTTTGGTTGTTTGGATACAAACAATCCAAATTCATCGATTTGTAATTTTGTATTCCGTGAAATAAAATTTATAACAATTGGTAACAATTTCAAGCTGAGGGAATATATATACTATTAAAAAAAAAAGAAAAAGTAAATCGAGTGCCTTCTAGGTATAATCAGGTTTTGAAATGACCTAAAGCTAACTATAAAGAAACGCTTGCATACGAGTCTGCAACACATTGGGACATTTTATGTCTATAGTTGAAGACAAGTATGTGTTGCAGACTCGTATGCAAGCTCTGAAAGCTACTCAGTTGATCCGGACACTGGGCATCGTCACGTAAATGTGCTCAAGAGACTACATACGAAATTACAGCTTCCTAGAGTGTAAAACATAGAAATTAGCTTTAAGAGCCACTCATCTGATCCGGACCCTAGGCATCGTCAAATAAATGTCCTGAAGAGGCTACATAGGAAATTACAGCTTCCTAGAGTGTAAAGCATAGAAATTACATATTAAAATTATTTAACCACCGCGTTACAAAAAGCAAACCGTTCTCGCAATATTTGGATCACCTGCTATAAATCAAATCATCGAAACACCAGCTCAATGAAATCATCAGAAATTAACAAGCGGTGGCAATCATGTTCACAATATCAATTTATTATTGAGAATGATCACCTGTGTGTAAACAATTATTCATATAACCATGCTCATAACTCAGCTTGTTGGCCACGCACTTCGCAGTAGTTAACATAATATGGTTGGATAAATCGAGAGCTTTCGAACGAATGGTCAACGAATTTTGTGGGATGAAAAACGACGAAGTACCATTTCCCTAGCAACGACTCGGTTGTAAGCGGAAATCATCAAAATTTTTTCGTTTTTTTAGTTTATGTGCCATAGCAAAGACATAAAATGTCAAAAAGGAAAAAAAGAATTACCGTGTTTTCATAAGTTGCCGATGTCAGTGAGGATTTGTTGAAACAAATTGGCGTGGTTTAGTTGAAACAAAAAAAATTGGCTTGATTTGTTGAAACAAATTGTGGTTTGATTGCCTCCACATGAATTCTCACAAATAGATCAGAATGCTGCGTATAGGTTGGTGGTCTGAATGCTCGTAAGCTCGCATCTTAAGAATACATAATATAACATAACATAATCTAAGTAAGAAGTAATGGCTAGAAACATCGGGTGGTCATGTTGAAGACTAATTGACTGTGGGGGGGATAACGGAAAAATACCTCCCCTTGTACTCAAAAAGCTCGAATTTCAAAACTATTCAACATAATATAATACGATAATTTACGAAAATTCACTCATTCGATCATGCTGCATGACAGGAACTTTTTAATGTGCTCTATGAAGGTGTAGCACTTTGCTTCAAGTTTCAAGATGGAGAGGCTAAAAAATAAACCGATGAGTATATTTCACATCACGTGAGGGTCGGGGGTGGGGGTGGGGGGTTCTTACCCCTTAAGTCTCACATGCCACAAACGGAATCCAACCTTGCGTTCTTTATTTCACGGTATGGTTTTACGCTGCGGGTTCTCTTCCCAAGCACTCGATTTTCTCCCGTAAGTAGGTCACGTGAGAGGCAGGTAGGTTAGTATCAGTACGCGTACGAATGCCACCGGCGTCAAATGAAAAGGAAGGAGTCGGCATTCCTCGCGAGCTTTTCCGCTGAGTAAAGGAAAAGGCGGACGAGTGCGCGTACGAGGTCGTCTAGCTGCCCTCGGTGTGGGCGTTCGTGCGGGTTCTCGATTCAAGCGGATCCCTCAGAGATGTTGAGCTCCGTGGGAAAAATTTTCCTTTGCTGGGAGAAGAGATTTTTCCTTTTTTACTTCCGCATCATAAAAGGGAAGCTAGTGATGGCACTGCTACCATCTGGGACAATATCGGGTTGTGTTTCCTACGTGCCAACTCTGGGGATGAGCGATTCTTTCGTCTAAGTTGGCCAAAGCTGGGGACTTTGGCTTTGTCAGTCTGCCGATGATACAAGTACAACACTATTGGATTAGTAAATATTGGGTTTCCGTGAAATATCACAGATAGCAATAAGTTTTTGTCGAACGACCACGTTGTCGACTACAATAGACTTGATAAACGCAGCACTTCTTGAGTGAATATTTCCAATATCTCTCTCCATCGTGGTATTGTGACTGGTCGACCATTTCAGGCGGTTACGCGCTCGCGCTACAGAAACAACTACGAGCGGAAATCCAACTGTGAAGATTTCGATGAATCATCGTCTTCTGCGTCAGGGCGTCGTGTTTCAGCTGGCCGCTACAGCAAGGTAGCAGTGTTGGGCTTATCGTCGAATATGAATACGATTGTAATCGCGATAATTATTCGTTGATTCTGAGTCAACTGCGATTATATTCGTATTCGTGTAATAGTATCCGTCTGTCGGCGATCACACGAATACAACCCATACAAATGCGTCACGGTCATCAATTTCAATAGGGCGTACCTCCTATAATATGAGAAGCCTTGCTAATATTACCTAGCTTCAGAGGGCCGTCCTATTGAAGTAGATATGAAACAAATAGGCTGGGCTCTAATCGTTGAATTCGCTTGAAGGACGTCCCTCTCAAGCTAGGTAATATTAGCAAGGCTTCGCATATTATTGGAGGGACGCCCCATTGACATTCATAACCGTGACGAATTTTTATGGGTATTATTTATTTATTCGCCGACAGACGAATACGATTACACGAATACGAATATAATCGCAGTGGACTCAGAATCAAAGAATAATTATCGCAATTACAATCGTATTCGTATTCAAATCATTGCCTTTTTTTGGTATTTTTATGAGCGAAGTCGATCAGCATTGTTTCCAAGTAGTTAAAACATCATATTTCTACGAAAAATCAATATTTCTTTCTAAAACAGCTTATTAAAACCATTGGTATGCCAAACATGCATTAAAAAAAGTTTTTTTTTCTTTAATACTTAGCATATTTCATCTGGAAAGTTTAAACTCTAGAAAACGCACTTCTTTATGAATAGTTAGTTCTTTTTTTATGATTTTCCAAAGTTTCAAATAATCACTACGTTTCATTGAGTGGGGTGGTGGTGGTGGTGGTGGTGGAGGGGGGGGGGTGTGTCCTACTTGTGAGGGATACTGTGACATAGCAAGTACTTGGAAGTTTGATAAGTTGTAGAAAGAAAAACTACTCGTCTTCGGTTACTGTTAAAATCCTCGGAATATGTTGTAGGTTCATTAAAATATAATGAATAATCAAACTTTCGGTCCAAGCGATGAATAACAACTAGTATTTTAGGAGTTCCAGTAAGGTAGCCGAGCCGAGCGCACGTGTTTTTGCCAGCTACGTATTAACTATTGATTTAGCAGGGTTGTATTGTGAATTGCGTTTCAGTTTTTTGTTTTTTGTGGTTGCGAGTTCCGACGAACATGGGAATTTATGAAGCATCCCTTGCCCAAGTTGTTTCAAGCAAGAAAAGACGGGAAGCATGCCGTCTTGATGGGAGATGAACTACTGGTTGATGGAAAAAAACTAATCATTCACTATGGACCAAGTACGTTGGAGGATTCAACATCTACTGGGTCAGAAGTCGAGATTAATCTGAATACTCTTCCTCTGTATCCTCCCAACATTTCCAGAAAACAGGCCAAAAAGATGAAAATCTACAAGGGATAGAACAAACATCAACACCGCTTTGGAAATGACTCGGGATTATCATTGAAACTTGGCAGTGGAGTGTAGACATCATCGATTAAGATCTATGTTAACTATGTAGTGCTAATTTATTATACGTATATTATGTAGACCTATGTAAGTAATTATTTGATACATCATACGTAAAAGTATAACATTGTTTGTTGAGCCAGAAATGAAGGCAAGATATCATGTGCTATTTTTTAATATGCTATAAGGAACTCCATGAAATACCTACGGGTTATACAATAAAATTGAATTGAATTGAATTGAACATCCAGAGCTGATTTCTTTCAACCTATGAAGCTGACATTTGAAAAGGGGGCTGACATTTGATTGGGGGGGGGGGGGGGGGGGGGCTGACATCTAGAAACGAATCATTAAGCCTGAAGCTCCCTAGATAAGCTGGGTGAGCTCTGGACCTAATTTCTTCGTTATTCAATCTATGAAGCTAAAAATTGAAATCGAGATCCGATGGGACATCTAGAGACATTTGTGATGTCTAAAGCTCCCTATATTAGCCGAGTGTACTCCGGAGCTAATTTGTTTGCTATTAAACCTAGAGGCTACAGTGCTACAAAGGATTTTTCTTGGGACGTCTGGAAACGTATCGTTGAGTCTAACCCATATCAATACCCATATCAATGAGTACGATCCGGATCTAAATTCTTTTCTAACCTACCTATGAAGCGGAAATTTGGAATGGAGAATCCTTGGGTCGTCTAGAAACGAATCATGAAGTCTAGAGCCCCCAGATCTGCTGTGTGAGATCCTGAGCTAATTTTTTTGCTATTTAACCTATGAAGCTCAAATTTGAAATGGAGAGGTTCCCGTTCCTCAAATGTTTAGCCGAGAATCAAGTTGAAAGCGATAGCGAGTATGGGGGTGACCCAGCGAGGTCAAGGGGGCAGCGCCGAGTTTTATTCACATAATAATTATGGAATTTAAAAAATATTCTTGGTAAGCGGCCATATATTTATGTGACCGTTTTCAAGACAACATTTGTATTTTCAGGAGAGAAACTACACTTTTTTGAGGTCTACAAAAATATCTTCGTTACGGTGTTCTCCATAATATAGAGTTTTTGTACTTTTTGTATTAATTTTCTCGTATACGAAAATGGCCTTTCCTTAACGAGAAGAGGTTTTCGTTACGTTGAAATGCTTTTCGGAATGGCTGAGCTTTTCAGAATCGTAATTACGAGACGACAACTTGACCTCTCTGTAAGATAACACTCTAGAATAACAGCAACTATCATACAGTTGGCATGGACACAAACACACCCCACAAAATTGCCTGATTTTTCCCCTTGCCCTCTTTTATTGTTGGTTTAACCTTTGTATTTGCCTTTCTTTCGCGTTTTTCCCCAGCACCTCAAGGGTCATTAGCGGCATTTTGTTCTTGCTTTTGACATTTTATCGACGATTTCAGCTTTTTCATTCTCAGGTTCATTTTACACGTTTTAAAGATTCGTGTTCTTCACGGTTGAATCTTTTTTGTATGACGTAGAGGCTGTTCGTTGTTTCTAACTTCATGCTATATTTTGGAAATTGTACGAATTGTTCCCCCCTGGGATTCATAAATCCCAAGGTTGATATAAAGGAGTGCCCCAGCACACTGTGCGTACGTCCTCTAAGTGGAAATTGTACTGTAACAATTGAGTTTTGATCCGTGATTCACTACAAGAATCACGTTAACGTCTCTATAAGACTTATCTTTCGGGCTAACGAAAACGCTACGAGAAATTAATGCGAAAAGGTTAGCTTTCATCGGGCTCGCTCTGACAGCTTGTTTTCGTGTTTACGAGAAATACCAATACGAGAAATACGAAAACTCTCCATTATTAGTAACTTTTGATACCAAAATGTTTCATCTCGCGTGTTATTTTGTCATTTAATTAAGTCAGAGGGGCAGTGCAACAACTGAGAGAAAATATCTAAACAACTTCCCCAATTAAGGTGTGATTTGCTCGGGTGGAGTTACTCGGGTTTGAAGTTAGGTTTCCACGACTCATGACGTTACACATTTTCGGGAAATTACGGTATTGTTTGGAGTACCACATGATTTCAATTAAAGATTTCGGTTTCAGCCACTTCGTTCAAGAATGCGCCATGCTAACATACAATACACCTACGTTTTATGAAAATCGGTTAATTTACGGTTATTTTTAGGTCATGTTTTAAGGGCCAACACCCACTTACATATTGTGGAATTCATTTTGGTGGCTCGTTGTGGAGAAAACCCAACAGCTTGTTTGGAAATACGTAATAAAACCCGCGTTTCTCTTCCCTTTCGAACTTAAACTCGTTCTTGCGGCAAAACTTTGTTGTTCGACGCTTCTTTTCAACAAGAAGGTCGAACATTTCTTGACCTCGCTAATTCACTGCATCGATTAAATTAATGTTATTTCGGTCGACCCACTATGCTAGCGGAAATTAAAACATTTAATCATGTAAAACCTCAATGGTAGCGAGTTTTAGAAAAAGTAAAGATACCACAATGGCCAACTATTGAATGCCTGCATTTCAGTTTTCTTGTGTTTTCAATTTGCTTAATTTGAGTTGTAAAAAACGGACGGTAGACCAATGGTCTACAGTCAGATCATTTAATAATGATTAATTTTACACATTATTAGTTCATTATGGTTACTTAGCAATATTAGTTTATAACTGAGCGTAATAAATCAGCTTTCCTTGACACTACAGAGGCTTAGGGATTATGAGATGCTGTGATAAAATGAGAGCATTCCAAAAAGTGGCTAGCGATTTTCCTGTTATGAAAACCAGGGGAGTTACACTTTCCAAGTAACGCATTGGTTGTATGTGAAAATCAATAGAAAACCCCACCGTGACGTGACGTGACGAAAACAAATGGAAACGTCCTGTTAATCATTATTTAATGATAAAATGATGCAATACTACCAATTTACAATGTTATTCTAGTACATGTACTTTTTTTTAGTGTAACAGTTGATGTTATCGGGGTTCTGAAAGCAACAATTACAAAAGGACGATCTGAATATAACAATAAGGTTTTTCGTTATAAGAATAAGGACGCCAGTGTTGAGATGATATTTCGACAATATGGAAATACTTTCTTGGAAACTTCACTGTGATAGAAGGCCATCCCTCGCGCAAGTTGATGAAGCCAAGTTCGTAACTGTGTTACAACTGGCGGGGGACACATTTCAGCTGCTTTCAAAATATCTCCCTCAAGCCACATTTTTCCTTCTCCCCTGTAGAATCCATCTCATATTTCAGCGTAAGTAAGGTAGTTACTGTCATTTGTGATTCCAAAGCATATAGATGGAAAATTATTTATTTCACATTGGACATCACCTAAAGTAGATTGGGTAATACTACCAAGGGTAAAGTAACCGAATACCCGCACCCGTCCTAATTTCCACACTCTAACATCTACTGGAAAACGCTGCAGATTATCACACAAAAGTTTAATATATCTGTATTTTATTGTACTAAGCATATCGCTTTATATTATTTTTTTAAGTCGAATCTCAAACAGAAGGGTCATTAGCGGCATTGAACAAGGTGTCCAAAGGGACAGGAAGTGGCTCGATTCTAAGAGGAGCCATGTTGCCATCTTGGACTAAAAAGGAGCGCCATCATGAACTCCACAGGCAACTCGGAGGGGGAAAAAATGAGGGGTACAGTGATGTCCACTGTTTAGCCCCCAAAGTGGGTTGAAGAAAAAAACCCAAAAATAAAGTAATATACAACTAAAACAATATTATGTAAGATAGGCTAATGACTATATACATGCTACTGTTATACAATCAGCAAAGTGAAATAAAACTACGACTAGATGTATATAAATATATCACAGTCCTTAGTAGAGCTCAGCACCTCTTCGGTACAACAACAGGGATCGGACCTTGTCTGGTCCGGATAAAACGTCAACCCACTGAAAGGACTGATGCTGGACTCGGAGGTCCACAAGGGCTGGGCAGTAAAAGCCATGTTTGTAGGTCCCGCAAGCGCAGCAGCTAATAATGATTCTATTTTTATCCAACTCCCTAGTCTCCACTTTCAATTTGAGTGAGATTAAACGAATTGGCAATGGAAAAATGACATTTGAAGGATTTTAGATCGCATATGCACCGTGGAAGTATTAATTCCCGAGGGAAAAATTCATAGGAGACCAGTCTAGGCTAACCCGCATTCCAAAAAAACTTAATCAAAATCGAATGGATACTAAAGACGTTATGCTTGTTGCAAAGGTTTTACATTCGTGCGTGAACAGCTGCTGCTAATTAAATTTATATGGGCTGACTTTTACCTTATTCCGAGTGCGCCCTCGGTAGTCTATCAGAAATTCGTTCGAAACGTGCAAGCATAATTTAATATAGCCGTGAAGAGCGCGAGGAGTGGATGTTTTCTCTGATAAGATAAATTAGCTAGCCCTACATGAGCGGCTCCCAAAGGGTATTCCTTGGCGACCAAAGGGTTTTCCTAGAATTTTGAGTATCTAATTCCGAAGGCCACGCCTGTGCGTGTATGGAGGGAGCGGAACTGAACTGGAGAACTTCTAAAATTCTGGAAATTATACACACACATGTTTGTGGGCCTATGCAAACTTCATCAAAGAAAGGAGCAAGTTATTTTTCAACATTTATTGATGACCATACCAATAGGTTGGAGTGAATTTAGATTCGTGGAAAACAAAAGTGACGTTTCGAATGAATTTATAAAATATGAAAATTAAGTTGATAGTAAAAAACGGGTTGTGCTTGTATAAAATCCGGTCTAAGATCATCATCTGTTGAACGCCACGGATGAATTGGACAAAAGACGCGAACAAAAGCTGATGACTTACTGAGATTTCCAGGTGCTGAAGGAGAGGAGAATACTAGGGCATTATACACCTGGAGGCGTTGAAGGCGGAGAAGAAAGATCCAAAGTTCACAACGTGCCCGAACATGGCGTGGGGTGCCGTACACCCCACTGAGCTGCATCAGGGTTAACACCTATGATGATATAATTCAGTAATGAGCCCAAGGCTTTGTTTAGTAAGTTGTTATATGCGAGTGATCTAGGTAGAAGGGGTATCCAATACGTAAATAATTAGTTATCTAATAACTTTGTGTGATAATTTGCAGTTTTGTCCAGTTTTTAGGGATGCGTTCGGGGTGTGTTTCTGCTCTCCTGAAACATGTTCACTATTGTACAGAGGTCATTTTCCGTTTCAAATCCTCATTTATCGATCGTACATTCGAAAGTTGACTGTCTAAGAGGTCGATTCCTTCGGTTGGCTCGGTTTTGATTTCCTCGCCCGAGTTTCTAGTCCTGCGGGCGCCCACAGGAGGGAAGTTGACGTTCCACCAAGTTTCACTAAGACAAGTCCCACGGAAAGTAATAATTGTTCCACTATAATTGTGCTCTAATCGCTCTCTCGCCCTAAAAGTTTCCTCGCCTATACTGGTTTCCACGCAAGTTGTTGACTGTTCATACAGTCTGACGTTTCATAAGGACTTGGAAACTTATTTTTCAGTCAAAGTATATCTAACAGACCAAGTAGTTGTGGTAGACAGTCTGAGATTCCTCCAGTTGACTTCCTTTTCCTATATTACCTACATTATATTCTAAGAACTCTCTGTAAATTTCCATCTTGTATCTCAGTATTTTTGTTGCAAAAATACCTAACCTGTAGCTGTGCATTTTTATGTTGTCTACATACTTATACTGTTCCTAGTGCCAATTTCCACTTCTCGAGTATGAAGAAACAAGATAACCTTGGAGAGAATTGTTGAGAGACTTTTTCAAAATTTCAAGCAAATTTTCTTCATTATGGTGATTATTTTCATTGCTCTTACTCTGGTTTAACGAACAATTTATTTTTGACGTTATTTTCCCTGCCAGCCTCTTGTTCTGTACTATAAGGAGAGCGAACTAATGAACGTACTGCGATTCGGGTGGACCAATTCGATTAAGTGAACTGGGCTGTATCTAAATCAACCGATGAAAAGTCCAGTTTCCCAGTATAATCGTATGAGCAAATTTGCATAGGATATCATTATATACGAACTAAATCACTTGCAGCAAAGTTGTGGAAACCCATTTCAAAACAGAAGTTAGCGAAAAAAACGTTGTCTATTTTCACGAAAAATAAAGAGTTACAATGTCAAATCGATTTCGACGGTTATGTCATCATCAGTAACAAACAGTAACATACAACATCATATAACAAGTACTTAGTTGTAACTCTTTGTTTTTTCGTGGAAATAGACGAAGTTTTTTCACTAACTTCAGTTTTAGCGAATTTTCGTTGAAAATTGAGCTATTCCAATGGCTCGGAAAATTTTAAAATAAATTTTAGAAAATTTTCTCCATCGAAATCCGTTTTGAAGCATTTTGAAACGAATCCTAGAGTTTAACGCTAGGAATCCTAGAGTTTAATTCGGGCAAATGTTACATCGCTAACGTATTGAAAAACCAATTTTTAAAGTTTTATTCTTCATATATTTTATTTGTTGTTTTTCATTATTATTTATATTTGTCTTATTTTATTCAGTTATTAGGTATTTTTTTATTTTATTTTTACAAATCATTTTGACTTCATTTTCTATTTACTCAAATTTTTGCCTTTTCGATTAACTTTATTTATTTATACTTTCGATTAACTACGTTAGGTAAATTTTACATTTAATAGTGGGAGTTATCCACTTTTTGATGGGTCGATCCTATCCGTCCCTTAGTTTACAGTAAACTAAGAATGCTGCCCTCCGCATATTGTTTGTTGCCATAGTTTTATACTCGTAGTTGATTAGTTATTAACATACACAGTTCTACATTATGAACATTGATTTATAATGAACAAGAACAATAACATCTCCTAGCTCTGAAGATGTTCAATAAGTTGAACGTAACGTCGGCGTAAGGATAAAACTGATTTATTAACTAACCGACTTTAAACAGGCCGCGGCCACGTTCGAAGCGGCAACACCGCATCGAAGTCCAACTGTGGGCTTCAGTTCACATTCCTCTTTCCGTTATAACGGCACTACAGTTGTTTGAGCTTGGCATGTGAATTCGTGTTTCTTGAGATTTACATAACGATTTTCAGTTTGTTGTTGTTGAAGTTTAGTCTTTTTGTTCTAGTCTTTATAAGTAAAATGCCAAAAAACGTTGTTTTCCTAGTGCTAGAAGTAATTACACTGATGAAGAATCCGTCTGCTTTGATTTCCATTCCATTTGATTGGAGGACTCTAAATTTATAGTTACCGTCACCAACGGACTAGTTCGTTATACTACGTTGTTAAACATTTAGAATTGTTGGGAATTTCTATATTTTTAACATTTGTTTTTAAAATATTCATTCCCTACCCTGAACAATCCACATTTCCTGCGGAGAAGCAGGAATAAAAAGAGCAATAAATTCAAAAACAGAAACAGAAAAGCCCATTTTCGTTACGTTGTCTAAAATTTAAAGTGTTCTAAAATAGAAAAGTTGGTAAAATCCGTATACCATCCAAACGATTGCGACGTTCTTTGGGGACCTACGCTTTTCTGGTTACATGCCTTTATCGTGCATGTGTTGCTAGACTATCTACTAAAGCTTTTCTTACTATCCAGTTCAGGCATTTTAATGCTTTTCGACACTCGGAAGTCACCCTTAGAAATATACCGAGACCCGTTCTGGGAGTGTATCATAGCGAGTGTCATTGCATTTATCCGTTTATCGACGGGTGGTCACTCAGAAGAAAAAAACATACCTACTATTAAAGTTATTTCTCCAAGACGCTATCATTTTCATGTTCATGATAGCCTGATTTTTCATTTTTTTTACCTCCTCCAGCCGGTTTGAGTGTTCCTCGAGCACTTTCTTCATAATGGTAATTTTCTGTTTTCAGCCAAGTATTCTTTGTTGTAGAAGACTTCTGCACGTACCCACTGATTCTTCATATTTTGCAGCATATTAACCGGAACGATCTTCTTATTGGGAATTTCCCAAATCGCGGAGTTGTTAGCACTTGGAAACATTAGTATCCTGGTTAAGCTGGCCGATTGAATTGCCACTGGTTATAGAATTTACGCACATTGATGGTTCTGGGTGTAGCGGTTCCTTTCTTTTTTCTCCCAGTTCCTCCTTTCGCGTTGTTACTACGTGAAGTCATCTAAATTAATAATTAAGCACAACCAAAGACTATTTTTGAAAAAACACGAATTCGAATTCGTTGAGCGTAATTACTAATTCGTGTCTAGTACAAATATGATGTCAAACGCAAATCAGTGTCATCGCAAAATTTATTTTCCGCAAAACGAAAATTGTTTATAGTCCAATCAATTTAGTTTAGGAATGTAGCCAGGTACGCAAGGAGGGGGAAATTTGTAGTTTGAGATGTGAACATTTATCACATAAATCAAGCGCGTTCCAATGAGTGGCGAACGATTTCTGTGCGATGAAAACTGCGGAAGTTTGCGTGACGAAAATTTTTGGTTGACCCTCCAAAGCAAAGACATATTCATGTCAAAAACTCGAAACTCCCGGTAGAGGTAATGGGTTTATCATTGAGCCGACTTACCAGATTTCCAGAGATTTCCTCTGGAGACGGGAGCGTCTGAGCTGATCCCCCGGTGACGTGGGTGAATGTATGCTCGTAGTCCTGAGAGTGAGAGCTTCACCACCACAGCCTCAAACACCTTTTACCGGTTCTATGGGAAATAAATTCCGCCATTACTATGCGGATCAAGTTTTTCCTTCGCCTCGTTTCCCCGACCTCGGCCTCATCAGGCTCCTGTTTTTGGCAGGTTCCTTCAAGATGGGGATGGCAGTACAGCGCATCGCGGGAACTGGGAGGACGCGGAACAGCTCATTTTCCTAATCAATTCATCGTTCACCATCAAATTTACCAACTATTTCGCACAAAGAAGAATATTTAAACGTATGATAGAGTATGCATTATTTACATGTTATGTAAATTAATGCGAAATTTCCTGAATTCCTCTGGTCGATTTAAAAAGTGTAAACACTACGAAGTAGAAGCGCAAAAAGCCAGTGGAAAATTTGATTCTGGAGGAATCTTCTTTTTTTTGGCTTCTTGAACAAACACAAAGCCTCCATTTTTTCGGTATTGAGAAATTTTAAATGTAAAAAATCGGTGTGCGTCGGACCACACGGTGGAAGTTATACTTCTGTGGCCATAATTTATAATTAATAAATAAATTATGAATAATAATTTATAAATTATAAATTTATAATTTATAATAATTATAAATTTATAAATTTATATTAATTTATAATAAATTTATAATTATAATATTTATAAATTTATAATAATAATCTATAAATTTATTATAATTTATTAATTATAATTTATATATTATGAATCGATAGTTCTTAAAAATTTGTTCTTACTTTTCTTACTTTTCTTACTTTTCAGCGTGACGCGGTTTCTCGACCAACATCCCATCCCAAAGGGTCTAACTCCTCCTCCTCCTCCTCCTCCTCCTCCTCCCTCACTCCTCCTCCTCCGCCTCCCTCCTCCTCCTCCTCCCTCCTCCTCCTCCTCCTCCTCCTCCTCCTCTTCCCTCCTCCTCCTCCCTCCTCCTCCTCCTCCTCCTCGATTAATCGATAGTTCTTAAAAATTTGTTCTTACTTTTCAGCGTGACATCCCATCCGATAGTTCTTAAAATTCAGCGTGACGCGGTTTCTCGACCAACATCCCATCCCAAAGTGTCTAACGGGCGCAAAGAAGTATAACTTCAAAAAGAAAAATCTTTGCAATGGGATTTTGGGCCCCAAGGACTGAAATCTGCCTGCTTTTTAGCGAATTTTCGAGAAAAAATGGAATTTATTATTGCTAATGTTCGAAAATCAAAAATTTTTAAAATAACAATGATCCAAAACGTTTTTTTGGATATCAAATTTGAACCATTATCATCATAAAGCTCCGTGATATTATTCTATTCATCTTTAAAGTAAATAAAGTGATTTTTAAAAACTTGAATTCCGACTGCATTCTCATTTCAAACCTAAACAACAAATCATTATTTCATTATTGTTTCATGCATAGAAGCATTATTGATAATAATAAAATAAGGTTTTGGAATAAATTAAAAGCTGAAGATTGTTGGCTTTTTATTATTTCATGTATGGTAAATTATTAATAGGAGAGAATAATGTATAGTAATTAAATTATTATTGCTACATTCAACTTTTCTTTAACAGGATCTGCAGTTGCACGGTTGAAACTGGCTCTCCGAGAAAAATGGATATTCAGGATGTAAGTAAATGACTCACCTATAATATTTTATGAATTTATTTCTCTCGTTTTCTGTAAAGCTATTTACTAAAGTACATTTATGAAGATGAGGACACACTGTATATCGTTTCTGGAGAACTGAAGTGAATGGACGAACGCCTGGCGAACCTTTCAAGACGAAGTGCTAAAAGGTATTGTTGAGTTGAAATTCGTAACTTTTCAATAAATAGGTTGCTCAACCAATTGGTTCACTGATGACTTAGGTATTGTTTATGGTTCAAAAAAGGTATTGATTATACTATATTCAGCATACTGAAGAAACGATAGAGGAAATGTGTGAGGGCGAGCTGCCTTACTCCAATATTTAAACCTTTTTCGAGGCAACGAAGCCAAGTTTATCTTTTGCTTTTGAAATACTACATAAACTGCAAGTTCACCTTGAGGGAAAATAGTTTTAAAAAACTGATCAAAAGAATAGGTATACAATTTTCCAATTTTTTGTAGCATGAAGATGTTCTCATTTTCCCGAAATCACTGCATTTTTTAATGACTCCACACCTTATGGGGAATTTCAGAATCAAAAACCAACGCCGTTTTTTCAAAGAAATCGAGGGTTCCCTTTTGGAAAATGTCCCTCCGTGATCCTACAAGTTACGGGTTTTGATGTTGTTATTCACGGTGAATCGAATGGTAACAACTGAAGATCTCTTTAACTTTGTTATAACCGAGTTTTACACTGTGACCACCGAGTTTCACCCCTAAAAACCCATAAATTAGGTAAAACAAAAATAGAACAAAAAATTTGTAGATTATTGCGTAAAACTCTATTATAACGAAGTTGGAGAGGTTTGCAACACTGTTACCATTCGATTCAACGTGAAAGTTAAGAAGAAGCCGACCACAAACTCAAAGGATCATAGTCGGTCGTTCTTGAAGAAAATCCTTGATTTATTTTTTAAAAAAGGACAATATATATATATATATATATTGTCCTTTTTTAACGTTAGTAAATAATTTCCTCCCCTAATAAATTGACAAAGTAAAAGTAAAAGTGGCTTTAACGTTGGAAAGCTGAAATTTTATGAAAGTTTTCCCTTATCCGTCCGTTTGAAAAATGTAGTGATTTCGTAAAAATGAGAGAGTGTTGAATATTTCTTCAGTTGAATGAGCCTGAAACTTTATGAAACAGGGATATTCTAATGGAAAGTCTATAGCTTCGTTCTCAGTGCGCGTTCTGACAGTTCTCAAACTCATCAGAACTGGGACGGAAAATCCCGGGGCGTCCCAGAACTTGTGGAACCGCGTTCTGCACTGCGAACGATTTCAGAACTTGGAAATGGAATAATGTGTTGTTGTTTGTAACAAACTCTTCGTCGTCGAATCTTGGCACAATTTCGTCGAAAAAATTCGAGTTTCGAGGATGTAGACGAGATCCAACTACAACTTCATTCTCGTCCTCATCGCCTACAAACCATGAAACTTCACCACCGTCGTCGAAACTATCGCTTTCCGAACTTGACGAGCTACCAGTTAACATTTCGATGAAGAAATTCAAATGAAGAACAGCAGAAAACAGAACAATGCGAAATTTTACAGTGAAAATTGCAGGGAACTCGCGGCGAGCAAAGCCGAAGAGAGCGTATTGTTTACTCCACGAGCTTCGAAAAATTGTGAAAATGCGCATGCATTAACTACGTCCTTGCGTTCGAGTTCTGAGAGTTCCGAGAAAAATCGGGGACTGCTAAAACCGTTCGGAACTGGGTTCGCAAAACACTGCGAACTCCGAACTCGGCATTCTCGGCGTTCCGGAACTGGGCATTCTTCTGGCACTGCGAACGACAAAACTTCCGAACGTTCCGAACTGGCAGAGCGCACACTGAGAACGAAGTTCAAGTTATTTTCAATGGTGTGCTTAATTTTGATTTTGCAATGAACCTAAGGCGACCGTTTTTATGATAAACAGTTAAAAATCCTTTATGAAAATATACTTGTAAAAAAGTTATTCGAAAACGAAGCGTTTAATAAAATAGCTCTATGAGGAACTTTTTGATAGAAATTATTTGTAAAATCTATCCCTAGGAGGTTTTAAACCAAGAGCATAAACACCCTGAACATATTTACCTATATTTATATCATTTTGTACTCAGCGATTGAAGAAATACAAGAAAAAATAGTATTTAATTATTATACAGATATATATTGGTTGACAGTTTATTGCAGTCACGAAAAAAAAAAGTCTAATTTTCTAAGGACAATTTATGTTTCTGAAGGTAGGCTTATTGCCGAAAACCTCTTTTACCGTTCCAGTGGACTCTAACGTGATACTAAGGTATCCAAAATTGACACTACCCTCCCCTCTACCACTTCGCCCTATCTTTTTTGCTCTGCTATTTTGGTCGTTGAAACATGTAAGACAAATTGGGTGATGACAGGCTCCAAATCGTGATGCTAGGTATTTAAGTTACAGCAAACCCGTAATAATAATCTAGAAATAAATTAGTTTTGAACGATTGTGCTAGAGAGGGGAGGTGGTAACAGGATCTAAGGTTCACACCCTGTCATGCAATAAATAGAATGTCAAGAAGAACGAGGTTCCCTGGATTCCTAGGCATGTGGTTCCTTGAATCTCAATGTTGAGAGTTAATAGAGAGTTTTTGCAACGCTGAGTCGTAGTCGAGTGGGAGGGGCTGCAAATATAAATAGAGCATTGCGCATGCGGGTAAAATGCTAACTGCTAGCTGTCAGTGAACACTATTTTGCAAGAAAAAGACGAATTGGAAAACCATAATCCGAAATTGACAAGAGCAGGTCTCCGTGGGAGAATACAGCAAATGACAACGAAAAATACAAGACCTACTATAGATCTCACTTAGTTATGCATGAATTTAATTACTCATACCTACTGATAATGATGATATTAAGTCAATTAAGTTATGATATTCTAAATAATAGTACATTGATGTTATCAAAAACTCCCGCCTGTCCATAGGAACAAGAAAGAAAATTTATTTTACATAGGAACAAGAAAGAAAATTTATTTTACTTATTTATAGATTTATTATAATCCTTATAAACCTGGATGGCCAGCTGATATACTTTTAAAGGAATCCTTTTTTTTTCTCAAGAATTAGAGGTTTTAATAGCTCTTGTTACCTAAAGGTAGATTCATGGAACGTAGGTAGATAGGTAGATATCTTGGTGTTTCTTAGTAACTTCATTAATTTTCATTTTCTACGTTCTAGATCTTCGCTATTACACTTGGATTCCACCAAAAAAGGCCTTTCTGTCCTTAAATTGGGTTGTTATTATCTCCAACGTTCCTCTCCAGGAACTGGGGCTTCTTCAGAGAGACTAAATTCGAAATATCAAATTCAAAATTTGTAAAATAGATACTTAGTGAATTCTTGTTTTAATTTAAACTGTTCAAATAAAGAAACATTACGTTTAGACTCTGACGTACCAACCCTTGTAGGTACCTACCTACTTAGGTATCAGATCTTGTTCGTTACGAAATAACGAATTAGGTAGTGAAGTGTAGGTGTTTAATTCAATTTCATTCATTTTCCTTCAGTAGGTGCCTAAGTCATTGTAGTTTTAGGAATCGGATTATGATACGATGTTTATTATGGTGTTTAGAACTGAGGTTGAAGGATGTCGATGTAGATAGATGTATTTAGATAATGTAGTATATAATTAATTAAATAATTTATAATCTGAAGACCAGTGCTAATAGACCAGCGTAGAAGGGGTATCTAAAGCTGAAAAAATAAAACTGTGCGATAATTGGTTAAGTTTTGCTCAAGTTGTAGTGAGTGGAGGAAGGGGGGGGGGGGTCCCCGGCCTGAATGTGTGAGAGAGGTTTCAGAGCAATAAAGCTTTATCTCTAAAACTAATGATAGTACAAAAACATCCATCAAGGAACCGCATGCCTACACAGAGACCAGTTGTTCTGGATAATCTTGTGATTCAATGAAAGGGCACGAACCTTATATACTTTGCCCACCTCTCCCCAGCTTTGCAATCAATTAAAACTAATTCATTTATAAATTATGTCTACGTGTTTATTGTACCTTAATTTCCTAGTATCGTGATTTGGAGCCTATCATTACCCAATTTGTAGAGATTGCAAATCGCAGCGATCAAACTAGCGGAGCCAGAGGTTGGGTGATGTTAGGGTGTCGAAGGGGGGGAGTGTCACTTTGGGATACCCTGATACCCCAGCAGAATCCACTGGTAACGTTAGGGATGTTTTCGACTATAAGCCTGCCTTCAGAAACATAGATTCTGCTCAAAATGGTGTAATTTTGATTAAAATTGTGTAATTTGGAAAACTTGTCAGATTTTGAAATGATGTATCTTAAAAACTACGGATCTTACAATGAACGCTCTGTTCTCAAGTTGTTGCAAATTTTATGCACTTTATGAATGATGTTGATAGTCATTGATGAAAATCAAGTCCTCCAAGGACAAAATAGACGGAAACTGAAAAATGGTGGAAGTTTTCGAGATTTTCTTGATTTTTGATAATGACCCGATCGTCCTCCGAGCTCTAATACATGGCTTTAACATTCCCCATGCATCGTAAGTAACATGACAATAGAGAACCCATATCTGATTTGATGTAGCGTTAAATATCCACTTCGACTGGACTACTGTCATAGTTCTGAATGCTCTGGATTCTGGCTGTCTTTTTGTCGGATAAGCCACCGTTTTTCTCATTGGCAAGTGTTTGTTAGATGTATAAAGATTAATCATTGGCGAAAGAAAACTACTTTTAACATGTTTAATGTTTTAGGGCTGGGGGTCATTCTGTGAATTCCGACACGACACGCAAATGTGCAACGTTTTTTTCTGATGATTTCCGCTTACAACCGAGTCGTTGCTAGGGAAATGGTACTTCGTCGTTTTTCATCCCACAAAATTCGTTGACCATTCGTTCGAAAGCTCTCGATTTATCCAACCATATTATGTTAACTACTGCGAAGTGCGTGGCCAACAAGCTGAGTTATGAGCATGGTTATTTGAATAATTGTTTACACACAGGTGATCATTCTCAATTATTGATATTGTGAACATGATTGCAACCGCTTGTTAATTTCTGATGATTTCATTGAGCTGGTGTTTCGATTATGTGATTCATAGCAGGTGATCCGAATATTGCGAGAACGGTTTGATTTGTGAAGCGGTGGTTAAATCATTTTAATAGGTAATTTCTATACTTTACACTCTAGGAAGCTGTAATTTTGTATGTAGCCTCTTCAAGACATTTACTTGACGATGCCCAGGGTCCGGATCAGATGAGTGGCTCTTAAAGCTATTTTTTATGCTTTACACTCTAGGAAGCTGTAATTTCGTATGTA
This sequence comes from Adelphocoris suturalis, assembly GCA_030762985.1. Classification (NCBI taxonomy): domain Eukaryota; kingdom Metazoa; phylum Arthropoda; class Insecta; order Hemiptera; family Miridae; genus Adelphocoris; species Adelphocoris suturalis. The sequence goes on from CM061044.1 coordinate 58,018,416, forward strand.
GCCTCTTTATGAATAAGCTTTAAAACAACACTGGAGGTATGATAATCTTCTAATACTTACCTATAGTTAGCAAAGCCTTCATGGAATGTTCTTGATTTATGACATATCGCTATGCAGAGATCGTTGTTTCAAGACAAGGGTAACAATACGGACTATTCGTTGCTTATTGGTAAGTATGTTTTCTACCAATAAAAGTTTTGGTTTATTTTTCCATGTTTTTGATACTGTACCTCCTCAACATGTTCTCTTAACCGTTCGACTGCAAAAATGTAAATAGCGAGGCAAAGTTCTTTGGGTAGGTCCTGAAGAAACATGGAGTAATGTAGGGTAGCCTTGAATCCTTTACGCGGTCACGTTTAGGTTTCATGATATGCCATTGTGTCGGTGAATGAAAAATCCTTCTTGATCCCTTACACCGGATTCCAATATCCCGATGGAAACCCACAAGGAGGTAATATATCTTGTCGGAAACTTATTTGTAAAGTAGATAACCTGATTAGGAAACTACTGGAGGTCCATCGTTCCATTAGTTAGTAAGAACATCAAAGCATCTCGGAGTAAGTTAAGGTCTAACTTGTCCTTCACGTTCAAGGTTCGTCTCCAATCCAGATCCCCTGGGTGATGTAAATAATTCATACATCCGAGTGGGTTGATCCCAACCTACAAGGTGCTTCTGTGCCTGATAAAAAATCTCATGTGATAACAAATAAAAAATAAAAACGTTCCACCTCAAGTAACCGTTACACAGACGATAGTTCGAATATATATAAACAGGGTTCAAGGCACAAAAGTGCTTACACCTGTATGTAAGTTGGAAGAAGACCATTTTATTTTCTGTTCCTATACAAATAATTTTATATTATAACTGTATACAATACTAGTACTCACATGATTTTCGCATTTTGTATATCAAGTACATGTGTATATATATGCATGATGTATATATAGGTGCAACACTGAACTCATGTTGATGTAAGGTTGTCACCATATCTAAGCCTTGATGATGGTACATGAATTTATCGAAACAAACGTTGGCGAAAAATTAGAACGTTTTCATTCAGACCAACTCTGAAGATTCTACAAATTCCATTATTTCAAACTTTATGGGTAACTGAACTATTAGTAATTACAATAATTTATTTCATATTTCTTGAGAGTAATATTTCGATGTTTCAGTTTATTAGAACTAGTTGAGTTATTGTTGAGCCACGTGAAGGCAGCGCTGTAATGAAAATACTCCTATGCCCTACATTCCCCTTCCTCTCCTTTAGTATTTATGAGGTGTCAGGCATTTTCATTAAAGTCTTCGAGAGTTTGATTTCTAGCCTCAATATTTTGCTTGGACTGTGCCTCCTTCGACAAACTTTTCTTGTTAGAGACCCTAAACCTTATAGCACAGAATAAAAGTTATTTCATCTTGCCCAACTATTGCATTTAGTATTCCTTACTAAAACTTAGAACTAACTGGAACAACATTTTATGAACGTACTAAGTTAAATTTCCCGAAAGTTCTGTATTTTCCCTTCAGCAGAGATCAGTATTGTATATCCTGATTAGGGTAAAAGCAGCAATTATTGACACTATAGGGGGACATCTCTCTTTGATCCCGTGTTATACCCAGTGGTTCAAAAAAATTTAACTTCCAAGTAAGTATTTTGAATTAGGTGTACATTGTGAACAGTTTGCATGTATTTCATTTCTCCAAATAATTTTGTTTATTTTCATGAAGCACTTCTTACAAATTCAGATTTTTAACCAAATGTTGACACAAATGTCTTCAGAAATTCCAAATGTTGACATTTTCAGTTCCTAATTTGACACTTATGGTAATTCTGTTACCTAAATTCTCTACAACACATTGATGTGGATTTAGTTATGCGAGGCGAAGTACACTGGTTAAAGGTTCTGGTTGATCGCTCGTAGACAATATCGTTCCATTCCTAGTAATTTCTTTCGGCGATTCCTCCTTTGGCTCATCTATATTAAATAATCCATTTTATCCTATTCTCTCCCGTCATCTGTGGTATCCTGCTGGACTCGACCTCGTTCCCAACCATTGTTACTGAAATTCCCAGAACAGCTCACATCTTCCTCGCTGTTGATAGTCGAAGGGTCGCACCCATTCCTCCGATTCTGACAGTAATGAGTAAAAAACTCTCCTAACATTTTTTTGACCGCCCACAACCAAGTTGGTACGTCTTTTTTCTCATTAGTATTGTCTGTTTATGGTCAACAAAGTATGTCAACTTTAGGAACCGAATGTTAACATTGGGAACAGGCTATGACAACTTTAGATTTCACTAAATGGAATGAAAAAATTCAAGTATCTCTAAATTCGCCTTGCTGATTCAAACACAAATATCAACTTCACAATTAAAGTGAAAGTTTCTCCTAATATTGACACAGGTGTCAGCATTAAGACACAAACTCATTTTATGGAACCTAATGTAGACACGGAACAAAACCGTATTTTTCTGTTGAAATTTAGGATTTTCATGCTCACCCCTTCTTCCTCATGTTATTCATTGTTCATCAAAACTTGAATCGTGAATTTTACCTATCTACTTCACCCAATACATCCAAATTTGTAGATTCGCCTCACTAAGCTGCAGAGCTCTGACAATGTCACTAGGGAAGCCCTCAATCAGAGATCTCAGGTTGTCGACTCTGCCATGAGCCACCGACCCAATGAGTGTAAGTAGTTGAGAATTAGTCAACTTTGGAACTGCATTCCCATTTTGAACAATCTATGATTTAGTGGGAGTCCTCTCTCCTCCCCGTTCAGACTTTTGCCCTTAAATATCACCAGACTGACATTAATATGGGTGATAGGGGAATAATTCATGCTCGGGCATGTGCACCCTATCATCAATCCCACGACATTCACCATTTATCAAAGATTTCAATTAATGAGCAAATTAGGATGTCTGGAACACAACCCAATGGCTGTTGGCAGTCCAGAAAATTTAACGTAATAGTGATGGACATGCAGAACGCTTCTTTAGCCTGATCATGTAATTCAGGAAATTATATTCGAACAGAACCACCATGGGAGCAAGAAAGGTAGCCAAACGGGGTGAATCTGAAAGAGGACGGCTTAGAAGTTGACAAATGTACCTAATGCAACATTGCTTGGGTTCGAAAGATAGAATTGGTGTGAAGTGTTGAAGGCTCTATGGTTCAGCAGGAGCCGAAAGAATGAAGAAGGAGCTATAGACTGCACATTGCAGAAGAGTCGAATGAAGAAATGTTACGTTATCAACAAAATATTTTCGAAACGCGAAAAACACAGCAAGCAATGGGCAGATGCGAATGATCCTCAGGCGGAACTGGTTCGTTACTGGAATACCGGTTGAAAGGAAGAGAAAAAACTTCATTTCAAATCCAGCCCTTTCGCTTTTCTGTGAAGCGAACTTTTTTCATCGTTGCCTTAAAGTCTCAATTGTATTGTTGGATGGCAGTAGGAGATTGAAGCCAGACAACTTGATTCATAAGCTTCTTTTGAAGGTGAGTGCTCCTGAGCGTTCCACTTCAGAAGTTCCCTTTGATGTAGCCGACCGATACCCAGAAAAACAAAGCGACGGGCACAGTTTTACGTGCAATTGTATTACTTTATCGTTATTGATCTGAGAGGACATATTTCGCGTAGTTTCGAGGCAAAAAATAAATTCAGTTGGCTAGGAAATTCAATAAAGTGAATACTGTGTAACTGAGTTTTCTATAAAGTTCTTTTTGTTATTGGCTTTATAGGTAACAGTTATTTTTCTCTTTCCAATCAAAATTGAATTTTAAGCAACGAACTCTAACGCCTTCCACTCTAATGACATCTAACCTCTCAATTCTTTGCGTTATTATCACATTCCAAACTATCTAAAGAATTAAAGGAATTCAGCTACTTTAAGCTACAAAGATAAGCCATAAAGATTTCAAAAAATTAACCGCTTTCCTAAACTAAACTTTTACTGGGAAAAGCATTAGATCGTGAATATGTTGATTCCCTATAATGGTTGCAATCATGTTTACAAAATTAATTGAGAATGATTAGCTGAATGTATAAAATTATTCACAAAACCACGCCCGTACCACAGATTGTTGGCCTCGAACTACGCAGTGGTTAACGAAATATGGTTAGGTAAATCGAAGCATTCTGACAAACGATGCTTGTGCCGTGAAAACAACAGGTTACATTTCCTTAGAACGGCGATGGTTGTAAGTGAAAATCATGAGAAAACTTGGTAACGTTTTGGGTAACAGAATTTTTAGGATAACCCCCAGCGATAAGACATATTCATGTTCAAAAGAGAGTACCTATGTTGCCAAGATGTGAAGCTCACATGTGGACATATAATATTTGTGTTAAGTAGCAATCCAAATTTTCCATACCACCAGTTTCCCCTTCCCTTTGTTCTCAACTAAAGTCTAAAGAACAGCAAAATAACCCAAGCATTTCCAAAATATTTCATCAAAATGAAACGACAAGTGTAGCGGCTTGTTATATGGATTTCACATCATCGTAGATGACCAGCTTGAAGATAGATACGATCGTCTTGAAATTGATACGGAATGATTAAATAGTCTGTCACCAACTATCCTCTAAATTTGAGAGGGATCAGACGATTAGAAAGGTGAGAAAATTATATTAGTGGACAGATTTCACGTTTGCGGATGCACTCAATGCATTATTTACGTGTGAACAATGAAACTAATAAGGGACCTTCTGCAAGAAGCCACATTCCCTGGAAACTTCATCAAACCGGGATGAAAAATGTAGCGGTAATGCTTGTTACAAGGATTTTACATTCGCGCATGCGCAGCATGATGAGATGATAGCCTTGAAATTGATATGGGTTGATTAAATCCTATTCCTTCAACAGTTTTCTGAATTTGAGAGAGATCGGACGCCTAAAGCAAGAACAAATTATGCTTGGTGGAATTTAAGTGCGCGCATGCGCGATCTGAACTATTGGTTTGTGTGCAATGAAACTGTTAGCAATGAAACTATTTAGAGCCTAAGCACATTCCCAAAAAACTTTATAAATTAAAATTTATAAATAAAAATGTATAAATTAAGGAAATTAAGCTTGTCACAAGAATTTGTGGACTCACGGACCGACAGACAGACAGACACACACACACACACACGTCCCGAAGCGATTGTTGAGGATGTTCTGAAACATAAAATGCGAGAGGAAATTTTTATTCTGGAGACTTTTTCTTTTCATCTCCCGAAGGTGAAAATAATGCATCTGCTGTGTACCTATATTAGACTCAGAAGCAGTAATTCGAGGAAATAATAACAATATTCAAGTTCAAAACAAATCGTCAATTTTATATTACCGACTCTTCTTGGATTAGGGTATTGAGAATTAGTCATTCTGCAGGCTATTTGTCAAGAATTCACTCCAATTGTATTCACCCCTTCTCTTTGACACCACTTGGGATGAAGATGGGCCAACTTCTTTGCGGCTAACTTAATTAAAGAAAGAAAACCCCTTCCTATTCAATCAACCACTCAGAAATGTCTCAGGCAGATCACATTTAGAAGGAAAAGTCCAGGCAAAATGTTGCCGACAAAAAGCCCAAGGAAGGGGGTACCTACTTGTTAAAAGCTCTCTCTGAAACTTAAGTTCCACTGGAATGCTCCTGGCAGTCATCTACCTGGGATTTCAAGAAGAGTGGTTTGAAAAAGCTGGAAAATGTTATAAATATTTTATAGGAAAGATTTACTTTGGTTGAATATTTTTCAAGAGATTAAGGAATTGTTTTAATTATGCTGACCCCCCCCCCTCCCATTCACATAACATGTACTTTTTAGACATGTTCTTGGAAAAATTATACATATTTTTTACACCAGTAAGAATCTATTGGTAGTCATAATTCAATTTCACATGATTTGACAAAACTGAATAGTGTATAACGATATGTGTCGGTGTAGCACAAAAAATTACGTACTTAGGGTAGGAAACTTGGAAGCTGTACAATTCAGTGTGCTCATAATTATTGTTCGTTGTTAAATATAGGACTAAACAAAACTATAGGTATTGCTTTTGGGAAGTTGAATTTTCAAAATCGGTGGGCCTGTATTAGGAACGTTCCCGGTTTTTAGTTACTCACTGCCTTGGTTAAGAATGCGATTAATTCTTGTGCCTAATAAATCTTAAGATGAGGAACGTGTACTTCATTCCAATCGATACGTCGTCGAGATTTAAACCCCTTACAGCTCTCTGAGAAATTGTCTAAAGCTTCGCATCTGTAATTTAATATACGTTGGGTTACTGCAATACCATACCAAGCTACCTATATCAAGTAAAAGTTTAATTAATATGACAGTTTCAGCTGACGCACTTCTACTATTTCCATGTTCGTCATCGGTCACGGATGCCAACTTGAACTTAATGAAACATCGATCCATACAATTCATAGGTAACATGTGATGATGATCAAAATCAGAGAGTAGTTAGCTGTTAACCTAGCAATTTAATTTCAATTGCTTAACTAATATCCGGTGAGCATTTTCAAACACGGAATTTTATATTATCACAAGCAACGTCGATTTTTCAAGTTATTCCTCATACGGTCCCCAAATGCAAACAGCGAAGCATTGGTAGCTTTATGGTTGGTTTTTTACAATAAAGAGTCTATGTGATCAACCAAGACAAAATTCTATATATTAGAAAATTCAGCGCTGATTTGGAAAAAAAATTCACGAAAATGAAATATGGAGTAGAGAAACTAATTCCAAGAGCACAAACATTTTCTTCATTTTGAAAGTGAAAACAGAGTTTCCGCTGCCTTGCATACTCGGAAGCAAAACAATTGAAGGAGAGAAAGGCTTTTTTTTTATTAAGTCTTGCTATAATTTGAACTGCCCAAATGCTATAAACTATAATATATTTTGCTATTGAGTTGTATCAGAAGAGGCAAACTACCTCGTAATCGTTCGTATAAAATACGGTTCCCCATATTTTGATCTTGTGTTATGTTGCAGGTTGGAGACCGACCCTTCACCAGTTTAGTTATATTATTATTATTACTGTAAGTTGTGTATAAACAGTCCCAGTCATGCCGCATAATCGTATGTGTATGAATTTTCGTAAATTATCGTATTGTATGATTATTGTTTTGAAATTTGAGCTTTTTGAGTGCAATGGAATTATTAATTATCAGTTTTATGGTAAAAAATAATATACTATTCAAATAGAGGTTTTGAACTTTTAGCTTTTTTGCAGTTTTCATCGATTTTTTATCAAAATTTTAATGAAGTTTAAGTACATTTTTCAGCATAATTTAGTACATAAATTTTTGAATGTTCCATTTTATAGTCAACAAACTTTATTTGAGAAATATTCTGCCAAAAAATATAAATTTAACGATTTCTAGTCGTTTTTAGCCATTCTTAGTGATTTTGTATGCACATTTTTGAAATTTGACCAATTTAATGTGCTAAAATAATGCTAGCTAACGAAATTGCTGGCTTTCATTTGCTCGGTTTTTTTTTTTTTTTTTTTTTTTTTTTTTGCGCAAGAACCGGATTTTTATCTCAATCCTATGGAGAGTTGTCGTCTGGGATGACATGAATATGGAAAAGCGTTAAACTCTAGGACTCGTTTCCGAATGCCTCAAACCGAATTTCAATTACCTAAGACATTTTTCAAAAATTTTGATTTTAATATTTTCCGAACCATTGCAATAGCTTCATTTTCTACGGAAATTCACTAAAAAGGTGATGCACATCAACCGTATTCTTACAGCCATGATTAGTCTTCAATGAACAAAGACAATCTTTAAAAATTACAGGTTATTATGGATTTCAAAAAATTCCACTAGATTCATGGGTGTAGGCACTCCATTGCGGAAAACCTAGCAATATTCTCACTAACCCAGTTGAATATCGAGCAAGTACCGATTTGGTCATTGTGAAGTCTATGGGAAGCGTTTTGGTGACATCGGAAGAAAGACGCTGAATGACAATGGCCCTGGCGCGACGCTGGAAGGTTGACGGATACAATAAACGGAGGTGGTTCGTTTATGTCGGTCACGGACCCGTCAGTTAAAGAAAGAGGTCTTCTCGTTTCATCCCCTGTTTTACTATCTGGCTTTATTACTATCATCCCTCCCGATGAAATTGAATGGAATGGAGGACCGTATTCAAGTGTGGAGGTATGTTTTTTTCTTTTTTTTCTTCTCTTCAATATAGCTGAACGGACAATTTTCATCTGCTACCATGTGCGACCTTCGATCCGTCATTACGTAAGATCGAAAATGAACTGGTAGCTGTAACTGATAGCGGTTTCATCCGGTTTGGAAAATGAGAATCGAGAACAACAGGAAGTTAATCACATACTCCATTTACAGACAGGGTGCGTATAGTAAACCTTGACTGAATTAAACATAAAATAGAACAAAGGTGCGAAAATAGTCATAATAATACCATGATAAAAACGCTGCAAATTATTACAAAAAGGTTTATTTATTTTTTTTTTTTTTCTGTATTATATAGCCCTTCTACGACGAACACTGGTCCGTAATTATTAAGCCCCGTTCATACCTAGTGTATTTAATATCGAAACTCGGGGCTTAGCTCTTCACAATTAGGATCACTGCATTACAGCACCAGGACCCCATAATTTTAAGCTTTATAGTAATGTTGTGGAACAAAATGATCTATGACCAAGTCATCTTCCCATCAAGAAAAAGATTTGCATACACTGCATATTGTTTTGAAACAAGAAGCTTGTTCTTTGCACATTAATTACAATTATTGTATTTCAGTAGATTGATTAGAGAAAAATAGCCGTTCTACGTAAAGCTTTGCAACATGGACAAGCAAAACATGGAGAAATTGATATTATTCAATTAATCAAAAATACACACTATTCGCCCCTTCAAACATCACAGGAGTTGATATCTAAGCATAATAGTCGATACATATCACAGGTATAAATTGTCATCCATCGAGGCATCCACGAATAGAAATTAATGAGATGAAATAAGACACCCAAGATTCAGTGATCATCTGTAGGTGATAAAAGTTACGATAAACTCAATAATAAAGATAAAAAATAAACCTTTGTGTAAAAAGAAACATCTTGCAAGTTGTCCAGGAAGAAAAACTTTGACCTGCCGCCGGTGGTCTCGGAATGGGATAAAAATGACATGTATAGAATTTTTTGGCGATTTGTCATATCATGGGATAAATAATTTTCCTCTCACATCATCGAGACGGGATAGAAAATATTAACAATATTTTATATTGTTAATATAGTACTTCTACAAAAGACTATAGTTTAGTCACCTATGGTCACATGACTTAGGACATCACACACATACCTATCACTTTATTCATGATCCAAAGAATCACTGGAAGTCAAAATATTAAAATTACATCCCAACTCTATTTTTGAACACGTCTTGTTGATGTAGAGGTAGGTAGTAGACCCAAAATTGACGGCCAACTTTTATCGCTGAAATGATGTAAAAGGAAGACTATGTATCCCATACCTTATAATATCATGAAAACTCGTCAAATCATGGGTAAATCATTTAGGTAAATAGTTTAATGTTCAATAACATTGCTTTTTGGCGAAATTCGATAAAATTAGTAGGCATTTAAGGGCTTACTATAGGTACGATTTAAAGTGGTTTTATCAACATTTAAATGTCTAAAAGCCTTAACTTTATAATTTTCCTTTTAATTTAGCAGCTTTAGTACTCAATTGATGCAGAATTTTATTGAATACAACTTGTTTTACAAAAAAAAAAAAAAAAATGGATGCGAATGTTATTAATTCATTTTGTAAATTTGAATAAACGAACAAAAAATCGCGTATTGGCCAATTTTTTATTTGCAAACTCCGTAGGTATAAAAGCAATGGTGAGGTATAATCGGAATCAGTGTAAAATTTCTTATACAAATATAGATTATAGAAACGAGGGTTTCCTGAATATAGATTATTATAAACGAAGTTTCCTCCAGATGTCATTCTGGGCCACTGTGGGGCGGTGGTCGCGACAGTAGGATCGTTCCCCTATGACGTCTTTCAGCTTTGATTACATATCTGTTTCCGTAACTTCCAATCATCCAATACCCTCCATATTGCACCTTTTTGAAAATCTCATCACATTCTTCCAAATGGGAATGCAGTATATTAGGTAAAATCGCCCATTGAGGAAAGTTGTGTTAGACCTCACTGCATAATTATGCTTATTCGTGAGTCTATTGTTAGGGGTAAGTCGCTGCTATTACGTTATTAGTCTAGTTTTATTAGTACAGAGTAGTAATCTACTAATTACGCAAAGTAGTATCAAGAACTACTATCCCTCATTGAGTTGCTTCTAAGTAATACCGTACTATCAAACGCTAGGGAGGGTCTTTATATTGTTTTGAACCCTTCCAAGAAAATATCTCTCGACTAAGTGAGTAGAAAATTATAGCGATAAGGGCCAACCAGCCAGGTGCTCCACTGCCAATTTCCTCCTCTCTACAGCATCGAGTTCAATTCGGGGCGCTCATAAAAACCAGCACTGAATTATTCTCTCCCGACATTGCTCCGCACCTGGTCTTTACTGTCAACTGTAATTTTCAAGTTTTATGTTCACAAAGACATCATGGTATGAGCGGTAATACACTTACTCTCAGTTTGGTTGTTTTCGAACGGTCTGTATGTAATACTTAGGATTAATATCCACAAACCGAAATAATACAAAAGAAACGATGCTCAAAATTTATTGAGAATCGAAAACTAAGTCGATTCTAACGTACAAATGGATTATAAATGAGCAAAAACGACTAGACGTTCAACAGCACGGCCAACCCCCCATCACCAGTGCCATCAGTCTTGTCCGAGATCTCTCAGAGTTCACAACGGTAGTCAGCGACGGGCAGTAACGTGAGTGATAACGCGGATAAGATAAGGCTACCTAGCCGGCTTTGATCCTTGATACCTATTATGGACTGTGCCAAGTGCCAACGTGAGCTGAACTCTCCGAGAAAAACAGCCAAATGTTCGGCTTGTGATTCGGAGTATCGTCCGCACTGTACACGTCTAAAATCCCTCGATAATTATGATGATTATAAAAAGTTGAAGTTGGAATCACGTGGAAAATGGAAATGTGATAAGTGTTACAAAAACAAAGAGAAGAAGGAAGATCTTGATAGTAGCAGTGATGAAGGTCCTGATGACTTGGCAGCGGAAGGTAATACTGAGTTATCATCTCTAAACAATAAAATGGACTTGCTGTTGAATAAATTTGGCTCACTAGATGACAAAGTGGGTTCGGTTGAGACGTTTTTTCTTTTTTTTCGTGATTTATTTATTGCAACTGAAACATAGTACAATTCATCTAGCAATATTTCATTTCATGATAAGCTCACTAAGGGGGGAGGCTTACAGCAAAACCTGGCCCATACTTGTATCAAATTTAAAAACACTTAAAAACAGTTAAAAACATTGGATTACACTTGCACTATTTGCACAGCACAATTAGGTCCAGAGGTTTATTTCTCTTGAGTCGCCGAAGTTCTCCTTCGTTGTTTAAAACGTTGAGCATCTCCAGATTCTCGTGTTTGTGGAGGCGATGTTCGTGCTTCCTTGCATATTTGGCGATAATTTCGGTGACCGTTTCTACCCTCAAGTCTCGATGAATATCATCATTCCGCATGAACCAGGGGGCCCGAACTATACTTCTCAGTATTATGTTTTGTCGGGTTTGGATTGTTTTAATATTTGATTTTTTCGCACAACCCCAGAGCTGAATCCCATAGGACCAGATAGGGCGCAGTATCTGTTTATGTATGAGTAATTTATTGTGTAGTGAGAGATGGGAGTTCCTTCCCATCCATCATCCAGTACATCTTTCTGAACTTGATTTTTAGTTCCTGATTCTTTTTTTCAATGCGGTTGAGAAGTCAATGGAATTCTTCAATGCAAAGTTTGAAGATATTGCTAACGATCTAGCAAGGATGAAAAACACTATGGAAGAGATGAAGAATGCAAACATTACTCTTCAAAAGGAAAATCAGTTGCTGAAAAATGCGGTTGATGTTTTGAATACAAGGGTGAATGACATGGAACAATCCCTCTTGTAAGCCTCCGTGGTGGTTAGGGGGATTCCGGTAACTGATAACGAAGAAGTGATAGAAATGTGTTGTCAAAACACTCGCGAATAAAATAGAGGCACCGTTCGAAGCTCGTGACGTTGACTCTGTTTACAGAAGAAGATCGTTTGCCAGGAATACATCATCCCCGAATGATCCCAATCTGAGCCAGATTATCATCAAGTTTACTAACACGGCTATCAAGCGTACATGGGTAAAACAGACAAGAGCTCATAAAGACATAACAGCTAAAGACCTCTACACCAATTTTCCGGAGAACAGAGTCTACATAAATGAGTGTCTCACTGGGATAAATGGTCGTATTTTCTGGTACACGCGTAAGTTTGCGAGCGAATATCAGTACAAGTTTACTTGGACCTCAGACGGTAAAATATTCTTGAAGAAAGACGAGTCATCTTCTGCTAAGCCTTTCCGGATCTCTGAACGGAATCAAGCGGTTAAATCTTGAAACTACAGCTTCCGACAGCATTCCAAAAAGAAGGACTCCCGTTGGTCATCTTAGCTGCATAATTCTTGATGATCTTCAATTGATCTTGTTGTTTTTTTTTTTTTTATATATATTTCAATTTTATTAATGTCACAAGATAACTTTATTTTAAATCTTTCTAAAAGTAACATTGATTTTGAAAGGAAGGAATGTTCATATTACGATTCAATAAAATCATTTTTTCAGTTTGACAGAGGGAATAGTTTTAATTATTCTAGTTTTTCAATTTCGCACACCAACATTAGGGGAAATAATTGTAATTTTTCACAGTTTATGGTCTGGGCACAAGATTCGGTACGGTACTTTGATGTTCTTGTGTTTACTGAGGCATGTCTCGAGAGTTGTCCTGTTCTAACCGATATACCTGGCTATGATGTTCTTCACACTATCGTAACATCGTAACAAGAATGATGGTGTAGTGGTATACTCAAATCTATTTATTTAGCCACTGTTGAATTCGTGGATTTGCATTACGCGACTTCCCTTAGCCTCAAATTTCACAGGGGGTCGGAAACTTTTAATATAATAGCTTCTTATCGGAATAGATTAGGGGATCCCAATACTTATACCAAGGAGTTAATCGAATTCCTGCGTACTAAGCTTGACTCTAGAGTAGTCTGTTTTCTAGGGGACATCAATTTAAATATAATGAATAACGCAGACAAAGATTCTAGTATCAACTATGAAACCTGTTTGGCGGGCCTCGGTTTCAAATCCATGATGGATAAGCCCACTAGAGTTCAAGGATTGAATGCTACTAACATAGACCACATATTCTTGAGAGCTTATAGGACAGTGCACAATGGGGGTATATTAAGATCAAATATAACTGATCATTATTCTACGGCTGTAATCATATCAGGGTTGCAGGCTATTGTTGAGAAGAAAGCTCAAAACAAGATAATACGCTTGAATTACAACAAACTAGATTCTGAAGTTGCATCGTATGACTGGGGTAAGGCAGAACAGCAAGATGACCCAGATGCGGCCACTTTTATTTGAGTAGAGATGATTGTTCCCCACTCTAAGACTAAACTGAATCCATGGACGATGGATGGTATTCTCAAAGCTATGAGGATTCGGGATAAATTGAGCTTGAAACTTAAATATCAACCTTCTAACTCACCTTTACGTTGTAGGGTGAACTATTACACCAAACTCTTGACATCCTTAACTAGTAAAGCTAAATGTGACTATTATAAAAATAAATTTAAAGCTAGTGAAGGTATGTTAGTATCAAAACGATTAGAGGTGACAAAGTAATAGTAAACAATTACCGCCGAGACTGTTAGGAAGTAATACTAGTGCCTCGAGTGCAAAACACCACATAGGTAGCTAATGAGTTCAACGCTTTCTTCTAATCTGTAGGCAAGTCACTAGCAGCAAATATATCTCAGCAAAATATTGATCGAGCAGATATAACATCTAGTTCACTTAAAGAATTTAATAAATTCGAGTTCAAACCTATTGATTATGTGCAACTGGAAAAAATTCTTTTTGGAATGAACGGAGGCTCCTCGCCAGGTATAGATGATGTTCCGATAAAGTTTATCAGGAAGTATTATTGTTCCTTGAAGAGATGCTTAGTGCATATTATCAATCTTAGTCTGGCAGCGGGTTCTTTCCCACTTGTTCAAGAGTGGTGATGCAATGGAAATAAATAATTATCGTCCAATTTCTCTGATCAGCGTCATATCTAAGCTCATAGAAAAATGGGTGAAATTTCAACTTATTTCTCACTAAGAGTCTCAGAATATTATTACAGAACGACAGTTTGGATTTAGGAGGGGCTTGGGGGTGGATGAGGCTGTATTGTCGTTAACTAAAGATTTGAATGACATGATCGACAAAGGAAAAAAGGAGTGCTCGTTCTGCTTGATATGGCCATAGCGTTCGATTCTATAGACAGGAAGCTTTAGCTTGAATCTCTGGCTGGGAGTTGGATTGGAGGTGCTGAACTCGATTGGTTCCGTAGTTACTTGGATAATTGGAAATAAGTAGACGGAATCATGAGTAAACAGGCAGATGCCGATTTCGGAGTCATCCAGGGTAGTACCCTAGGGCCACAGCTGTTCCTCATATTTATCAATAGCATTTCTGATTTGAAGATCAATGGACGTCTTTACTTGTTTACTGATGATACGGCCTTATTATGTGAGGGGCACGATTGGAATAATGTATTCTTAGAAGTTAATAATGACATGCGTTTATTAAACAACTGGATGCGTGCTAACACTTTGAGCCTGAATCCCACTAAAACCAAATACTTAGTAATTTCCAAATCATCATCGAGGAACAGCATACTTCCTCCACTAAGACTCTATCATTGCCCCAAAAATGCTGTATTATGTGATTGCCCGAAATTAGATAGAGTAGTATCAGCTAGATACTTGGGTGTAATGCTTGACGAGGATCTCAAATGGAATGTGCAGGTGGCCTCTCTTGTTGATAAATTGAAGAAATTTGTAAATATATTTTACAGTTTGAGGAAGTGTGTAACCTTAAAGACGATGGTTACAATTTATAAGTCACTTGTGCAAGGCCTGCTAAGCTTCGGAATCATGTTTTGGGGAACTGCCTATTCAAATACCTTGAAGCCTTTATTTACAATGCAGAAGGACATACTGAAAGTTATGGCGGGGAAACCAAGGAGATTTTCAACCTCAGATTTGTTTGACTTGGTACCTGTCTTCTCAGTTTCACAATTATACTTAAAATCAGTTCTGTAAGTAAAATCAGTATGAAAGACACCCTAACCCGCAAAACTACCCAAAATATAGTAACTATTCCCCCCACAAGATTGCAAAGTACGTCCAGACACGAATCCAGATCATTTCCCCTCTTACTAAGCAAATTAACAGATGATTTGAGAAATCCTACGACAACATCAAGGTCCAAGTAAAAAAAATCGGTCTTCACTTGGTTGATAGGTAAGGGCTCGCTGAGTGTGGACCAAATCACTCAAAGCATGTACGTGACTTAGCAGGTATCGACGCTTTAATAACAAACCAAAATCTATACTAAAATATATACTGCCAATTTGTGTTCCAATTGTGACAATTTGTGGTGGGTGACAGATGTGATACTTTTTATAAATATATAGAATAGGTCGTAATAATTTGTATAAATAATATATATATGAGATAGGTTTATTATTATCATTTTTCTTTAGTTAGATATAGTTTTCAACGATCTGCTTGTTTCGCAAATTCTATTGAGAAGCGTATTCATGTTTAACAATAATTCATACGGTGAATTACTCCCCCATCTAGAACAGAACCTTGAAGGTTCTAAAAGATGGGGTGCTTCACTCACGTGTCAAGTAATATTTATGATCATTAATTTCTGTAACTGACCGATTATTTCATTTGTATTATTGTATTTTATTTTGAAGCAATAAACAACATCATCAACATCTAGATTCAATTCTTCTTCATATTCGGCCTCCGTAACATCATTTTAGGCGTAAATCTGATCTGTTTGTCCAACTAATCTGTATTTTGCTAAAAGGATTGGTTTAGGATATTTTTTTATTTTTGAGATGCGAGCTTGCGAGCATCCAGACCACCAAACTATAAAAATCAGTCTTATCTATTACGTAGGCCTGTTTCGTTATAAGGAGGCTGATTATTATACGGAGGCCGATTATGGTTTATAAGGAGGCCGGTTTATTATACGGAGGCTTGTGGTGGGGGTGTTACGGCGCTCTTGAACGACAAGTGCAGCAACGGGAGATGAAAGTAAAGTTCTTGGTAACTAAAACAACAACTGTGGGTTTAAAAAACAACATGGAGTGACTAACAAGACTCCAGGTTGTGATTAACAAGGAAATGAGATGCGAGGTCAGGCGAGAATCTTACATGTATACCTATGCCCATCTGACGGAAGAACGCTATACTTTCGCAGTATATAATGGCATTTCTACTACGATCTAAAAGCGCTTTTACACAGTTGAACTTTTTGGCATGTGCGTTTGATGTGACTATTGGCTCTTTACAGACATGACGTGACTGAAAATTCAATGGAGCTTGATGTTGCTAATTGAGATCGACTGGGATGCACTTATGGGAAGATTATTGGCGTCAATACTGGGGCTCACCTGCACCAAACGTGACTGCATATGAAAACGTCATGTCAGAGGTGATATAACGTGAGTCGGTATTTTCCACGATGGGTTCGAAAATCGAATCCTGTACCCTACAAACATCCAACTGCAAATTTGTAACTTGAAACTCCCAATATTTTGGACAAAAAGCCAACAGAAAAAACCTTAATTGACGCCATAGGTGGACGGCGCAGAGGTTCTCTCACCGCCCTCCCACAACCATTTTGAGCGTGAGGTAGTTCCTAGGTATGCCATTATTTAGCGTTACAAGGGTGTTTTTGCAACTTTTAATCTATCAATACCCTTCGTATTGCAACTTTTTGGAAAGCTCTCGTCGAGATTTTTCAGCTGATGGAATAAAATTAAACAGGTAGAATGGGCGAATTTCGAGTGTTGGAATTTCTCATCTTTTATCTAATAATCCGATTCCGCGCCCGAAAAAACCCCAGACTGCATAATTCCAGGTCACAACTTCAAATTGTGGGGAATGACGTCATATATGGACAGCCCTACTAAATTTATTTTCTGATTTTTCTGCATCTACTTACTATTAGCAGTTATCTGTACTTAGTGTAGTGCACTTCTACTAATACATTACCTATCCAGTATGATAGAACCGATCTGCAGGAAGGTACCTATCCCCATATGGAGCATAATCACTCGTTGGCGGCCCTTGAACGAGTTATAAGCTCGTATATTACAATACATTAATTTTATGACATTCCCATAATATCTCTTCAGCCGTCTTAGTCATTTGATGAGGATATGAAGCCGAGGCATTAGCCCCGTTCCGAGGTAAGGAACGCAATAAAGACGAGCACAAAATGAACTGCTTGATTGCAGCGGTTGTAATCCTTTCAAGCAATTTACCGTGCTCCATGAACGGGCATAATAATTGGAAGTGGATGGAACGCATAATTATAACGGTGGAATGAGGAAGGCGCTTTACGGAGCAGTGGCGGCTTATCCACAAACGTTCTTCATGTATGGGATCTCGTGACAACCGCAGAGTCACGAGATTCTTTTTACGATTCAACTTCACATGTATCCAACTGATGACAAAGTTGACGATAAAAACTGCATAAAAAGCTAAAAATCTAAAATATATTTTTGAATAGCAGATTAACATATACTTAGAATACATGATTTGTCATAAAAACAATAATTAAAATTTTCTTTGCACTCAAAAAGTTCAAATTTTAAAACAATTTTACATAATATAATACGATAACTTATGAACATTCGCTCATACAAACATGCTGGACCACTAGAACTTTCTTTTCTATCAGAACATCAGAGTGGGAGGTGTTCTGAACTGATTGATCTTCCGTGATAACTGGAGAACGATAGGCTGCGTTGGCCCGAAGCCAGGCTGAAGGTTTCCAAGGTGGATTGACGTATCTATCGGAAATAACTGTGTAGTCATCGGAAAATAGATTCGTCTGAAAGCCGTCTCGATTTGACAGCTCTCGTTTTATCCTCAGCCGGTCGGGAATCGGGAAATCGGATCTTATTGGGGAGCCGAAACAAAACTAGAGTGACCTCTTCACAGTACGTTACGCACACCGTTGAGATGGAGGTTCCCTGCATTAGAATTACGTACTTCATGATCTCGATGGGTTGAGAGAATACCCACCCCTGCCTTTATTACTGCCTGAATAATTGATAATTTTCCAACAGCGGGCCAATTTACCCATTGTATTTTATCTTATAAGCTATAGGATGTTGACGAAACCTTCCATGAAGCTTCAGTATAAAGGATGTCGGGTGATTGGGAGAGGAAAACCGCGATGTAAAGAAAGCTTAATGACGTCACACGCGCATGGCCTCACCCCCCTGTTCGCCTAGAAGAGAACCAGAGCACCCGCCGTCCTCTTATGACGTCAATTTATTTTCTCCCTACCGATTTTTCGTCCCAACCGTTTGGATTTTTGAGGATTTGGAATAAAAATTAAATTAAAAATTGTTTGAAACCTTGACAAATTTCAAATCATTAATTAATTTAAACGACAAGGTTGTATTCGATAATCATCAGAAACGCTTGCACACGAGTGTGCAACACATTGGGACATTTTATGTCTTTAGTTGCAGACTCGTATGCAAGCTCTAAGAGCCACTCAGCTGATCCGGACCCTGGGCATCCTCAAGTAAAGAGGCTACATACGAAATTACAGCTTTCTAGAATGTAAAGTATAGAAATTATCTTTAAGAGCCAATCATCTGATCCGGACCCTGGGCATCGTCAAGTAAATGTCCTAAAGAGGCTTAGGAAATTACCTATTAATATGATTTAACCACCGCTTCACTAATCAAATCCTTTCTCGCAATATTCGGATCACCTGCTATGAACCAAATCATCGAAACACCAGCTCAATGAAATCATCAAAAATTAACAAGCGGTTGCAATCATGTTCACAGTATCAATTATCAATTATTGAGAATGATCATATAACCATGCTCATAACTCAGAATGTTGGCCACGCACTTCGCAGTAGTTAACATAATATGTTTGGATAAATCGAGAGCTTTCGAACGAATAGTCAATGAATTTTGTGGGATGAGAAACGGCGAAGTACCATTTCCCTAGCAACGACTCGGTTGTAAGCGGAAATCATCATAAAATGTAGGTAACGCTTTTCGAGGACATTTTTTCGTGACAGTTTTTTATTTTAATGTGCCAAAGCAAAAATATAAAATAATGTCAATAAAACCAAGAATTGTCGATCTTCTGTCGCAACCGATGAATAAAAATCATGTATCACGTTTTTTCTCATCGTAATACGGCTAAACACCACATTTTAGCTTCCTCCATCTATTAGGAGACAAATGAGCTCCTGAGCTCACTCACCTGGTCAATCGCACACAGCATGCCTACAGACGTTCTATACCAAGAGGGGAATGGCCGCACCCCCATGCTCGCCTAGAGGAGAACCAGAGTACCCACCGTCCACTTATGACGTCAGTGAAGAAATTTTCTGTGTCGGAATTTCACAATTTTGACCTCAGATTCGGATCCAGCGCACTTGAAAACCCATCTAGTAGCAATTTTCAACTCAAAAGACCATTTAGTTTGGACAATAAACGGGTAGGAAGATCGCGCGTGACGTAGTAGTGAAAGAGAGCTGAGGATTCCCCCTAGGCGGGCGAGGGCCGTGACGTCTTCGTGAATATGAATTTCAAGAGCCTTATTACTGATCAGATACCCATCATATTGCACCGTTTCGGAAAGCCCTTACTAAGATCTCGCTATTGAGCAAATAAAAAATAACCATGAATATTCCTCATTCATTTTCTACCTAAATGAAGTGTTGGTACCTAAATACTAAATTTCATCTCCTAAATTGCTCCCAACTCCACCTATAGGTAGAGGAAGCATTATTTTCACTTTCGAGAGATTTAAAAGTTGTGATATCCACTAAAATCAAACGGCTGTTTTTTTTTTTTTTTTTTTTTTTTTTTTTTTTTTTTTTTTTTTTTTTTTTTTTTTTTTTTTTTTTTACAATGGTACACTATCCACTCGCATTTTAAGTTTTAGACTATTCTGAACAACTTTCGTTCAGTGTCTTTCTCTCTCTATCTCTGTGTGTGTATCTGTGTGTGTGTGTGTGTGTGTGTGTGTGTGTGTGTGTGTGTCAGCAAATCCTTGTAACAAGCTTAATTTCCACAATATTCAACCGATTCTTATGAAATTTTCATGGAATGTGCGGGTTATGGTGAAAATGGTCCTCTGTGAGTTTCGTTGTTCCCAAATCAATACTTCACACGGCGTATGCGCAAATGTAAATTCCTTCAAGCATCTTTTTTTACGCCCTAGTTGTCCAATCCTGCTCGAATTTTATGCGTAGTTTGGGGACAGTGGTTTAATTATTCCTTGCTAATTTCAGCATCATTGCATCATTTTTAGCTCCTCCGCATTCGCGAAAGTGCACTTCCAGGAAAAAGGTCTAGTTTTCATCAGATTTTGATTACATTTTCTGAGAATTTGTGTGTTACGCTGTTGATCCTAACAAATTTCATTTTTCTCAAATCTTTACTCCATTCTGTGCGTGCACTACCGTAAATTACTTTAAGCATAATTTTTCCATTTTTTCAACATCTTTAATGTGAAGCGTAAAATTGCGGGGTCTCGGAACTGTAAAAGTGAGGGGT
Source organism: Adelphocoris suturalis (assembly GCA_030762985.1). Lineage (NCBI taxonomy): Eukaryota > Metazoa > Arthropoda > Insecta > Hemiptera > Miridae > Adelphocoris > Adelphocoris suturalis. The sequence goes on from CM061044.1 coordinate 58,039,275, forward strand.
TTAGTAATTATAGACCAATGATCTGCGTAGAAGGGCTATCTAACACAGAAATAATAAACCATTGTGTAATAATTTGCAGCATTTTCAATTCTAATTAAATGCAATTTTTCAGCTCAAAACTTCAAAATTTTTGGTCTAAAATGATTGGGGAATAAAAGGGGGCGAAATATAATATGCGGGATAGATGGATGGTGCTGGTGTTTCCTCCTATGATGGCATTAAATTTTTCTTCAATGGGGTTTCCAACTTCCAAACCTTCGAAAACTTCATATTTCACCTCTTTGAAAAGATTTTATTTAACTTGTTTCATTCGATTTATTGCCGATGGTTTGGAATAAGACGTTGCAACTGCAATAGCCGATGGATTGAAATAAGACAGATAAAAATGGTCCAATGAATAAATAATTCATGTGTAATGCAGTGGAGGTTATTGAATTAGTTACATATTACTTGTTTATAAATTTTCATGAAGCATCATTTGAGAAAAAGTACGATTGAATATTAAGAATATGATTGATTTTTTGAACGTAGGAATTGATTTTCGTGCTGAATAGAGCTCAGGTTTTCCGAAGTAAATCTGAGACTCGATCTTGAGTCTAAATATGAATTCATTTTTTCGTTAAAGTAGCGATAAAACCCGCCACAACCCCGTTATTTCCGCTTTTTGACAGCGCAGAGCCAATTTCGTATTTTTTCACTGAATGTCCTTAAAGTCAATCTAGTTAAGTCTGCTAAGTTTTCACGATTGTCAAGACGAAAGAAAAGAAGGCCGAACATTTCCGAACAGATTGTCACGAAAAAGAAGGTACTGGTTTGCAAACATCTGGCTCTTTTCTTCAACTTTTAATTTCCGGCCAAGTTGAGCTCACTCGACAATGTTGAAGGTAGAGAATTCTCCACGGTTCCGAAAAAGAGGACAATGAACTGCACCCTTCAACTTTATAAGTCCCAGACTTTTTATTTCTCAATCTTCATGTTTATCTGTGTTGGAGAATGTCAAAATGATTTTTAAGAAATTATTTGTAAGAAACAATATCACGACTAAAACGCGTGACGGCCCCGACAGCCTGCGGCACCTGTCGGCACCGTCACGAACTGTCAGCGCACTGCGACGCTTCCCGCTAGAGCGACACTGTCGCTGAGCGCCTTGTAATAAGATTCATTATTCATTACGTTGCCTGACTTCATATCAGCCGGTAAGACTCTGTCTCAGTCCCATAATAATTAAGGATCTTGATATTAATTTATTGATTCCTGATATCATACCTGATCCTGATTACTACCCAGACTGATCCCATCTAGTCTACCCCTTGCGGTGTCTCTGTGTTAGTTTTGAAGAGTTTAAATTAAACCTAACTGCTTTCCAGTCTAATCACAATCCCTTAGAGTTCTTCTTGAAGCAAATACATTTTTGGTTCCTTGAATAAATCGTACAACCATTGCCTTTGAATCTGTCTACCTATTACTTCCTCCTTGCTCCTTAATTTTAGAGTAATATTATAGAGAATCTTGGTGCATTAAAGCACGACAAGTGATTCTCCCTTGTCACAAATGGGTACACGTCTGCCAAGTTGGGTGACGACCTACTATGAGTAGATTATTGAACTATTTCAAATTATCATAAAAGATAGCACGGCGGGTTCCTTTAGAGTTTGTGCTGAATCGGTGGATCGGTGGATCTATGATGCTCGATAGATGTTATGTTTGCGCAAGCGCAATAGTTACCATTGAATCGAGAGCGATGGATATCATAGTGGGTCATCTTCAGCCCAAGCCGTTCATTCCCTGAAAATTAAAAAAAAAAAAAATTGATGATCAGTAAAAATTGTATATTTTTGAAAGGAGAACACATTTGCATGAGCTCCAGCTATTGATGATACGATCGAGAATAAATTTAAATGGGAAGATTAAATCATCGTTCCTCGAATACCCTCTGAATATGAACGATATCAGACAACAGCATTGTGAACAAATTTAATTGCGATTGACGAATTACGTTTGCGCTTCCGCAGAGTGGAGTATAGATTTGTAAGTGTTGTAACCAAGAAAATCATCTACAGCTTAACTCCCAGTCTGTAAGGTTCATCAAAATCTGAAGGAAACTGCGACTAGGAGGTGATGGAATGAAGTAGTAACCCCTTCCAAGGGTTGTGGCGATTAGCTTGGAACACTCAGAGGATGACATAAAAGCTGGAAAGCTCCTGGAATAAACCAACCATCACACTCCCAGGGCTCTCAGAAAGCTCTGGGGTGAAGGGCGAGGGGAAGGGGTTGGAAGCACAAGGGCTAGTAATAGGCAGGGCAGGGGAAAATGGTTTATAGATACGTGGATATAGTTAAATTTGTATTGTCCATTTTGTCCATGGGGGCAATGTGAGGGAGAGGGGCTTTAGAACAGTCAATAGTAGAGAGGCCGGGGGATAGTTCGAAACGAAGTTCTGCTATGACAAACAGCTAATGGAATAGAGTAGTAACCCCTTAAGGGCCTTCCTATGTCATAGGATAAAATAGCGCTTTTTTAGGTAGGTACCGTTTTCTCATTATTAGCATGTGGTTTTTTTAGTTCGATGTACCTACATTTGAACTGTGCATTGGCATTTTTAGCTTTGTAAAAGGAAAATTTATATTTTTTTACGTTAATTTTCCCAAACCCTTATTTTCACTTCTGGTTTTCATTTTTTTAACCCCATTGGCATTTTACTGATATGACTGAAAAAATGTCTGTATATACTGTATCTATTCCAAAGAGAAAAAAACGGACGGTAGACCTACGGTTCTACAGTGAGATCATTTAATAACGATTAATTTTACACATTATTAGTTCATTATGGTTACCTAGCAATATTAGTTTATAACTGAGCGTAATAAATCAGCTTTCCTTTACACTTCAGAGGCTTAGGGATTATGAGATGCTGTGATAAAATGAGAGCTTTCCAAAAAGTGGCTAACGATTTTCCTGCTATGAAAACTAAGGGAGTTGCACTTCCCTAGTAACGCATTGGTTGTAAGTGAAAATCAGTAGAAAACCCCACCGTGACGTGACGCTCGAAATGTGACGAAAACTAATGGAAACGTCCTGTTAATCATTATTAAATGATAAAAAAATTCCCCTTTCGAATTCAACAACGGGTCCAAAATAGTAGTCGCCTAGCTTCAACAAAGATTTCAGATGTTTATAGAAGTATTTCTATGGATAAATATAGTATCCGTGGACATTGAAACAGTGGGAGATGAAGTGGATGAAGTTCTTGTCAACCTGTTTGTTTTTATTTGAATAGTTCCTTAATCTGAGGTAGGTAGTTTTTCTCCGTTTATTTTGCCGCAGTTTTTATCCGTTGTGTTAGCTTGGTTTTTGTGAGGGTAGACTCAAATGGGTAGACCTCAAGTCTTCAAAAAAAACGGAAGGGAGGTACTGGAAGAATACCTATTCTGAATAAAGTGATTCATAACTGAATTGATTGATCCAAAAATCTTACCCCATTCTTAAAAGAGTTTTTCAAAAATATGAGCTGAAAAAAAGAAGATAATTTTCCAACTCAAATTTAGAATTTTCAATTGTACAATGTGTTATTTGAAAACTAGCCAAAATGTTCTCTTCAGTGCTTTAAGTTACCACAAACTACTCGGCTTCAGTTAGCGTTGAACGCATTTTTCAGGGCTTTCACTGCACTAAGCTCCCAACATTTTGGTATCAAAGAAACCAGTAATTTTTTAGGCAAATGGAAATTTTTTTTAGACAAATAACAAAAGATGTGTGTTTTTATTTTTTGACTTAGGAAGGCCCTTAAGGGCTGAGGCGATTAGCCTACAATAACTAGATATCCTGAAAGATGGAAAGGTCCAGGAATAACATAGGAGTTGTTTATCGTTCATTTCTATGTAATAGTTCTGTTGCATCTCACAGTTTTGAAGACGTAGCACAAAACACAGGAACACAAACGAACAGTGTTGTCCTTGGGTTAGCAAAGCTTTATGGAGCGCAACTTCCAAGATACTTGACATATTACCAGTTGCGTTTAGGTTCATAGCAGAGGTGTAAACAGTGACTCAACTGTTGGCGCTACCAGTTGTTGGGAGTTGGGAATTACGTTATCTGTCCGCTCTCCCTAAGAGCTAAAACTAGTGGCAACATCATTAAATTAGTAAGGCAATCGATACGTTTTAATTATGACCGATAGAATGTGTAAGAGGTTGTAAAATCGGAACAGAGTAAAACTAGCTTTATGGATTCCAGCGATCGTGAAAACTGATTTAATTGCAATGGAATTCTGACTTTGTGATATCGAATTTATACTTCTTGTTCCTACGGACGGTCTGTTAAGCTTTGGTAGGTTTTTTATTTTCTCAAAAACTTCAGTTGTTTGGTACATACCTACGTGAATGTCGTTGAACTTAGATCAGGGGGACTATCGAAATGCAGATGCATTAAATAATTGCGTCAATTTCTCTGCGTAAGTGCCTATATCCATTTAGGAATATTGATGACAAAGTCAGCCTTTCGCACGACCACCACGAAACCGCGTTCCGCAAATCATTAGAAAAGTTGCGTTATCCTAAGGGGCTCGCAAACCGGATTTCTTTCCAAACCTACGGAGCTGAAATTTGAAATGAAGCTCTTGTGGGATAGTTACTTAGAATACAATTTCAGTGAACCTTAAGCGCACCCACAACATTTTTCCTAAATTGTTCGACACTTACTAAAATGTGTAAAATTGTAGGGTTTTAGAGCTGTAAAGGTGCGAACCCTTTGGGGAGTAGCTAATCGCCAAGGTTTGATGCTATAAGATATATAATGGGTTTAATAATGATAGACCGAGGATCTGCGTAAAAGAGCAGTCTGAATACAGAAATAATCAACTTTTTGTAATAATTTGCAGCGTTTTGGAATCGTTAGGCCTTAGTAGCGCAGGTACCGTTTGGACCCCCACCGTAGGTTGATTTTCCACATGGATCTGAAAAACGCCAACAGTAGTCCATCAAATAATGCTCTCAGCTAAATCCCGTCAGAGGGGGTCTGGTAAGACCTCGTTAGCATTCCAAGCCCGCAACTTACTCATCACTCATACAAAGATATTTAGGAAATAAACCCTCAAGTGCACGTTAAGATGATTCACTTAATAGAGAGTTTTTGTTCTTCCCGTAATTTTCTACCCGTTTACGCGAAAATACTGAAATATCTGCGCCTGCGCGACTTTACGCGTCAACGCGTAGAACTACGTGTGTACTGGAAAAAGGCCTACCTACACGTAGACGGAAAAATATTTTCGTTGGAATCCCGTCCTACGTGTAGTCGTCATAACCTGACGCAAAGGTGACCACAGTTTCAAGAATAGCTTAGGTATTCGTTCTCCCTTTGACTGTCGTCTAGTAACGTAATTACCCAACTAGTCAAAAAAAGTAAGAATCTGTGATAAATATAATTGTATTATTAAATCAACTTCCGTTGATTATGTGAACAAAGTACCTACTTCGTCCGACAGCCAGATATCCTGTTCACCTACATAGGAGTAAATGAAGTCGTCGATGCTTTTCCGATTTTAAAGTAGATGCCTATTCTTCGTGAGCATTCGCAAGTACATTTCGTACTACGAAGTTGTATCTACCAACATAAAGATTCAGACAACGAGCAGGTTTTTGTTGAAATAATAAGTTTGTATACAAAAGCTGTTGGTAGTAGAATTTGTGCGAGGTACCATCTCAGATCCTGGAAATTACCATTTGATAAAGCAGGGAAGGCACTCACGACGAACTATTCCACGAGGCCTGATTATGGAAACTTGATGTAGCTTGATGAAAAATTGAATAATTAGACAAAAATAAAAAAATGCCATAATCGCGGCGCTCCCGGTGTTACCCATCCAAGTACTAAACAAGCCCGATGTTGCTTAACTTCGGTGATCTGACGAGAACCGATGTTTTCAACGAAATATGCGTTGGCGAATACTATTTTTTCTTGGGTCGAACCTAGTTATTCGATGCCTGTGAAGATAGCTGATGAAGCAGAGTGTAAAATGATTTCAAACTTCTTCAACTCGATCTCGAATTCAAGAGAATCGTTGACTTTGAAATACTAAAGAGACTTTAGCGTGACGATAGCGTTTGGTTAGTCGTGTACATACGTGTACAAAAAAGTGTAGAAATACGCGAAGAGCAACCATCTGCAGTTGCTTGCTCTAGACGCTGCCCTACGCGTTAACGTGGGAAAATCGTACGGGAAGATCTCTCTAATGTCAATCTAAATACTGAGTTCGATTGCGTACATGCTTCGCATGAAAGCATGCAAAGTTTCTTGCCGTATATTTTGTATGCTGAAAACAGCATACGTAAGAATTTCATCAGAATAATGGCACAAGATATATTTACCGTTCCGTGTATTCGTACTAGCTCCAATCTTGTTCGCAAGGATAAATTACCCTAATGCAGTACTGTTTCCAAATCTTCATACTGGCTCCTGTTGAAATTTCAGTTCAGACGTGTTCAAAGGATTTCAGATATCATCAAAATCAGCATCAAAGGGTTCCGGGTTCAACACATACACCTCAATAGGATTTTGGTCCCTCTCGACGCCAATAGCAATAGCTTTCAGGACATCATCTCGTAATCGAATGGTTCCAAGGGTGATGAAAGACGTAAGGGTTACACGTGACAATCCATTAATGGATACCTCATGTAAAACAGTTTCAGGATATAAATCGATATTATTCCCCTCTACTCGTACACAGAAAGACCTTCTCATTTGTTCCGAAGCTTCTCTCGCTCCTACTATGACGGGGTTTTAGGGCTGTTGGTCCCTTTCATCATCCACTTCGTGTAATTGCTTCACTCGAATTGTTGTCAAGCAATTTAATCCAGAGCTGTCAACGAATGTGCTACTGACAACTGAAAACATCGTGATTTTTCGTTTGAAGTTCTAGTTTCTTTCTTTGTGTATTCGAATCAATACGGATAACTACAATAAGCTTAGGTTAGCACGATAAATAGTAAGCTAAGCCATGTACATCTCTTTTCTTTAGAATGAAAGGAGATTGGAGGGACGATAATATAATAAGGAATCTGCTCAAACATCCCAAGCAAACACCCTCAATACATTGAAAATATATCAATATTTTATTACTTATTATCAAAGTCGGACTATTCAACCTAATCATAAACCTTAGAATGTGAATGGTGAAATTCTGGTCCGTGTATTAGCAGTTATACAGGGTGAAGTTGAGGGTTAGCAAGGGTTGGTCAATAACTCAAAAACTCTTCTTCACCGACGTTTCGCTATATTTTTATAGCATCTTCAGGGCTACAGTAAAACAGAGGATATCATGTGGTACAGTCTGGCATATAGACTATAAGACTATCAGATAGACTATAAGACTGACCACTTGTTATCTTCTGTTGTAATGTAGTCTGAAGATGCAATACAAATATAGCGAAACGTCGGCGTAGACGAGTTTTTAAATTATTGACAGACCCTCGCTACCCCGCATCTTCATTATTATACAAGTGATCGAGAAAACTAACATAAGTTATACAGGGGGTCCCGGATAAGGGCTCGAATTTAGAGCTCATTTTCTGATCGAAAGTTCCTTATAGGTAGAGTATTTTTAACGCTTAGTTTTCAAGTAATTTTATTTCAAAGAATTTTTTCGAGTTTCCGACCTTTTGCCACTGAAACGATCACAATTCCTGCAATGTACTGTGTAAATTCCAATTTTAAGCTATCGTTGAAAAGAGCATTAATTTCCTATCGGAATTTTTTTTTTAAACTTAAAGTCTAAGACATGAAGAATATCTCTGAAAAGAAAACGTTACCTAATATGGGAAACTTCGGGTGAGAATCAAGACGGGAGACACGAGAAAGGAAAAAACTGCGCCAAAATCTCACCTTTTAACGGTGTAGTCAATTTTACTTTTATATTGCTTTTTGAGAACATTTTAATGTTGAACAACTTTGTTTTCAAAATCGGAATAATGCAGTTCGCTTGTTGTAAAAATCGGTAATATTTGAATGAAACATTGTCCAAATTAAGATTGAACTACTCTTATGGAAGTATCCCTGTATAATCAATCCTATAACCATGCTGTTTAAAACGTAGGTAGGTAGTAGGTGTTTGTTAAAAAAAAAAAAAAAAAAAAAAATGTAATTACAACTGATGAGTTTACTCTGTAAAATATTCCGTCCTCCGATTCTCTCGGTCGCTCTCTTTAATGTTTTACGCTCAACTGTTTTAGGACTTGATGTAGCTTTAATACTGACTGTGGCTTAGAAAATATCAGCCATGAAATTATGAAGATGTTCTATTCATGTACGTACTAGCACACAGACCCAAGGCCTCGCTCCGCTCGGCCGTCAATAACGCTCCCTCCATCGAAATCTATGAATATTTACCTACATTTGTCTTTAAATCTACAAGATTAGTTTAATAATAATAAAGTATGAGTACCTCCTAATTATTTTTAATACTTTGATTCCATGTTTGTCTATCAAAATGATAAACTAAAATTTCTCGCGACTGAAATGTCGAAGATGTCTTCAAAAATTCGCTCATGGGGTCATGCTGCATGTTTACGCCGCTCTTGTATTTTCGACTCACCTGAGATTTTCCACTTTTCACTCCATAGCACTATTTTCACAAACCACAATACTCTTATCACTAAACACCGCTAAATTATTCTTATCATTATCTTCTCATTCAAACATCATTATTTTTCTGTTCGGGTGAGAATACCTATAGACACATTAATTTTCTCCCAAATTGGGAGTGGTCCTTCGAGAAGGTTATCTTATCACTATCCATTAGGTAGGTACTTACATATTAATCTCATCAACAACTCAGGTTCCCGGTAATTGGTGCATATATCCACCCCTATCATCAATTTATCAATTTTGTTCTTTAGTGGAATATACTAGTCACCCCACCGGCCCAAACATTGTTCCTAGCGAGCCGGATAGTTTCCAGCGACCTCTTAGATTAAGTACCTATCAATCATCTTACAGTTCTACTGTTCCATGTGAACCAAGCTTATACCTATATATTTCTTGTTTCATTCTTTGCATTTGAAATTAGTGTCTTATATTATATATATATTTTTCGTGTATTGTTCCCCTTTCTAGGTGATTATTCATATTCTCATTTGTGCTACCTTGATATTAATGTGCTATGTGCTTCGTTATTGACCATCAATAATTTATCCTTGCTATTTTCTCATATTTTCTCTTGTAACTTTTGCCTAACTATTTATAACCTTAAAAATGCCTTCTGATCCTGAACCCGTTGTTGCTGTACGGGGATTCGCCAAGCTAAGGCGAGCGTTTGAGACATTGGGCCTAGAAATCAAGGTTATCAGGAACAAAGGGATTTTAGCATTGAATTCTGCAGATGATAGGATAGTCTTTTCAGGAATGATCCGTACTATTGACCGCCTTCTGGAAAGGTTTGAATCTGCGTGGTTGGCTGCTTTGGATTATTCTGATAGTCATGAGATGACTCCTGCGTTTCCTGCTCCGAGTGATGAGACTTATCATGCTGAGATCCGACACTATTATTACGAAGCTGTAGGTTACCATGAGGAAATTCAAAAACGGGTTAATGTATTCTCTTCCCCTTCTGCAAATTCTACACATAATCAGTCTAGAGTTTCCACTTGTACTGCATCTAGTAGAACTATATTGCCAAAGATCAATATCAAACATTTTAAGGGGGATTTCGCTGACTGGCCCACATTTAAACAATTATTTTGTGCATTGGTCAAGAATGACCCTGCATTGACAGATGCTGAACGTTTTCACTTCCTACTTTCCTATTTGGAGGGACCTGCCTTGGACACCATCAAAGCAATTCCTGTTACGGAGGCAAACTTCAATCAAGCATGGGACACTATCTTATTGGTGTATGATAATAAAAGGAAATTGGCTTCATCATACATAGAGAAGCTGCTTGCATATAGGTATAGTGGGGGTAAACCTACTGCCGAATCACTCCAGGCGTATTTGTCTAATGTATCTGAGAGTATAGTATCACTGAAGGCTCTTGACATCCCTCAATTTGGGGACTATCTCCTTTGTGAATTAGCGCTCCGTAGTCTTGATCCTGTGACGCGGCAAGCATTTGAAATATCTATTATAGGGACTGATTACCCCAGCTTCACCACCTTGAAAGAGTTTGTACAAAATAGGTTCCAGGTATTACGCTTAACTACTGAACCTGTCACAAGGTTGGACCAGGTGCCTCAGCACAACAAAGTTCCTAAAAAACCTAACTCTTTTGCACCCAAGCAGCAACCTAGCCACTCTCTTCTTGCTCATGCATCAAAATCGTTATCTGATAAATCGTCAAGACGGGAGACACGAGAAAGGAAAAAACTGCGCCAAAATCTCACCTTTTAACGGTGTAGTCAATTTTACTTTTACATTGCTTTTTGAGAGAGGAAACTGCGTTTTAATGTTGAACAACTTTGTTTTTCACTGAAATCGAGGGTTTTCTTGAAAAATGACCTTCTATGAAAATACGTGTTTGGGGGTTCACGCCCGGACACTGGGGTGGCAAGGATCTTCCAAAGGCACTTTCAGTCGAAAATAGGGGGGAGTATGTTTACGCCGCTCTTGTATTTTTCCACTTTTCACTTTATTTTTATTTTTTGTTATTTTATTTTTTTGTTGTTAAGCAAATTAAGTGCAGTGAGTGTGATTTAGTGCTCCGGCCCTGTGACGTCACTTTTTTATTCTTTTTTAGTTTCTGCTTTTTCTGAAGGAGCTGCTGGCACCGGGAGGTGACCATTCGTTGTGTTCTGCGCCACGTGCACCCTCGCCGGCACCTTGGGGAGGAAGGCACCACACATATCAAGTATACCGTCAGAGTACTTGGCGAGTTAAAGTGTAAAACGTGGTGAAAAGGGGAGGGGGAGGGGATTTGAAAGTGTTGCCTAATTGGCTCAGCAGCGTAAGAAAATACGTGGGAACCGATCCCAAACTCGTATTTTCAAGAAAGGTAGTTTTTCAAGAAAACCCTGGATTTCAGCGAAAAAACAATGTTTTAAACATTATAACATAGTTTCTTCCCCTAATTAGCAAACTGAAAGTAAAATTGACTACACCGTTGAAAAGATGAGGTTTCGCCGCAGTTTTTACCTTTCTTGCGTCTTGAAAAAATATTGGTTTTCATAGTTCAACTCCCGATTGAAAATACCCGAGGTTTCCCTAATTAGGTGAAATTTGCTTTTTAGAGGGCTTTGTCATGTCTCAAACCTTAGGTCTTAAACAAGTTCGGGCTTCTATCTGATAGAAAATCTATCGCTTTTCCCCAACAGTATCCTTAAATTTCCCTTACACAGAAATTAAGCGAGTTCAGTATTTGCTCGTTTTCATGACAAAATGTCGAAAACACGAAAAAATCTTGAAAATATCATTTACTCGAAAACTGAGGGTTAAAAACAGTGCTGACCACAATATCCGGCACACCCTATAGAACTAAACTATTGCAAATGCACATTTGCCGACTTACCCAGACACATGCTGTGCTGTAGCTCGTGATGGTGCGTGTGGGAGTGATCTATCCATCCGCCATTTATAGAATACGTTATGATATGTGATTTGTCCATGAATATAGTCACTAGAATATATTGATATGTCCATCCACCCTTATATTTAAGCTCCTTATGTACCTCCGCGCCCAGCCCTTATGTACGTCCTGTCCCAACTAGAGCCCCTTCAGTGGGTTGAAATTTTATCAGGCCCAGACAATATCGACTCCCTGCTGTTGTAAATTACAGCCACTGGGCTCTATTAACTGTATTATGTCTAATTATGATGGGCATGTATATTTATATGCATCTATTAGTCATTGTAATGTTAGTGATCAACACTTTATAATATTAAAGTTAATTATTTTATTAAGTAAGTGCATAGATAGGTACATAGATCTCAATAAGAATAAACGTCAAACTGGAATGGTGTAGTTTTGCAGGATAAGTGTCCGAGGTTTGCGTTGTCATCGATACCTGACAATGATGCTGGTTCATAATAAAACTAAAGTTACTCTCTTGTCAGTCATCGCCTAATTTCACTTAGCAGTATTGTAAATTGTAAATTAATTGCACGAATGTATGTAGTTAGAGCTTATGTACCACCTGATCTTAGTTGTAATGTTCATTTTTTGGGAGGTATTTTTATTCGCTGGAGGGATTACAAAGTGGTGATGGCCTTATCCATTGTATTTGCTGTGTAGGATATTAATATTATTTTCCCCCTCCAATCTGCCAGTGGAGTCAAGGATTTTTACCTTCGGTAGTGACGAAGGGAAATATCGCCTTTTTTCCGATCTTCCAGTAAACCGCATTTTTCATGTCAACATTAAGGACGAGCTAATTCAACCATGTTCAACCCTCCCCTTGCGTGAACCTTCACGAAAGAAAAGCGAATAGGGATCGCCCCACCATTAACCGCATTTTATCGGGCATCCTTTCTTCACGAATTGATTAATAACTTTTGACGGTTAGATAAAGAACAATCTTTGTGATATTCAAAACGTTCAATGACCATTCGCAGTTCGGAGGATGCTTGTGATTGAACTGAATTTATACAATCTTAACGCATTTATTGTAATATCGTAACCTGTGTTTACTAGGTTAAAGGTTTGGACTTTCAGCATGGAACATGGTTTTGTCTTAGTCACCCAGCCAAGAAACGATACTACTTAGGATACTACTCAGTATTTTCTGTTGCTTTTAACATACAACCACCTGTTACTAGAGATTTATAACTTGCTCATTTTCCCTCTCACAAAAACCTTTCACCACGAATTGGGAAGTTATGAACTACTTATTATCCAACACATCAGTTCTCATGCTGTCATGTTTCCCTCCTTACACGTCCTTCTGAGATCTATCTAAGTTGATTGGACTTTTCATTTTAGTTACCTAGAGTAACGGCTAAACGTCATCAACCCAGTTAAGTGACTATAGTTATTAGTGACTAGCCGCTCCGGCTCGCTACGCTCGCCTCCACGTCCAGCCGGGGGGCAAGCCCCCCGGACCCCCCATTAAATTGCTCGCTTCGCTCGCAAAGTGTGGTATGTAGGGAATGTTGCTCGCTTCGCTCGCAATTGAAACATGTAGGGGATGTTGCTTGCTTCGCTCGCAAACGATAGATCTCTAAGGGTAGGTTTAACTTCTGTAGGGGATGCTGCTCGCTTCGCTCGCTTGAGGAAGTTATACTGCCCACCCAACATGTGGGGAATGATGCTCGCTTCGCTCGCAAACGGTATATCCCAAAGGGTAGGTTTAACTTCTGTAGGGGATGCTGCTCGCTTCGCTCGCTTGAGGAAGTTATAGTGCCCACCCAACATGTAGGGGATGTTGCTCGCTTCGCTCGCAAACGGTAGGTCTCTAAGGGTAGGTTTAACTTCTGTAGGGGATGCTGACGCTTCGCTCGCTTGAGGAAGTTATACTGCCCACCCAACTTGGCAGACGTTTTTTTCTGTTGGAAATTCTCGCAAAGTGTGGTATGTAGGGGATGTTGCTCGCTTCGCTCGCAATTGAAACATGTAGGGGATGTTGCTTGCTTCGCTCGCAAACGGTAGATCTCTAAGGGTAGGCTTAACTTCTGTAGGGGATGCTGCTCGCTTCGCTCGCTTGAGAAAGTTATACTGCCCACCCAACATATAGGGAATGATGCTCGCTTCGCTCGCAAACTGTAGATCCCTAAGGGTAGGTTTAACTTCTGTAGGGGATGCTGCTCGCTTCGCTCGCTTGAGGAAGTTATACTGCCCACCCAACTTGGCAGACGTTTTTTTCTGTTGGAAATTCTTACAAACAAATTAAATCTTATAAAACTACGTGGAACCACGAAAAGTTTATTAGGGAATGTTGCTCGCTTCGCTCGCAAGGTATTGCTGCATAGGTGTTGGGAAATACCCGTATGAAATTCCGTTGAAATGAGTCAAGTGCGTAGTGAGTCCCCTGTGAGTCATCGCGTCCTTTTCAGGTAAGCAACGTTGTGTAACGGCGGCCCGTGGTCGATTAATTTCTGATGTTAAACGCTTCTCCTCGCTTCTGCTCGCATTTCGACCAACTTTCCGTCACTTTTTTCAATATCCGATTTCGGATTCAGATTCGGCGGGATCAAACCTTTATTTCGCTCGCAAAAACCGTTCCGAAAAACGTACCTTTACGGGGTATATTTTAATGGGAAAAAACGTAGTTTTTCGTCGGACTTTTCGAGAAAACGGGTCCGTACTCTCGCATTTTTTTGACGCATTTCCCGATACTTTTTTCGCGATCCGATCATGCCGTCGTCTTCCTCGTTCAAAAACCTACGAAACCGGTAATTTTCCGGAATTTTCAACGGCCGTTTAGAGGGGTAGAGGAAGCGGGGAAGTCCAAAAAGCGCACATTAATTCTTACTTCGACCCCCCTCCCGCCCTACGGCCCATGGTTCGGGTGGGATTTGAAAATTTTAAATTCGCTCGTTCCCCCTTTCGGAAAATCCCAAGAAGGTCCCCCCACTCGTAGACTCCCCCCACTCAGCCGTTTGGCCGTGCATAGACACGACAGACAGACAAACAGACAGACGGAGTTTCATTCTTATAAAATAGTATAGATAGATTATCACATCCCTTAATATGCTATTGCTTTCCAAAGGGGTGCGGGAATGAAACATTTATTACCCGTATGTACATTATTTTCAGTCAATATCCAAAGCGCGTTCCATTTTTAATTTTTTATTTACTTCCATCTATTCTTTTTTTTTTTTTTTCCAGTCGTACTTTTTGTGACAGTTTTATGTTCAGGAGGAAAAATGGAAAATCGGCGTCACATTCAAGCGTTGCTCTTATTAAAATATTTTCGCTCAAATTTTAAAAATTTCCTACTTCTGAAAGCCACTGGGTTGGTTGTCAGAAGGGGTTTTCCTGTCCCGGATCGATTCTTTTGGGTTAAATCTAACTCCACAGATGAGCTATTAGCAAGAAAAACTGGATGGCCTCACAGTTAGCCAAGTTCCTTTTTGTAGACATCGACTGCACAAGGAAGAAAGTGAAAGTCTCCCAACACTGGGATTTTCGAATTGTGAGGGTTCATACATGTCCCCACAAGGGGGCGCCAGCTCTGGGGTAGTTTTGACGTTATCGAGAGTTACAACAAACAACTGTACAAGGAACAGCTAGGCAAGCTCCCGACAATATTACACATTCGGAAACAACTGACCTATATTTCCCAAATTGCTACCAGAGTGGGTTGGTGTCGTCAACACTCATTCCCATGACAGAAATCTGACCTGTGATATACATATTGGTATCACACCTAGTAGGAGGTAGGAGGGTTGGGTAGATGGTGTAATTGACTGATAGAGTCGACGTTTTCTAATAGAAATCCCCTTTTTTTATTGCAGTTTTGAATTTTACGTGAAATTTCATTAAAAAAATGACCCATCGTTTGATTTTATAGGTGAACCCACGATTCCACTATAAGAGTGCAATAATTGTGAAATACTGAGTTTTTGAAGATACTCAATTGCCACTTGTAATACATGATTTTGGAGTATTTTTTCATGCTGAACCTCGAAATGATGTTAATTTATTGATATTGAACACCAACTTGGGCCAATACCAAAAAATTGACCATTATCGCTCTTTTCTTACACAAATCTACAAATCACAAAGTGTACTAAAATGAAGGGTTTTTCGGTATTTTCCCAAGTTGGTGTTGCAAATACCAATAAATGAACATTACGAGGTTCAGCACGAAAAAACTCTCCAAAATTCTGTATAACAAGTGGCAATTGACTATCTTTAAAAACTCAGTAAGTATTTCACATTATTGCAGTTTTAAGGCGAAATTGCGTGATGGGTCATTTCTTCATTACGTTTCTCGTAGAATTCAAATCTGCAATGAAAAATGGGAATTCAAATTCAAAATAACTAAGTTGATGTCAATTGCGCACAATCCGTAATTTTGTCTTTCTTTTGATCCTTACAAAAATACAAAAAAAAAAAAAAAAAAAAAAACCAAGATTGAAAAAAAAACTTTTTTTGGACCCATTAATTACGATTTTAGCAGGGGGGGGGGGGTGTTTTGGGGGGCCCCCGGTAGGTATAGATAATTCATAGATTTCTATTTTAAAAAAAGTTCTTTTGGAGAGATTTTGTTATTGCCAAATCAAGGGGCTCTTGGGTGTGTTGAATTAATAAACTGAAGCCCATTTTTGGTTTATTATTTCCAATAATAAGCCTATGTGATCGTATAGCAAACAATTTTTATAACCCCCCCTCAAACTTTGTCACTTTACGTTTCAAGGTGCGTAGAATCCAAATTTGATCCGCCGTCCGCCGTTCGCCGTCCGAGCCATAAAAGGCCTTAGAATTGACTTAAAAAATCGTTCTTTGGCACATAGACTCCTCTTGGGGTCTAGTTAGTCCTAACTTCTCGCCAGCTCGATCGCTCCACTCTCATGGGTGCTATGAGCCAAAAATAGATGAAAAAGTGTCTTTTTTTGTATATTTCAAGTTTTATAGAAATTGGATATTTATGAGTGAAAAGAATATGTTAGCTATTAATTTTTTGGAAAAAAAAGTATTCTAAATGATACTATTCTATTCAAAAAGAGATTTTGGATTTGAGGCTATTTTTTGCGATTTTATAGATTTTTTAAAACAAAATTTAATGAAGTTCAAGTTTTTAGCATAATTTCGTACATACATTTTTGAATGTTCTGTTTCATAGTTGATAAACTTTATTTGACCAATCTCATGCTAAAAAATATCAATTTAACCATTCTTAGCCATTTTCAGTGATTTTGTCAGCACATTTTTTGAAATTTGACCAATTAGATGATATCAATATACAGTATAGGTAACACTTTTATGTAGTGCAGCGTAAAATTGTGAGATTCCGCTGCTGTAATGGATTGAACCTATTTGTGAGGTCCGAAGCTCCGAGTTCCGATACTAAATATACTATGAGCGGCGTTTAATAGTTATGGACCAGAGATCTACGTAGAAGGGCTGTCTAATACATAAATAATAAACCTTTGTGTAATAATTTGCAGCGTTTTTCCCATCCTATCAGAGTTCCGAAATGCCGTTCCAATCCATTTCGAAAATCCAATAAATTTTCAACCCGAATAGAGCTATTTAACGATAAAAGAGATATAATTCTTCAATAATAATTTTTATTTTGTCATCATTAGTAGTACAGATCAGAGGTTAGTAGCATTCGTTGCACTATTTCCGCTACCCCAAGCTTTCTCAAAAAAGTAATAAATACAAAAAAATCAACTTTTAACGCAGAATGTGTTTCAGCCTTGGCATCTCCAACCGAAAACGAAACGTTCATGTGTAACGAAAATGAGTTGCAATACTATCTGATGATTTCCGCTTACAACTGAGTCGTTGCTAGGGAAACAGTATTTCGTCATTTATCTTCACAAGAAATTCGTTGACCATTCGTTAGAAAGCACTCGATTTATCCAACCTATTATGTTAACTACTGCGAAGTGCGAGGTCAACAAGCTGAGTTGAACATGGTTATTTGAATAATTGTTTGCACACAGGTAATCATTCTCAATAATTGATATTGCAAACATGATTACAACCGCATGTTAATTTCCGATGATTTCATTGAGCTGGTGGTGAGTTATAACTGCGCTGGTGATAAATAAATAAAACAACTTGACGTAGTAGCGATAAGAAACACCGCAAAATCTGAGTCATTCTTATATATGCTAGTTTCACGGGTTTATGTGAAACGCGTGAGCTAAAACACATTCTGTGTTTCAATAAGTTCATTCGAAGTATGTGAATGGAGGTAACCAGGGGTCCAGGGGGCTTTCCCCCCTGGCGAGGTGTGGAGAGCAGAGTTTCTTGACTTAAAATTATGTAGCTTCACAATCAAGCGTCGTAGCAACCTGCGGTTAGCCTCATTCAATTCAGGTTTGAAACAGCAGGAAACGACAGCTCTGATTTCTCTATTCAACAAATGGCAAAGTTGGATAATTTAGGGCAATGATTGGGCAAATTGAACCACTTGATAGAGATGGGGAAAATATCAGGATTTGATGAATACTGAAATGTTCATCACGAAACATAACTTCTTGTTGTTGCAAATCTGCGTAAATCTGCGATATTAAAAGGAGCCTATGGTGTTACAATGCATTTAGGTATGCACCTATCGATATGAATGTGCACATTCCAGGTGTGGTAATTTTTAATTTTCGACCAATTTTCATGGTTCCAAAGTGTCTATTCTATACCCTGGAATGCTGTTTGCCCATTATAAATTTTTAGCTCGAAATTCCACTTGGTTTAGACAAAGAGCGAATAGGAAGACACTGAATTGACGTCATGGGTGAACGGAGCTGAGGGTCCCTCTCCTCCCATCATCATAGGCTGATGATAGGGGTGAGGTCTCTATGACGTCATTCAGCTTTATTTACATATCTGTTTTGTTAAAATCATCCAGTACCCTTCACATTCCACCTCTTTGAAAAGCATTCTTCGAGATCTTTCAGCTGGTGGAATGAAATAAAATAGGTGAAATTATTCATTGTGAATGAAATACAAACACATCAATTCATTATTATTCTTTCTATTGCTAACAAAAATAATTCGAAACACGACTTCTTCCATGCAATTGTTTTTCACCCTGGGAGAATCACTACATAATTTATTATATCAATGCAAAGGGAGATTTTGGTTTATTATTTTCAATAATGGACCTCTTTAATCAACCAAGAAAAATAAAATGTAACCCCCCCCCCCCCCTTAAAATTTGTTAGTTTACACTCCAAAAATCAGATTACAGAAAAAAAAAATTCGTCCGTCCGTCCGCAGTACGCCGTACACCGTCCAGAGTTAATCTTCAAAACTACTGGAGCAAAGCTTATGGAATTCGGAGCAAAAATCATACATCCAGTAACATCGGCATCACTTTTGATTAACCCCAAAGTGTAGTAATTAAGGGCCAACATATTCAAAAATCGAGATCTCAAAAACTTTCAAGGTAAGTAAAGGTGATGATTTTTTGTTTGTCAATGATAAATTTAATCCTAAAGAATCGATTAAAACCATCCTCAATGCTGTAGGTTGAACCGTTCGTTTTCTATGTGGGCTAGAGTCGAAAACGTCGTCGAATCAAACCAAAAAACCTTCGGATTTCCTTCCAGGCGCGAGAAGATGATGCCTTTCTAATCATAATAAGTATTACAGGTCATTTGGTGGCTCATCTGATAGCGTGATCGTCACGTGAGCAAATGTTAGTGGCGTTGCAAATGTTCGTTTCTCGCCAGTGGCAGTTTAAATTTTTAAATTTTTTTCTTCCTGGTCAACTTGCTAGATGTTTCTTTTTACACCAAGGAACATGTTTTTATTTTTATTATTGAGTTTATCGTAACTTGTGTCACCTACAGATGATCAGTGAATCTTAGGTGTTTTATTTTATCTCATTAATTTCTATTCGTGGATGCCTCGATCGATGTCGATATATACATGTGTTGTGTAATTTAATTACTATTATACATGGATTTCAACTCTTGTTATGTTTAAAGGGGCAAATAATGTGTATTAATGATTAATTGAATTATATCAATGTCTCCATGTTTTGCTTGTCCATGTTGCAACGCTGTACGCTGAACGGCTGCTTTCTCTAATCAACCTACTGAAATACAATAATATTGTAATTAGGTAATGTGCAAAGAACAAGCATAGTGTGTCAAAAAAAAAAAAAAAAATGCAGTGTATATGCAAACCTTTCACTTGATGGGAAGATGACTAAGTCATAGATCAATTTGTTCCTCATCTTTACTATAAAATGTGAAATTATGGGGTTCTGGTGCTGTAATGCAGTGATCCCGATTTCGGAGCGCTAAGCCCCGAGTTTCGTTAATAAATACACTAGGTATAAACGGGGCTTAATAATTACGGACCAGTGTTCGGCGTACAAGGGCTTTCTTATTTAGAAATAATAAACCTTTGTGTAATAATTTGCAGCGTTTTGGTTCCATGTACGCCGAAACACATTACGATTGTCTACGGTCTCGATTCACGATTGTTTCCAAGTTATGAATAAAGCGGTCGGTGGAAGCTCGGATGTGCGGGAGGGCTAAAAAAAACCGGCATGAGATATTTGATGCCTGAAAGACAGTGTGGGTAGCTATACTGTATGAAGTCTATCCAGGTTGCTCAATTGGCAGTAAAAAGAGTGAGGGTCCATAAATCGCGAAATTGGAAAATGCAGTGTATATACAACCCACATTGGGTCGGGCAGGTCGTAATATACTGCCGCTCTAAAACCAAATGTTACATTTTCCCCACATTTTCGTTCCAGTTTAGGGAATCAGTTCATGAAATAGTGGAATAGAGTACGACAATATTTTCCTTCCCATCATCTTCTATTCATTCAGATGACGTTATGTGAATGAACACGTATACATTCTTTCAGAATACATGTGTATACACATACTTAATTTTTTAATATATTACACATACTAAAGTATTCATACTTAATTTCCTGGTAATTCAGACGGAAAAAATCAATTACTTAGTACTAGTTGATTCTAGAGTTTCCCCAGCAGGTTGGGTTCTGGATCCTCAGTTAGTAGTTCAGTTAATTGCTGTATGAATTCCAAAACTACTTGGTCTACAACCCATCTGCCACGCTGGGTGGCCAGTAAAGCTTTTTCCCTGTAAATTTCGTATTTTTAATCAATTTTTGTAAATAATTCAGCTATTTAAATGGCTTCAGTTTTTGAAAAGATGAAATTTTCCCCGTGGAAATGACTTTTGGAATAATCTTTGAAACACTTTTGGTGCATTCCATATGCACAGATACACACACTACACGTAGCCAGATAACTCTTTGTACTTTCGACATTGTGGCACCCAATCCTTTATTTTAACGGTAAAAGTGTCTACCGAGTGCATAATGTCACATTGGTATGAAGGTACGTTCCAATTTACTAATAATTTTCAGGGCCACAGTCAATTACAAAATGGATTTATCGGTCTCATATATAAATAATGATTTGTTGAAAGTAGATGCCATAATCAACGGTAAGAAGTGACTGAATGATTTCCAATGGGTGTTCGGCCTGAGTCCGCTGGAATAAAAGTTTCGTCCATTTCCGCATCGAGTAAGCAGTGTCAGTCCCTACCTACTAGCTCTGAACTATACTTTCAATAAAAGAGTCTTTCGCGCAATCTCCAATTCCTTAACCGGATCTAGTACACCAGTTAAAGTTCGAAATGTAGTTTAGACTGTTCAATCAGTCTTTCCAATGGATCTAAACGGGTGTCATTATGATGGGAACCGATATTGACCTGCACACTCACATACCTTTATATCACGAAAATATTTATTTCCTTAGACTCATATTTCTTATGACACATTTACCCGAATGGCACTGATTCTTAGGAGGGTGGAAGGATGGTCGTAGTATGAACTAACTGAAAAAATCGGGAATTTGAAAGGTTATTTTGAATTTGTTCAATGGAAAGATCTGAGCAAGTACTTTCCAAAAAGCTGCTATATGATGACAGTAAAACCAGACTAGTAAAAACGGTGGGAACCCTCTGCTCCCTTGCTCTTCTACATTAGGGTACGTCCACAGTGCACTACTTCTCAGCTTCGTCATCAGTGTGCGTTCGGGCCAGTTCCGTAACGCCAAGAACGCCGTGGTCGCAGTGTTTTGCGAACCAAGTTCCGAACGGTTCTGACAGTCCCCGTTTTTTTCGGAACTGTCAGAACTCGAATGCAAGGACGTAGTTAACGCATGCGCATTTCACAATTTTTCGGATCTCGTGGAGTAAACAACTCGCTTCTTTTTCATCGAAATCATACTTAATCTTACTTTGTTCTCTATACGTTAGTCAACTAGCTCGTCCAGTTCGGAAAGGGATAGTATCAACGATGGTGTTTGGTTAGTAAATGATGGGGACGAGAATGAAGTTATAGTTGGGTCTCGTCTACATCCAAGAAACTCAAACTTTTTCGAGTATACCTACTCCTCAGTCATCGTGGAATTTTTTTATTTATTTTTTATTGCCGTGGGGTATAGTTAAGTAATATTCACGGGCATAATAAGTAATATATTCACGGGAACTAAAAATATTCTGAAAAGGAGCACCAGAAGGTAACACGAGTTGACTGAGGTTACCAACAACAACAACACAGGTTGTTCCACTTCCAAGTTCTGAAATCGTTCGCAGTGCAGAACGCGGTTCCACAAGTTCCGGAACGCCCCGGGATTCCCCGTCCCAGTTCTGATGAGTTCGAGAACTGTCAGAACGCGCACTGAGAACAAAGCTCACGTGTCCCGCTTGCCAGCTTGACCCGTCGGTAAGGCCCACTTCGCAAACCTGTGTATTAGCAGGTGGTGGTCATAGCACCAACGAGCGGGAAATTCTCGCGCCGTATTTTCATTGGACAGGATCTCGTAAATGTACTGCAAATCCCCCTTCGATATTTTTCAGTATAATGTAAATGGTTCCAGGGTCATAAATGGTTATGAGATAAATCGTCGTATTAACAAACACTGAAGTTTGAGTTAGGCCAAAGTCCCAAGTTTTACCTGGAATACGCTGGATAAATAGCAAAAACCTTTGACACTGAACACGTGGGTTTGTACACAATGTATAATATTCTGCCTGAATGGCATATAGGTACATTGTTTACCACACTTTTAAAACAGATATGAAGATTTCACATCAAAGTCACAAGATGTAGTAAATGCTCAGCAAATCCTTATGCGATGTTCCGGGTGGGTACAAATTCAAATGGTCCTAGAGTCATAAAATGGTCATGAAATGGACGAGAGAAATTGTTGTTAATTATGTAAAATTTCCAAACTGAAGAGTACGAGTGACGTCAGTAAGTTGTCCACATGCTACCTTAGATCAGCTTTTTTTGGGGGAAGTCTGAAGCGGGTGAAGCAGGAAGCGACAAGAAGAATTAATAGAGTTTTGGTTCTTCCCGTAATTTTCTACCCGTGTACGCAAAGACTGAAATACCAACTGCGCATGCGCGAATTCACGCGTCAATGCGTTGAACTACGCGTGTACTGGAAAGAGGCCTACCTACACGTAGGTGGGAAAAATGCTTTCGTTGGAATCCCGTCCTACGTAGTCGTCATAACCTGACGCAAAGTTGACCACAGCATAAGAGTAGGTTAGGCAACCCTACTCCCATTGAATGTCGTCTAACGCTTCCCTTCCACAATTACCTACCTTGTCGAAAAAAGTAAAAACCTGTAATAAATATATTTGTATTATTTAATCAAATTCCGTTGGTTATGTGAACAATGTAGGTAGGTACCTACTTCGTCCGACAGCCAAATATCCTGTTCACCTACTTGGGAGTAAATGCAGTCGTTGATACTTTTCCGATTTTAAAGTAGAAACATATTCTTCGTAAGCATTCGCAAGTAAATTTCGTACTACCAAGTTGTATCTATCAACATAACGATTCAGACAACAATCAGGTTTGAGTTTAAATAATACGATTTTATATAAAAGCTGTTGTCAGTCCAATAACAAATTGAGTAGGTTGGTAGTAGAACTCGTTGTAGATACCTTCTCAGATCCTGGAAATTACCATTTGATAAAGCAGGAAAGGCACTCAAAACGAACTATTCCACGAGGTCTTTTTAAGTAAACTAGATGCCGTCATCGCGGCGCTCACGGACGGTCACCCATCCAAGTACTAACCTAGCCCGATGTTACTAAACTTCGGGGATCTGACGATATTTCCAATGTTTCCGACCGATGTTTCCAACGAAATATGGGTTGGCAAATACTATTTTTTCTTAGGTTTTGGAAAAAGGGAATGGAAAATATTTATCTCAAGTTTCCCATCATGGTTCATGATAATAAAACTCAATTATTAACGAATATATAATTTAATATTAACAATAATAATAAATAACAGGAAAGTCACTCTCCCAATCAAAGAAATTATACTTACATTAAACCATATTTCACAGAGCATGTAGACTTACTGTTTATCTCACATCCAGATGAACTCCATGATAAACGGTGCATTCGTGTTTTGAGAAATCATCCATCATCTGGAAAGTTCACCTTAGCGATGTTTTAGAGTTCCTCTATCCATCTTCCTCGCACTACTGACACTATTCACATGAAATTCAATAGGTTTTGTCCCGGACGTTCCATTACTCCACCAAAAGCAGCTTACCGCGCCGTTGGAAAATATCACTTTCTTCTTATCTTCCACTTGTTCTATCATTGTCACTGTTGACCTACCGTTACCTGTATACCTACCTATACGCACCCCAAACTCTAAATTAATTTTTATTTTATTCTGACATTTAACATCGTCGAAAAGTTCCAGTCATACAACACGACAAATTAGCGAATCGTCCCCTATTTCACATCATATTTAAATAAATTGTTTCGATATTCAGCACTATGTGTGCAATAACTTTTTTTAAAATCAGTTTTACTGTAAAACAAGGCTCCATGAAGAATTTCCGTCGGAAGAAATACTTCAATCTTTTGAATGCCAACGCAAAATAGGAAAAATTGAATTAAAATCAGGATTTTTTTTTTTTTTTTTTTTTTTTTTTTTTTTTTTTGTGAGTCAGAAAATGTTGGCATTGTTTCCAATGAATAAAAGTGGGGCAAAGTAGGAAGCGGTATATGATGAATAAAGTAATTCTTAAATTGCATCATATAAAGAGGCTCCGTAACGCAAAACTCGTCTTATCTCAAGAACAGTTTGGTCTGGTGGTTATATATTGTCATTTGCGTAACTAACTACAATATTTAATTGTCAATTGCTTATAGCATATTGTTGCTATTTGTATATAATATGGATAATAGACAATCTGAAACCCGTGATTATATGGTGATTAGATTGAGTTTAGATTGTCGCTTACATTTTCCATGAATCGTTCGTTTATGGCTTGATAGAAGACGTTGGGATAATAAGAGAATAATATAATAAGTCTCAACAAGATGAAACCATTAATATCAATATCTTAATTTCAAAAAATTTAGTCGCTTAAGTGGCTATAAGATTAGGTATGTGTTGAGTTTTGAGTGCGAGTCTGCAAGCTAGACGTTGGCTCCTTGACTAATAAGTACCCTATACTTGTAAATATAGGTTGTGGATGGAGGAGAAGGGAAGATTCACTTTGATACGCTGAGTCCGGTGGAACTAGGGGGTTTTGCCCCGGTACGGGAAGTCCTGCAGAACAATTTAAGATTTCAAATCGGTATGCGAAGTCTTGTGAGATGATGGCAAGAGGAAACCGATCTCTGGCGCGCAAAGTCCGGTTGAGAGCAAAAAGTTCTTCCGGAGTGCAAAGTCCTGCCGGAAGAAGGAAGAATAGAAGGTATGGTTGTAGTGATAGATGCAGAAGTTAGGAATTTCTGAAATAGTATATAGACGGGGCAGCGCATACGGATATATGCTTGACCCCCCTTCACCCCTTCATAACTCATGATTTGTTATCGCCTCCACGTCCAGCCAGGGGGGGCAAGGCCTCCCGGACCCCCCCCCCCCCCCATTATAGATGTGATGGCCTTTTAGTGTTGAGTGGGACTTGTAGAATAATTGGAAACGGTAGATCACTAAGGGTAGGTTAACGTCTGTAGGGGGATGTTGCTCGCTTCGCGAGCGTGAGAAGGTTATACTGCCCACCCAACTTGGCAGACTTTTTTTCTGTTGGAAATTCTTACAAACAAATTAAATCTTAAATCTTACGTGGAACCACGAAAAGTTTATTATCTCTATCTCTATTATTAATAAGAATGAAACTCCGTCTGTCGCTCTGTCTGTCGTGTCTATGCACGGCCAAACGGCTGAGTGGGCCGGATCTACGAGTGGGGGGATCTTTTTGGGATTTTCCGATAGGGTGTATAAGCGAATTTAAAATTTTCTAATCCCACCCGAACCATGGGCCGTAGGGCGGGAGGGGGGTCGAAGTAAGAATTAATGTGCGCTTTTTGGACTTCCCCGCTTCCCCTACCCCTCTAAACGGCCGTTGACAATTCCGGAAAAATACGGGTTTCGTAGGTTTTCCTACGAGGAAGACGACGGCGCGATCGGATCGCGAAAAAAGTATCGGGAAATGCGTCAAAAAAATGCGAGAGTACGGACCCGTTTTCTCGAAAAGTCCGCCGAAAAACTTGGTTTTTTCCTATTAAAATATACCCCATAAAGGTACGTTTTTCGGAACGGTTTTCGCGGGCGAAATACAGCTTTGGGTCCGCCAAATCTGAATCCGAAATCGGATATCGAAAAAAGTGACGAGAACTCGGTCAAATTGCGAGCAGAAGCGAGCAAAGCGATTAAAATGATTCTGCCGTGGACGAGAGAAGGCTCAAAAATTGACGTGAAGGGTTCGATGTCACAACATTGCGAGGCGAGCAGGTATGCCTACATAGGTACCTACCTTGCGAGCGAAGCGAGAGCCATTTCAAATAATAAATACGGACTTTGTCCTACACATATACAGGTATACCTTGCGAGCGAAGCGAGCAACATCCCCGAATAAACTTTTCGTGGTTCCACGTAGTTTTATAAGATTTAATTTGTTTGTAATAATTCCCAACTGAAAAAAACGTCTGCCAAGTTGGGTGGGCAGTATAACTTCCTCAAGCGAGCGAAGCGAGCAGCATCCCCTACAGAAGTTAAGCCTACCCTTAGAGATCTACCGTTTGCGAGCGAAGCGAGCAGCATCCCCTACAGAAGTTAAACCTACCCTTAGAGATCTACCGTTTGCGAGCGAACCGAGCAACATCCCCTAAATGCCATACTTTGCGAGCGAAGCGAGCAACATTTTCTACATGCCAGACTTTGCTAGCGAAGCGAGCAACATATCCTACATGCCAGACTTTGCGAGCGAAGCGAGCAATATTCCCTACATGCCACACATTGCGAGCGAAGCGAGCAACTTAATGGGGGGTCCGGGGGGCTTGCCCCCCGGCTGGACGTGGAGGCGAGCGTAGCGAGCCGGAGCGGCTAGTTATCTCTATTATTAATAAGAATGAAACTCCGTCTGTCGCTCTGTCGTGTCTATGCACGGCCAAACGGCTGAGTGGGGGGAGTCTACGAGTGGGGGGATCTTCTTGGGATTTTCCGATAGGGTGTATAAGCGAATTTAAAATTTTCTAATCCCACCCGAACCATGGGCCGTAGGGCGGGAGGGGGGTCGAAGTAAGAATTAATGTGCGCTTTTTCCACTTCCCCGCTTCCCCTACCCCTCTAAACGGCCGTTGACAATTCCGGAAAAATACGGGTTTCGTAGGTTTTCCTACGAGGAAGACGACGGCGCGATCGGATCGCGGAAAAAGTATCGGGAAATGCGTTAAAAAAATGCGAGAGTACGGACCCGTTTTCTCGAAAAGTCCGCCGAAAAACTTGGTTTTTTCCGATTAAAATATACCCCTTAAAGGTACGTTTTTCGGAACGGTTTTCGCGGGCGAAATACAGCTTTGGGTCCGCCGAATCTGAATCCGAAATCGGATATCGAAAAAAGTGACGTTAAGTTGGTCAAATCGCGAGCGGAAGCGAGGCGAATCGTTAAAATTACATTTTTAATCGACCCCGCCGCCCATTTCACAACGGAAGGGACTCGACTTCTACGCAATACCTTGCGAGCAGGCCAACGCACGCGCGCGTATAAGGATGGAACTTTCCCTTTCGAGCACCATTTCAACAGAATAAATAGGTACGGGTTTGTCCTACACATATACAGCAATGCCTTGCGAGCGAAGCGAGCAACATCCCCAAATAAACTTTTTTGTGGTTCCACGTAGTTTTATAAGATTTAATTTGTTTGTAAGAATTTCCAACAGAAAAAAACGTCTGCCAAGTTGGGTGGGCAGTATAACTTCCTCCAATATAACTTCCTCCTACAAATCGAGACCGCCGCCGTTTCACAATGTTGCTAACCAGAAGGGACTCGATGACTCATTTCAACAGAATAAATACGGGTTTTTTCCTACACATATACAGCAATACCTTGCGAGCGAAGCGAGCAACATTCTCTAATAAACCTTTCGTGGTTCCATGTAGTTTTATAAGATTTAATTTGTTTGTAAGAATTTCCAACAGAAAAAAACGTTTGCCATGTTGGGTGGGCAGTATAACTTCCTCAAGCGAGCGAAGCGAGCAGCATACCCTACAGAAGTTAAACCTACCCTTAGAGATCTACCGTTTGCGAGCGAAGCGAGCAACATCCCCAACATGCCATACTTTGCGAGCGAAGCGAGCAACATTTTCTACATGCCAGACTTTGCGAGCGAAGCGAGCAACATTCCCTACATGCCAGACTTTGCGAGCGAAGCGAGCAATATTCCCTACATGCCACACTTTGCGAGCGAAGCGAGCAACTTAATGGGGGGTCCGGGGGGCTTGCCCCCCGGCTGGACGTGGAGGCGAGCGTAGCGAGCCGGAGCGGCTAGTTAATAAGAATGAAACTCCGTCTGTCGCTCTGTCTGTCTGTCGTGTCTATGCACGGCCAAACGGCTGAGTGGGCCGGATCTACGAGTGGGGGGATCTTTTTGGGATATTCCGATAGGGTGTATAAGCGAATTTAAAATTTTCTAATCCCACCCGAACCATGGGCCGTAGGGCGGGAGGGGGGTCGAAGTAAGAATTAATGTGCGCTTTTTGGACTTCCCCGCTTCCCCTACCCCTCTAAACGGCCGTTGACAATTCCGGAAAAATACGGGTTTCGTAGGTTTTCCTACGAGGAAGACGACGGCGCGATCGGATCGCGAAAAAAGTATCGGGAAATGCGTTAAAAAAATGCGAGAGTACGGACCCGTTTTCTCGAAAAGTCCGCCGAAAAACTTGGTTTTTTCCGATTAAAATATACCCCTTAAACGAACGTTTTTCGGAACGGTTTTTGCGGGCGAAATAAAGGTTAGATCCCGCCGAATCTGAATCCGAAATCGGATATCGAAAAAAGTGACGGGAAGTAGGTCAAATCGCGAGCGGAAGCGAGAAGAACCGTTTAAAATTACATTTTTAATCGACCCAGCCGTCCATTTCACAACGGAACTGACTCGACTTCTACGCAATACCTTGCGAGCAGGCCAACGCACGCGCGCGTATAAGGATGGAACTTTCCCTTTCGAGCGCCATTTCAACAGAATAAATACGGGTTTGTCCTACACATATACAGCAATGCCTTGCGAGCGAAGCGAGCAACATCCCCAAATGAACTTTTTTGTGGTTCCACGTAGTTTTATAAGATTTAATTTGTTTGTAAGAATTTCCAACAGAAAAAAACGTCTGCCAAGTTGGGTGGGCAGTATAACTTCCTCCTACAAATCGAGACCGCCGCCGTTTCACAATGTTGCTTACCAGAAGGGACTCGATGACTCATTTCAACTGAATAAATACGGGTTTTTCCCTACACCTATGCAGCAATACCTTGCGAGCGAAGCGAGCAACATTCCCTAATAAACTTTTTTGTGGTTCCACTTAGTTTTATAAGATTTAATTTGTTTGTAAGAATTTCCAACAGAAAAAAACGTCTGCCAAGTTGGGTGGGCAGTATAACTTCCTCAAGCGAGCGAAGCGAGCAAAGCGATTAAAATGATTGTGCCGTGGACGAGAGAAGGCTCAAGAATTGACGTGAAGGGTTCGATGTCACAATGTTGCGAGGCGAGCAGGTATACATAGGTACCTACCTTGCGAGCGAAGCGAGAGCCATTTCAAATAATAAATACGGACTTTGTCCTACACATATACAGGTATACCTTGCGAGCGAAGCGAGTAACATCCCCGAATAAACTTTTCGTGGTTCCACGTAATTTTATAAGATTTAATTTCAATTGTAATACATCGCATATGCGCAGCCACACCTTGCGAGCGAAGCGAGCAATATTTCCTACATGCCACACTTTGCGAGCGAAGCGAGCAACATTCCCTACATGTCACACTTTGCGAGCGAAGCGAGCAATTGAATGGGGGGTCCGGGGGAAGCGTTTAACATCAGAAATTAATCGACCACGGGCCGCCGTTACACAACGTTGCTTACCTGAAGGGACCCTCACAGGGGGGTTCCCATTTGCACTTCTACGCAATACCTTGCGAGCGAAGCGAGAGCCATTTCAAATAATAAATAGGGACTTTGTCCTACACATATACAGGTATACCTTGCGAGCGAAGCGAGCAACATCCCCGAATAAACTTTTCGTGGTTCCACGTAGTTTCTAAAATTTAATTTGTTTGTAAGAATTCCCAACTGAAAAAAACGTCTGCCAAGTTGGGTGGGCAGTACAACATTCCCTAATAAACTTTTTGTGGTTCCACGTAGTTTTATAAGAATTAATTTGTTTGTAAGAATTTCCAACAGAAAAAAACGTCTGCCAAGTTGGGTGGGCAGTATAACTTCTTCAAGCGAGCGAAGCGAGCAGCATCCCCTACAGAATAAATACGGACTTGCGAGCGAAGCGAGCAACATCCCCTAATAAACTTTTCGTGGTTCCACGTAGTTTTATAAGATTTAATTTGTAAGTAAGAATTCCCCAACAGAAAAAAACGTCTGCCAAGTTGGGTGGGCAGTATAACTTCCTCAAGCGAGCGTAGCGAGCACCATCCCCTACAGAAGTTAAACCTACCCTTAGGGATCTACCGTTTGCGAGCAAAGCGAGTAAAATTGCCATGCTTTTTGGACTTCCCCGCTTCCCCTACCCCTCTAAACGGCCGTTGACAATTCCGGAAAAATACGGGTTTCGTAGGTTTTTGAACGAGGAAGACGACGGCGCGATCGGATCGCGAAAAAAGTATCGGGAAATGCGTTAAAAAAAAGTCGAGAGTACGGACCCGTTTTCTCGAAAAGTCCGCCGAAAAACTTGGTTTTTTCCGATTAAAATATACCCCATAAAGGTACGTTTTTCGGAACGGTTTTCGCGGGCGAAATACAGCTTTGGGTCCGCCGAATCTGGATCCGAAATCGGATATCGAAAAAAGTGACGTTAAGTTGGTCAAATCGCGAGCGGAAGCGAGAAGAAGCGTTTAACATCAGAAATTAATTTTGCCGTGTTCGCGAGAAGGCTCTACGAAGTCAGGGGTTCGATGAGGCGGGGCTTGCACCTGACGGGAACGGGTTGCGAGCAGGTACACGCACTTACCTCTTGAAGGGTATACAGGTATACCTTGCGAGCGAAGCGAGAGCCATGTCAACAGAATAAATTCGGATTTTTTCCTACAAATATACAGCAATACCTTGCGAGCGAAGCGAGCAACATCCCCGAATAAACTTTTTGTGGTTCCTCGTAGTTTCATAAGATTTAATTTGTTTGTAAGAATTTCCAAGAGAAAAAAACCTCTGCCAAGTTGGGTGGGCAGTATAACTTCCTCAAGCCAGCGAAGCGAGCAGCATCCCTTACAGAAGTTAAACCTACCCTTAGGGAACTATCGTTTGCGAGCGAAGCGAGCAACATTCCCTACATGCCACACTTTGCGAGCGAAGCGAGCAATTGAATGGGGGGTCCGGAGTAAGTAAGAATCCGGCTGGACGTGGAGGCGAGCGCAGCGAGCCGGAGCGGCTAGTTATTAATAAGAATGAAACTCCGTCTGTTTGTCTGTCGTGTCTATGCACGGCCAAACGGCTGAGTGGGCCGGATCTACGAGTGGGGGGATCTTCTTGGGATTTTCCAAAAGTGGGAGCGAGCGAATTTAAAATTGTTTAATCCCACCCGAACCATGGGCCGTAGGGTGGGAGGGGGGTCGAAGTAAGAATAAATGTGCGCTTTTTGGACTTCCCCGCTTCCCCTACCCCTCTAAACGGCCGTCGAAAATTCTGGAAAAATACCGGTTTCGTAGGTTCTTCTACGAGGAAGACGACGGCGCGATCGGATCGCGAAAAAAGTATCGGGAAATGCGTAAAAAAAAAATGCGAGAGTACGGACCCGTTTTCTCGAAAATTCCGACGAAAAACTTGGTTTTTTTAAATTAAAATATACCCCATAAAGGTACGTTTTTCGGAACGGTTTTCGCGGGCGAAATAAAGGTTTGATCCCGCCGAATCTGAATCCGAAATCGGATATCGAAAAAAGTGACGAGAACTCGGTCAAATTGCGAGCGGAAGCGAGCAAAGCGATTAAAATTGTGCCGTGGACGAGAGAAGGCTCAAGAATTGACGTGAAGGGTTCGATGTCACAATGTTGCGTGGCGAGCAGGTATACATAGGTATACATAGGCGAGCGAAGCGAGAGCCATTTCAAATAATAAATACGGACTTTGTCCTACACATATACAGGTATACCTTGCGAGCGAAGCAACATCCCCGAATAAACTTTTCGTGGTTCCAGGTAGTTTTATAAGATTTCATTTGTTTGTAAGAATTCCCAACTGAAAAAAACGTCTGCCACGTTGGGTGGGCAGTACAACATTCCCTAATAAACTTTTCGTGGTTCCACGTAGTTTTATAAGAATTAATTTGAATGTAAGAATTTCCAACAGAAAAAAAACGTCTGCCAAGTTGGGTGGGCAGTATAACTTCTTCAAGCGAGCGAAGCGAGCAGCATCCCCTACAGAAGTAAAACCTACCCTTAGGGATCTACCATTTGCGAGCGAAGCGAGCAACATCCCCTACATGTTTCAATTGTAATACATCGCATGTATACAGCCACACTTTGCGAGCGAAGCGAGCAACATTCCCTACATACCACACTAAACTTTTCGTGGTTCCACGTAGTTTTATAAGATTTAATTTGTTTGTAAGAATTCCCAACTGAAAAAAACGTCTGCCAAGTTGGGTGAACAGTATAACTTCCTCAAGCGAGCGAAGCGAGCAGCATCCCCTACAGAAGTTAAACCTACCCTTAGAGATCTACCGTTTGCGAGCGAAGCGAGCAACATCCCCTACACACGTTAAACCTACCCTTAGGGATCTACCATTTGCGAGCAAAGCGAGCAACATTCCCTACATGCCACACTTTGCGAGCGAAGCGAGCAAAATTCCCTACACGCCACATTTTGCGAGCGAAGCGAGCAATTTAAGGGGGGGTCCGGGGGGCTTGCCCCCCGGCTGGACGTGGAGGCGAGCGTAGCGAGCCGGAGCGGCTAGTATTTAATAAAGATAGGCCATTATTTTATCTGCATAGAAGGGCTCTCCTTTTCCCCGTCTATTATTCTGTTGAAATGTCTTTCAATCGGAGTGGTCCCTTCCTTGAAGAGGTTCCCCAATACAAAGTTCATTGGAATTCAGGTAAAAAGGGCCTGCGCCTCACGTTCCTTGGTGACACAATTAACTTCTCATTTTAATCGCTTCGCCTCCATTCACCTCGCATTTTGTCCAACTTCCAGTCACTTTTTTTTGTATACGATTCCGGATTCGGCGGAATCAAAACTGTATTTCGCTCGCAAACACCGTCCCGAAAAACGTCTCTTTATGGGATCAATTTTAATGAGAGAAAAACAAAGTTTTCCGTCGGAATTTTCGAGAAAAAAGGTCAGCACTTTTTCTTTTTTTTTTTTTTTCTTTTTTTTCGTCGTATTTCCCGTTACTTTTTTCGCTATCCGATGCGGTCTTCTTTCATCGTACAAAAACCTACAAACCTTATAGAGGGTTAGGGGGAGCGAGGAAGTCGAAAAGAACGGCATTTAAACGGCCTCCCGCCGCCGTCCAGCCAATGGTTCGGGTGGGATTAGAAAATTTTAAAATCGCTTATACACCCTTTCGGAAAACCCCAAGAAGATCCCCCGTACTCGTAGACTCCCACCACTTAGCAGTTTGGCCGTGCACAGCATTGTAAAATAGTAGATATCTTATACAAGGTATATGTCATGTCGACATTATGATAGATACATAAAGGTGTTTTTTATGGATGGGGAGCTAATTATCACAATTTCTGGGAAACCACAGTTATTGGCCGAATATCAATGGATTCTTGTTTCTTGTACTGATCGAGATGAAATGCATGAACCATAATCGAATTTAGTGAACATTGCAAAAAATTCACAATTGTGTTGACAGTGACATATAAAGGGTGTTCCAAATCCCCCCCCCCCCCCCCCCTCCTCTCCCTACTTCCTCCTTCAGTTTGTGAGATATTTCCTACTAAATAAAAATCAGGACCAAGATCTTCAATTTTTGCGAATACCCAAAGGGGGGAATATTGGTTGGTTTGAAAAAATAGTTTCTTTTTTTTTGCCAAATGACACCTCGTTTAAAGATTATTGTAGTTCTGTACACGATGGTATAAACCAGAATTATTGTGATATCTTATCCCGTTCTCGGATTAGAACTGGTGAACCAAGAAAAAGCGCGTTCTTTACTAAAAGTATCTTTCTTTAGAGGGATTCGCGCTTCTTCATGGTTTATAAGCTCTAATCCGAGAAAGGAATAAAATATCGCAATTATGATTTCAGCATCGTGTTCAGCATTAAAAAATACTTAAAATAAGGTGTCATTTGACACCGAAAAAAGTAAATTATTTTCGAAGTACCCTATGTTTCACCCCTCTGGGTGATCCAAAAACTTTTGGGTTTTTAATCTGATTTTTATTTGTTATAACTTAGTGTCAGACACCATAAAATCGCTCTCCAAATTTAACTTCGATATCTCAAAAGTTGTGGAAAAAAGGTAGTGGAAGGGGGGGAGGTTACTTTTGGGAACCCCTGTATTGATGATATTTACTGAAAATTGGAATATAATCAAATTATTTGTAAATAGAAGTTACAAACTCACTAGTACTCATACATAAATACAATCATTTGATTCGTAATGATATGTTTTCTGTAAGGCTCGAGGCCCATGTTTTATGAGAGATTTACTTTTACCTACTGGAAGTAAAAATTATTATAGTTGGCCAGAGGGACGTACCTGTAGGTAATACATGCTTTTTATTTTTTCGGAGTGAGGAAAATTCCTTGAAGAGCTTGCTCCTCAACAGTGTTGGAGTCTTCCTTTTGGGCATACCAACAAAAAATCACCACTCCCTCTCTTTATAGAGAACTACCCCGGAACCACTTATTTATTATTACTTCGGGGTAGTTCCCTTGTAATACATGCATTAGATACCTCCTTACCAACATGTTTTTTCAATTGGTTCGATCGATGGGAATAGGGGAAACTGATAGTTCTTTCAAGCCGCTATTTACAAACGAGCTTTCAGTGGTAAGAACAGAAAACGTTTTAGTTTGCGTTGAAGGTTAGAAACGGACGCTAACTGGATAGGTAGTAGGTATGTAGATGTTGATTTTGTGTTCTATTTCTGAGTAGATTTACAAGCTGGGCGTTGATGAAGGGGGCCAATAAACTAGAATAGGTGAGTATATAAACTGTTGGAAGACAAAATTGACTCAGCCTCTGAGGTCGGTTCAAGTTCAGGAGAATACTTTCTTCACTTTAAACCCTACACTTCTAACGTAGTCATGGCCTATCTTAATCCCATGTTATTGGAATATCGAGGATCAATTTTATATTATGAGTTTACCAATAAGTTCCAATTTCCTTTTGATTCAATATTTTCGTTAATAACCCTTTGTACCTTAATAAATAAATAAAAAAAAAATGTATTTGTGGGCTGTAAGCTTCCAATAATATAAATGGATGAAGATACTAGATCCACATTACATCTAGTTTATTATTAATTATTAACATATCATTTTTTGATCAATGATGGAATCAATAGCAAACACTATAGCAAAGAAATCATGAAAAATAAGCTCGTCCCAAAAGTGAAAGTCAAAACTAAAAAATTCCAATACTGCGACTAGTCATTTCTTGTAAGCTATCCTGGAACCCCAACATATCATCACCTGAGACCCTCTTCATCCGGATTCCACGGATGCACATTGAGGTTGACCGACCGAGTAATGGCAAAGCAGAGACGGCTTATCCATCCACGCACCATCCCTTGCGGCTTGCCCCATTTTTCAGTAAGTCTTTCAGCCAGCACATTTGTGATGGAAGCCATTTGGGGAGCATAAACTCCATCGACAGAGCAAAAAACTGGGGTGAAAGATGCATGCCGCTGCTCGCATGCTGCCAGGTACTTTCTTTTCTTTTCTTCTTCTGCCCCTGAAAGGACAGCAGCCACGGTGAAGTGAACCTAAGAGGTAGCATCAGTGTCACAGACACGAATGACGAACAATGCTTCCTTCTGTCGTTCCCATACACCTCGACAGACTAAATCCCCTCTGAGGCCTTTAGAACATGTGGACTCTTCAGTGATTATCGGTTCTTGTACACAGTTTCCCCAAGCAGACATCATTAACTCTCCCAATACATCCCGAATTTCGTTATGCTGTCTTGTTACCAGCCCTCCTGTTTTGCAGCTCAGAGCATGCTCAAGAGTAAAACTGTATTAATTATTAAAAACAAAAGAGTAAAACATTATTAATTAATAACTTTTACAGCATTAGGTATGG
Organism: Adelphocoris suturalis; assembly: GCA_030762985.1. Classification (NCBI taxonomy): domain Eukaryota; kingdom Metazoa; phylum Arthropoda; class Insecta; order Hemiptera; family Miridae; genus Adelphocoris; species Adelphocoris suturalis. The sequence goes on from CM061044.1 coordinate 58,075,614, forward strand.
ATTACACTGTAGACGATTAAAATGCTTGCCACTCTAGATCACGGTTGTGATCACCTCCTCTACTTTTTGAAAGATTTCTCCAATATCACTAGTCCTCACTAGAGGCCAGCGTAGATTCGATTCGTATTGCCCAGAAACTGCTGATAGTCTATTCCACTTGATGGTAATGAAATCGATGGTATGCTGAACGATCAGTCTTTCTATACACATGTCTTTCTATCGTGTGCAATCCATCCTCCAGAGCCTCTTTATCCATCTCAGTGTGCTCTCAAGAATTTTGTGAATCTTTGTCGTCCCGGTCTCTATCCTCTCATATTATACATTTAGTTATTTTGCTGTGGACCCAAACAAGTCTCAAGTCCCAAGTGTGTCTCAAGTATCTAACAGTAGGTATCGCATATTCCACAGTTGATACCCGCTGCTGTTAAATTGGTGTAAAAACCAGGAAAACGTTCAGGCAATTAGTCTTATTTGAATTTTTCAGGAATATTCAAATGACTCAAGCTTCCTTTGCTTTTATCACAGCTGCCTTGAACAGCCCTGAACCTGATATGAGATTTGAATTCAGATTAAATCACTGGTGCGCACATCAACTCCGCAGAGTAGGTAATCGAACACCTCCAAAATATCTATAGGTAGTTTTATTATTAAATCGTTTATTAGTGGCTAAAAGCAGTAATTTTTTGATTATTTATTGTAGTAATTTACTTTAGATATATTATGTTTTCGAAGAAAGAGCAGGACCAGGCTCGCTTTTCACGTTGATGAATTTCCACGATACAGACCACGATACTCTTGAAATAACGTAAGAATAAACAAACTCGAGTGTGAGACATCGCAGAGATCTTGCTACACATATATACATTAACAGAGTTTATGTTTACCTAAGACTAAGCACCAAACTCACTTCGTTGTTGATGTTGATTGAACTGGTTGGTACCAAGGTACGTATGTGCAAACAGACCTCCCCATATTTTTCTTGCGGCACTAATTCCTTTCCTTTGACTTGAGACGTTGTTAAAAGCACCCTCCTTCTCACGGAAGATGAGTTATTTGACTTTTAAAACTTTGGGGAGTTGCTTTTTCGCTCAGTAAGCATTTACCATTTTGAAAGGGACTTCAAAGGCTCAAGTTAGTGATTCCAGAAGCATGATGAAATGTCGGGCCCAGCAGTTTCCTAATACATAATATTGTGTTAAAGTTATCATTCGCAACGAATGTCTGGGGAAACCGTAACTAAAAATCTGACAACTGACAGTAATATTATCTGAAAATATCATCAAATATTGAATTTTAGAATTATTTCTGCCCTGAGCTGATATTAAGTGTGCCTGACAGCAATATGAATCAAAATAGATAGATAGATAGATTATGTATTTTATATGAATTAATACATTCCCCTAAATTTGATACTTATCTTTTCCCAGATTATACCATGTTTTAGTAACCAATGAAACACAGGCAGGCACCATGCTTTCGACGCCCTGGAAGTTACTTTTCATAAAGTTTATGATATCTATATCTATAAAAATGTTAAATTGGTTTCATCAACTACTGTCAATTGGTGCATCAAAAACTCAAAAAGTTCTTCACATATTTCCATTCGGGTGGGCACGAATTGACGAGAAAGTTTCAGGGATAGTCTTAGGCTATATCGCAATCCTCAAGATTTACTCCTTCGTTGTAAACTTGGACTTCCCTACCGATGTCGGTCGGGCAAACACCTTCGTAATTAAAGAAAAACCGAACACGCGTCGACCCTTCCACGTCAATTATTGTTGATGGGATGGGTTCACGCGTAAAGAACTTTCAATAACAAATTCAACGAAACCCAAACGATTGGGTTGAGCCGAGCAGTTTATATTTGTAATGATAGATCATCAAAAATTGATTTTAAAATCGCCTTAACTGCAGCAATGCTGGTTGGGAGAGTTTCAACGTAGCTAGAGTGAAATTGGGGTTGAAGAAACCGGGACGCTTTTAGTAGTACCTATTGCTTGGAAAAAGGACCATTTCCTGAAGGGGGGGAAAAAACCGAGAGTTAAATATGTTTTCCTGTTCACCCAACTGAGTTGAAATTTGATAGAGTGACCCTCTGGGACATCAAGAGACGAATAAAATGAAGGGCTCTTTCCTGATCAGCTGGGTGAGCTAAATTATCTCCTTTTCACCCTTGGAATGTGAAATTTTACATTATCATTCTAATCATAAAATATATCCCATAAATAATCACAAATACTTATGTAAGCCATTACAAATTATTAATCATCATCTACTTATCTTTATTTACTATATTTTTTAATCTATTCTATTATCATTCTATCTTACTCGTATTAACCACAAGACACCTTGAGGTTGGGGGGGGGGGGGGGTCAAATACCACCTTATATCCTACACCTATATACGTATGTCCATACCTATATGTACCAAAGTATATTTATATTAAACATTTAAAAAACCATAATCCATGAACATAAAATTATAGAATATACTTAATACAATTACAATTAATAAAATAATATATTTAGAAAATTATTAAATGTTATTTTATCTATCAACAAATAATAATAAAAAGGAACAACTATTGATCCTCCAATCAGGTAACTCATTATGTCCACTTAACAATCATTGAAAAAAATATATTAATATCATAATATTATAAATCCAATGATCATATATGCTATGGGCAGATAGCTAAGTTTGCGCCAGGATCAACTCATACACATATAAATATATTTATAATATGAAAGTATAATTCCCCACAATTATTTATATTATTATATTATATTTATCTTATAAACATACCAATCGTTGCAAAAATATATTAATATCATAATATTATAAATCCAATGATCAAATATGCTGTGGGACCTAGGCGGTATCGGAACCAAAGGTAAGTCGGGAAGTGAATCGATGGCATCTCTGAACACTTCAGTATCACTGCGATACTCTTCTGGGAAGGTTTCAACTTCCCAAGCGTCCATTATGAAAGGAAACGGCGCAGTATGGCTGAGAAGGTGAACGAAGAGAAGCGACAGGAGAAGAAAAATCACTGGTGAAAAAAAAAAAAAAAAAAAAAAAAAACTGTGGAGCGCAAATTTCTTTTCTCACTTCTGATATCAAGGGATATATAGCTAAATTAAAATGATACCAAGAAGACGGGTTTTACGAAAAAGTATAACACTTATTTAAAAGAAAATAGAAATATATTTTTAATAATAACTTCTAACACGGGAGGCTGTTTGAAACGAACTATAGCTTGCTGGACGCCTCGTGTAGCTTCTAGGCTGCAGGTATGTAGCAAGGAGAAGGGATGTCGCCCTTTCTTCTCAAAATCCCTCAGAACTACCAACTTATGATTGGTTTCAAATGAAAAGTTCCACAAGAAAACGCTTCAGCTTTTGTTGTCAAGTAATTAATAGTGCGAATTCATTAAGTAATGTAAGTAGGTACCAAGGTACTGGCGTTGTTCTCCGATGTCTTGAAAATTTAGTATATTGCGAGAAGTGAGATAACACAAGTCTGTTGATAGGCAAGAACGCGGAAAAGCTACTAGATCAACAGGTATAGTTTGTACATTATTTATCCTCATCACCAAAAATTTGCAGGCCCTAAAACATTGTAAGTTGAGTTTTGCTTGTTGTACTTTTAAATTTGGTCCCTGTGTAATTAGAAAAGCTCTCATACAGCCTAAGTGAACATGTCTACGTTTTTTCCACGGATGGGCCCAGTCTAAGTAGCTTCATAATAGATGACCGTTAAAACCTTCGGCCATTATTAACTATTAACGTTCTTGAGTTCTCTTCCCAATTAACTGGAAACGTCGGAAAAGTTTCAATCATGCAGCATGATCGTATGGGCGAAGTTTAGTAATTATCGTATTATGTTACATTGCTTTAAAAATTCAGGACTTTGAGTGCTAAGAACTTCTAACTACCTAATGGAGACAACATACTTATAAATTCTTACTTTCTAGGTGTTGAAAGTGTCTTCACATTGATGGTCGTTTTTTAAATTTTATATTTATATTATATACACACCTCAAAAGAATTAAGGGATCACTTTTTCTTGTGGACGTCAAAGACCCCAGATCAGTCGGACGAAATTCATATTATATCTCATGATTAGGTACCTAATGGAGATGGGATGCACCCTATTCTTTTCGTTATTTCTTAAATACTGAGAAAGACCAGCGATATCAAGCTCCGACTTGACCCAAAACAGAATGGAATCTGGGAATATTTCTCAAGAGAAGTAACCCCCTCCCTCTCTAATGTTTTCCCCACAATTTTTGAGATATCGAAGTGAAACTTGAAAAGCGTTTATGGGGTACCTGATACTAAGTTTTGAGCAAATAAAAATCAGGAATAAAAATTAAATTTTTTGGACTACCCAGTGGGGGACCTCTCTGACCCCTCCCCCCCTCCCTCGGTTTTTGGATTCTTGAAAAAAAATTTTCCATTTTTTGCCGAGTGACGCCTCATTTCAAAGATTTTTTAGTGCTGAACACGACGGTGAAGCCAAAATTTCGATAGTTTATTCCGTTCTCGGATTAGAGCTGAAAACCATGAAGAAGCGCGATTCATTCTGTTTTGGGTCAAGTCGGAGCTTGATATCGCTGGTCTTTCTCAGTATTTAAGAAATAACGAAAAGAATAGGGTGCATCCCATCTCCATTAGGTACCTAATCATGAGATATAATATGAATTTCGTCCGACTGATCTGGGGTCTTTGACGTCCACAAGAAAAAGTGATCCCTTAATTCTTTTGAGGTGTGTATATTTATTTATTTATAATATTTATATTCATTCGTTCTTCTTTGTTAATTCATTCATTTTCTTTTGGTAGGTAACATCGTCCAGTTATATTTTGATAATGCACCATAGACTTAGTTTGCGTAGAAGGGCTATCTAATACAGAAATAATTATTATCTTTGTGAAATAATTCGCAGAGTTCTAGTAACAATTTAATTTTGTTCTGTGGCGTCCTCCGTGGCCGGAAAGTTGTTCGTTCAAAGCCCTTGAGTAAGATATAATTGGTAGGTACCTACTAAATATGTAGCTAGATACGGAGATTCATAGAAAGTTGTTGGGGAATAAATTACCATGGTGCAGTGCAATCATGTATTTTCTATTTTTATTAATTTATTCATTTATATTATCATTTTTTCAATTAAATATTTTTGCTGTAGGTACTATTTCAGATATTAATTATCGACGATGTATAGAGTTATGATTAAACATGGAAGTTTTAATAAACTCACTGTATAGGTATCAATATGTTCATAAACGAGTCAGTTAAGTGAGGGTGAGACGCGGATTTCAACAACCTGACTGAAAAACTTTTACAACTATTTACTATTCATCCTTGGCTATCAGAAGTGTAGAGATTGCAGTTTTTCAGGGCTCCTGTATCATGCAAATCTTGACGCGAGAAGAAAGCGCATGCACTTTCTTCATAAATATGTATACTGTAGGTATTAATCTAAATATGATTTAGCCCGCTTCAAAGTTGAACTTGAATAGTAATTACAATCACACTTTTTATGTTAGAAACGTGTTTCCTTAATGCATAAATTCATCGATGCAGTTGCATACTTAGTAACTTCGGAACATTTATGTGACAACTTTTGTAACAGATCGTTGGAGAGCACGAGGACTTTTCTGAGGGTTGCCAATAGAAGTGTATTGGATATTCTTCGTGTCGTGAAATATTGAATAGATGGATTTGGAACACATTTCGATCTGCCACGATCTCGTCGCTCTTTCTGGCAATACATTGAACATCGAGAAAAATACCCTGCTTCAATCGTCGTTGACCGTATTGCTGAACGATAATCATTTCAAGAAAGTATATTTTTGGGGGAAAATATTTGGACTTGATGCCGACTACTACATAGCTTTTGGGTACCACAAAGATATCCTACGCCGCCCAATATACTATTATAGTAAGAATGCTGTTGATTGGGTAATGCTGCCAAAACCATCAAAAACTGATTATTTTTTATGCTCGATCATCACGACGCGGTTCATGGGTGACCCTTCGTTACAGACGAACGTGGTCGATGACAAACCGACTGAGGAGAACCCCAACGTGAAGGAACCTTTGAAAGTGGAAGAAAGAAATTTATACTGGAGGAAACATCCGACGTACGTGCTAAAGGAAGAGGATCGCATTGCTGCGACCGTCAAACTCATAAATAAAGAAGGCATAGTTGTGCCAAGAGGCACGTTGTACAAACAGCCCAACGGTGACATCGTCCACAACGAATCCTGGTACGGGATGAACTTCGAGGAGTCCAGACTCCTCAACAGCTACTTCCATTTCAGGAAACCTCTAAACCGTTGGGATGACAACGTCACCAAAAAACCAAACTATAACTACGCATATGACTTCATGGACCCTATAGAAGGGGATATCCCTCTCCACTTTGCTTGGAGCTGCCAAATAGTCAATACAAACCGAACGGCCATTTTGAGGAGCTTATATTGGCCTGGGGCTGTGAGCTACAACGTCCTTGAATCTCCGATTTGGGGTTTTCTGTATTTCGGACCAGCCAAAAAGAACATCGATATTCCTTTTATGATCTGAGAGTTTAAAATCGCAACACCGTTGGTGATTGGACCACCAGGTATTATTTTTTTACTAGTATACTATTGTGTATTGTTGTGTATGAAGCGACCATAATAAATTATAATGTTTAGATAATTTGTGGTATCTTTCTATTGAAAATACAAATGCTGATGATACGGAATTTAGACGCCTGTTTTCAGATCATTTTCTTAAATCATTTATGATTTTATAGTGGCGAGGACCATCTCAGCGTGGTTCATATAGTTAAATTATTTCGAATGGGACCACCAAGCTTCACATCAGCAATGCAGGCGTTTCATACGAGATGAATATTAGAAAAAACGCAACAAACCATTACACCAAAGATTATCATTTCTGCATTATATAGCTGGTCCATCCAGATCATTGGTATATAATTATTATTAAACCCCGTGTACAGTAAATTATCAAAAGTTGGCGCATTATGCCTCCCAAAAGAATTTACACCTTTACAGCTCCAGAAACCCACAATTGTATTGTTTATAGGATATATCGAGAGAAAAATTTAAAATATCACTAAAACAAAAACAGGTTGTTAAGGAAAGAAATTAGCGTCTAGGGCCCTTCAGCCGATCAGTGCGCCTCCGTACTTCGTAACTGTTTCTGAAGTGTCTTAAAAGAGCTCCATCTAAATCCAAGCAGCGTGAGTCGATTAGGAAAGGAATTAAACCCAAATTGTTGGGACACTGATCATAGTACGTCTATACTTTGTAATTGTATTGTAAATTTTGATTTTTGAATATTCCAGTCATTAGTTTCCACCCTTTAGAGTTGATCGAACGTGAAGCTGAAGTTACTGACACATCCCCGGTGAAAGTTGTACGATTTTGAAGCTAAATTTATTAAAGTTTGGGCCAATAATTTTTGAGAAAAGGTTCAATGGCGAACAACGGACGGTCTTTTTTTTTTTTTTTTTTTTTTTAATTCGATTTTTGGATTCTGTGAATCTTGAATCGTAAACCAACAGATTTTGAAAGGGGGTTAAAGTAATTTTTTCTTGGTCGATTGCAAAGGTTCATTATTGATGATAATGAACCAAAATCACCAAAAATCTAGAAAGGAGCTGGCAGTGGTCTTGTTCGATCCAGAATTGCATCTTATACAACTTTCGTTCCGTACTAATAATTTCTTCGAACAAAACAACTCTTTCAGTGATAGGCATTTCGTGCCTCCTGGTTGTTCGAAACGGCACTGACCCCACGGACGGTGAAAGACGGTGATAAAAATTTTGGCATGAAGTAGTTCAATGTATCAGGTATGAGTAATAATAATATACCATCGTGTAAGCACCGTGCAGCGGAAATTGGGGCTAGGTAATCTTTCCTAAGGCTTCTAGTAGACCTGAGTAATCAAACAGATAAGTTTTCAAGTCTTGAATACATTCACACCGCCATTCGGAGGTAAAGTCTCTATATTATTGAAATGATGTACCTATTCTGGCTGTTTAAAAAACTGTTACTTGAATATGTGCCCCTTGGATCGAAACACCTGGATCGACCTTTTACACCATTCATTGACTATCGAGGTATAAAAAAACGCTCAAAATAACGTCCAAATCGGTTTGAACCAAAATCAGGTTTTTTCCACTCTGCGGAGGAAGACAAACAATATTGCTGACGTGGAAAATACCGTGAAAGACGAACAATCAATGCCAACCATAAAACTCTAGTTACTCATTCTTGACGTTGTAGATATAGCTATTTATCTCGTTTATACAAGCGACATGATTTTTCGAGTCACTTTTATGATGAAAGTCTTTTTAGCGAATTTTCGTAGAAAATGAGGCTACTGCAATGGCTTCAAAAAATTTAAAATAAACATTTTCGAAAACGTTCTTCATTGAAATCCGTTTTGTAACATTCTAAAAAGATTCCTAGACTTTAACACTTTTTTCATATTATATATATAACACTCCTCAGGATTGAGATAAAGATTCCGTTCTTGCGCCAATAAATCAAGCTTTCCGAACGAAAGGATGAGATCGTTGGCCAGCAGTTTTTGAAGATATTAAATTGGTCCAATTTCAAAAAATGTGCTAAAAAATCACTAAAAATGGCTAAAAACGGAGAAAAGTTGAGTCAAGAATAGTTGAAACATCATGATTTCTTGCTATTACCCCCTCCAATCATCCCCTTCCATGATAAAATTTGAAACTCCTGACAAACGTTAAAAAACTATATCGAATTCATGATGGAAAAAAAAGAATAACGAAGTCAGTCGAGATTTGTAGCTTTTGCAGTGCTTGGAAGAATCGGGAATTATCCCCTCCCTCCCTCGACAGCGAACCCGAAATTCTCGAGGTTTATTGCACAACTAGACTGAAATTGGAATCGAACCAAGAAAAAATCACGAAAATCGGTTGAGAATCGTAGTCTTGGAGGCGTCGGCCAAATTTGTGGACCACTTTTTTTTCGGCTTTACCCTCTCTATTTTCCCAATCCATGTTTTCAAATATAGCATTTTCTGTGAGTATATTTATTTACCTTTTTTATTCTAAGATGAGCCCTAGTTATCATTTCAGAGCCGATTGTGATGACAAAAAAAGAAGTGATTTCTAGTAATGTGTGAAACTTACCTACTCAACGCTACCCTTGAGGGCCTGTGGAATAGCGCTACCTTTCTAGGGTTAACCGAGTTTTGGGTTGATGGAAGGTCCTAAGATTTAATCTTTGAGATGATTTATATCGGAGTCGCTAAACTCCGTTAATTATTTTTCGGTGGCTTTTTTGGACCTTAGTGTGTCGTTTTTCTTGTTTAAGAACTTAATTAATCCGTTCGATTTTCCGTTACTCAGAAGGTCCCGAACCCATCAATTTCTACTTGAATTGACAGTCCGCTATTCTTCCCCGCGCTTTCCGGATATAACTGTTCCATGCATGTGTTGAATGCGTTTTGTAGCACTGCGAATGGAATTCGTACTGACCGAAAACGAATCAAATATTCGTGAGAAATATTATAAAGTTTTTGTACTTCTTGTATTCATGTTCTCGTATACGAAAATGGCCTCTCCGAAACGAGAAGAGGTTTTCGTTACGTGGAAACGCTTTTCGGAACGGTAAGAGTCAGCTTTTCTCGTACTCAGCTTTTTCGGAATCATAATTACGAGACGACAACATGACCTTTCTCCAAGATAACCCTAACATAGCAACCACAACGCAGTTGGTATGAACACACACATATATACATCAGTATAGACACACTCGAAAAAATTGCCTGACTTTGCCGCTTTCGTGCTATCATTCGTTGTTGGTTTAACCTTTGTATTTGTCTTTTGTTCGTGTTTTTTCCGCACCTAAACCAGAAGGGTCATTAGCCGCATTTTGTTCGTGCTTTCGACGTTTTAACGATTTCAGCATTTTCATCTCAAGATTTCGTTTTAACGTATGAGCTTACAATATTTATTTTACATGTTCTAATAATTTGTGCTCTTCCTTAATGGCTGAATCATTTTTGTATGATGTAGAGGTAAGTGGTCGTTGTTTCTTATTTCACGTTATATTTTGGAAATTGTCTACTTACTGCGAGTTTTAAGCGGTGACTCACTACAAGAGTAGGTAACTTTAAATTCACTATATACAAGAGTTATCTTTCTCTCGGGCTTACGAAAACGCAACGAGAAATCAATGCGAAAAAGGTTAGCATTCATCGTGCTCGCTCCAACAGCTTGTATTCGTGTTTTCGAAAAACACGAATACAAGAAGTACAAAAACTTTCCATTGTATAACAATCTTTAACACAAAATTAATAAAAAGCTAGGTACTCCGGTCTTATAAAAGATCAACATCCAACTTTGACGGATGATCTGGGCGACATGGGGGTAGAGTTAATTCTATTGTGTCTCACGTGGGAGTTCCTACTGCGAGCACATCCTGCCAAAAGGGCTTCGCAGTCTTCCACCTCCACACTTTGGGTCTGGTGAAGTTGATTAATTAATTACCTCTGTCCTATCGTTGTCAGTGGTTGAGATTAACTAGATATGTGAGCGGTCGGGGGATATGTCATGCGGTTTGGCGTTTCCCTCTCTCATAATAAATTTCTATAGCGGTGGGAGTGTTCTGCCGTACTAAGAATAGATCCCGTATTTGACCAAATCCTACTTTTGGGAAAATGCGATTCTAGGTTTTGATTCGAAACTTCCTGATATTAGCTCTATTTTATGTTGTATCGAGCTCCAAAAGCACTCATTCCAAAGGAAATTTCTAGCTGAATCCAATGTGGCTGGAAAAACATTATTCTGGTCAGAAAATTGCAAAAAAAGATATAGAACATAAATATGTACTAGGCGATTTCCTCGTATCTGGTGCACATACGCGTTTTTGTCTAGCAATGAGATTGATACGTTTTTTCTAATACAAAATTAGTACCTACCGCTCTAAGTGGCGGGAAAAAAAAGTTGTTGCTGTCCTCCGAAAACTGTATCTGATCTGACAAGAGAAAATATATTCGTATGTTCGAAATACTGGGAAGAAAAATCGTATCTGCCACTGATTCCGAAATCGTATCAGACGACACGAGTCCTAAAATACTAAGAAATGAATTCTTATCTGGAATGTCGCCATTTGTAAAACCTGAATACTAATAAAATAATAGTATCTGACGCACAGATGCGGCTTTTTGCTCTAGAAAAGTCCAGTAACGGGATTTTCATTAGTAAATCGAACCAAAGCGTAGTTAATGCGATAGTTATCAGCCGTTTTTCAGGCATTTCCCGTTGAGATCCAACTTTGACACTAGCAAAATCGAGAGAAACCACCCCGCACCTCCGACCCAGTTGCTTGTTCGCGTTTTACGGTGTTTCGGAGGAAGGTTTGGCGTTGCACAATGGATTATCTATTCCATAGCGAAGTGATTTGCAAGTGATGAGTGGAGAAAGGAAATGAAACAAAAAACTTCCAGAAATAAGTCGTAGGTAAGACAAAATGCGCCTCCAAAGTGAATGTATCACATAATTGTAGTTAATATCACATAGTTAATAGACCGCTTTTAATGAAACGGCCAGGTATATGTTGCTACGAGACGTTCGCGAACAATCAAGTTGAGACACGAGGCTCTAGACCCTGACTTGCTCTTTAGTTCGACTACCGACTGCGTGGCATTCCCAGCGCTCCAGTCGCCATGAGATTTTACATAGATCAGTTTTCTGCTTAGATTAGTGGTCTGGATGCTCGCTACCCTCGCATCTCACAACACATAACATCAAGTAGTCAATCCCTTAGTACCTAAGCATTTAGATTAGTTGGTCAGGATCTAGAGTCGCGTGTCTCAAATTGATTGTTCGCGAACGGTTCGTTGTGTGGTTTAGTACGAAGATGGACCACATCATAGATAGAGAATGCCATTGATTCATGACAGGGTGTGCGCACATATTGATTGCTCTACTTTTCTTTTTATCATGTTCGCACGCATTTTTCTGTTCTATTTAGCACTCAATCGGTCACCCACTAATTATATCCATCCATGTTAGAATGAGTGATGAAGCTATACTGCCCACCAATCTTGGCAGACGTTTTTGTTCTTAAACGATCATAATGGTTCATTAATTGGTTGGGAGTTAAGGGGAGGAAATTGTTTTAGCTGTTCCTTATAAAGTTCACTCTGATCATACGAACACTTTCGCTTTACAGCATCATGAGGGCTTTGTATGACTGTTGAACATCTAGCTTATTCAAATTGCAGTTAAATATAGTAGTTAGTTTTTTGCGAATAAACTAAATGTTCCAAAACTGAAGACCTTCAGGTACAAAGTGCCTAAGTGCCATCTCGGAAGTTTTTCATTTTTTTCCACATTCGATACATATGTGCCACCGGGAATATATCAAGAAAGGTCCTATGTTCCAACTCATTTCTATTCGTTTTGAAATCGTCTATCAAAAAGCAGGGTTGCCAATATTTACCTCCTTTGAGAAGATTTTCATTGAGAGGGCCTAAGTTCCATCCTGTTTTCGGGAAACACCGCAATCGTTTTATGTAGGTTTCTCCTCTTTATTTGTTGGTTAATGTTGTTCCCAGCTACTCTTGATTAGTAGAATGGATCGGCGATCAATATTTTCAACATAAGGTTAGGTAGTGATCAATAGTCATTGATAGAGAAACTAATGGCAATTACACGCTCTTGAGAAACTGGGGTGGTATATTGGCCCTTTTGAGCTTTTCAAAAATAATATTATATTTTTTTATTATTCACAAAGAAGTCCTGTGAAGGTGATGGCTGCGTGAAATATCAGCACTTACAACAAAGGTAACGCAAGAAAACTTTCAGGAAGTTTGAATGCATACTGAATAAATTTTGGACATTTTGAAACCTTAAAATTGCGATAACTTTTTTGAAGTTTCTGGCAGTTAGTCCCTTTGGAGTTGAATGTCTTCAATTATATAAACTCCTGATGATACTGCAAAGCGAAAGTGCTTAGATGATCAGAATAAACTTTGTAAGGCACAGCCAAAATAATTTCCTCCCCTTGTTTCCCAACCAGTGTAGCTGAGTGCCTCATAATGACTGTAAAAGGTTCATTAATGAAAATAATGAACCAAAAGAGTGTCAAACATACGAAGCTCATGTTCCCTACACCTGCCTATTTCTATTTTCTATTTTTCTCGAGATGAGGCGGTTTAAAAAAAAATATTATTGTGTCGGTGTAATAGGGGAACTGGAGATGGCGACGAATATGAGCGACCGTAATGATGTGTGCACGTGATTTACACACTCCGCGCTTTTAGACCTCCTGCTCCGGTCTCGTCCATTAATCTTGACTTTGTTGCGGCTACAACATAAATAAAATATTGCACGACACGTGCCATCATAAATTAGGTAAACTACTTAGGAAGGTTTCATATTCTGAATTCATAAAATATGGTGCATCACGTTCAATAGTACATATCTGTGATAGAAAAAAAAAAACGTAGTTACCTATCTAATAAATGTATAGGTAATTAGTACTACATGATTGGATCTGCGCAGAATGATCCTACCTTATCGAAAGGACAGTCGGTCTATGAATGAAAGTTCCATAAAATATTCGAAATTGAAACAAATTACGCCAAAAATTATTACACAAAGTCTAACACATTATGTATTTGTTAGACAGTCCTTTTACTCAGATCACTGGCCTTAAGAATGAAAGAAGAAAAGTGTGGCACATAGTTTTCTTGTATCCGTTACGTGCATGTATCAGACACGTGCATCAGAACATTGTTAAATAATCATCAATAATTGTTGTTATTGTTGAATATGAATCATTCAATCTCAAAAATTAGGATCAAAACTGTAGAAGTCATGCTTGTTACAAGGATATGTGGTTCGTGAACGCCCAGCGGCTACTAATGATACGATCATTTGAAACTCACATGGGGTAATCACACCATTATTTTCCAACTATCCAGCAAGTTTGAACGATAAAGGTCGAATTTTACGTTTACGCATGAAAAGTTGAAAGTATGGATTTCCAAGTGAAGAATATAATCCTTAGCGTAAGCCATATAGTCCCAGAAAATTTTATCAACATCAAATAGATACCATGGAAGTTATACGTGTTGCTATGATCTTACATTCGCGCAAACGCAGCAGCTACTAATGATAAGATCATGATGAAATTGATATCATTTAATAAACTGATCTCTTCCGAACCACCCTCGAACTTGATCCACTTTTTTTAGGTTTGACCAATTTAATGTACTCAAAAGTTCTGGCCAACAAACTCGTCCTTTAGGTTAGAAAGCTTGATTTTTTGGCGCAAGAACGGAATTTTTATCTCAATCCCAAGGAGAGTTATCGTCTGGAAGGACACATATATTCCTACATAAATATATACAGGGTGTTAACCTTTGATACCTGCCACATGTCAGAGATCGATTGCAAAAATAATTTGCGACAAAAAGTGCCTCGAGGACTTTTTTCATTACAGGCTCTATTTCTGAGTAATTTCACTTTCAGGATTTTTTGTGTGGTTTCGACCTTAACTCATTAAAACGGCCACAACTCCGTTAATTACCTGAGAAAATTCAAATTTGATTATACCATTGGAAAGAGCGTTAAATTTCCCTTCTCCATAATGTAGGTACCATAACAGTTTTTAAGATGCTTCAATTTGTCAAAAGTCAATCTGAAAAGTGAATTTTATGAAATCCTCAAAATGACCACTTTTTTCAGACGCATAGATTTAATTGCATCCTACCTACATGTTAAATTTAGCCTGTACTACCGAGTTCTACAATTTAGATAACTACTAGTACCCCTAAAAACACATAAAATTCATCATTCCAAATGCACTCAAATTTGTGAGTTGAAGTGTAAAATTTGGTAATAACGGGGTTGGGGAGATAGCAAGTGTTACCATTTGATTCAGCGTAAAACAATACGTAGAAACCGACCCCAAACTCGTATTATCATAGAAGGTCATTTTCCAAGAAAACCCTCGATTCAATTGAAAACCACAATATTTTTCACCATTAAATCATAATTTTCTCCGGGAATTAGCAAAGAAAAAGTGAAATTGATTATACCGTTGGAAAGGTGAGATCATGGAGCATATTTTAGGACTACAGGCTAAATTTAACATGATTGCAGAATGTGTTCAGATCTATGCGTCTGAAAAAAGTGGTCATTCTGAAGATTTCAAAAAATTCACCTTTCAGATTGATTTTTCACCAATTGAACCATCTTAAAAAACTTTTATGGTACATTATGGAGAAGGGAAATTTAACACTCTTTTCAACAATATAATCAAACTTGAATTTTCTCAGGTAGATAATTAAGGAAGTTGTGCCCGTTTTAGTAAGTTCAGGTCGAAATCACAACAACAAAAAAATCTAAAAGTGGAATTACTCGGAAACGAAGCCTCTAAAGAAAAAAAACTGACAGGCACTTTTTATTGCAAATTAGTTGTACAATCGATCCCTGGCCTGTGGCAGGCACGAAAGACTAACACCCTGTATATATATATATATATATATATATATATATATATATATATATATATATATATATATATTCCATACATTGTGGCACCCGAAACAATAAAAACAGCATTCGAAGTGGCACCCAAGTTTTTATGGCACCCGTATAAGGGTGCCACTTTGTCAACCCCTCATATCTTACCTTAACTTCAACAATAAACACACAAACGATTTTCTCTATTTAATTTAGGCTCTACTGGATGATAAGGATTCATAATTACAATGTTACATTGATTCAGTGACCAACAAAGAGGCTTTGAAGTTTGAGAGGTGGGTGCCAGTTGAATGGATTATGGATCACAAATATACAGCTGTAGTTCATCGTTTTTCCGCGTGCTTCGCCGCTGTCGGGTGTTTCGTGTATATTATAATATACATAATAATATACACATTCTATTTTGCTTACTGAATGGCTACCGGAGATCTGGCAGGGTCGGCCATTGCTTTCAATAACCTCATCTTCTCCCCACCTCTTCTCTTTTAAAAAGCAAAGAACTAAAACAACTGGAACGCTGTCTCAGGGTTCGGGCGGGCTGAGAGCCTCACCGACCATGTGTTGGACGACTACACAACTACTCCCAGTCAAAAGCACAGGAAAATCTAAATTTTCGTTCGATTTTGATGAAATTTTCAGGGATTGTGTTGGTTAGCCTCTTTATGTTTACCTATGAATTTCATTACAATCGAATCAATAATGACGTGTGAGCAAGCTCAAACGTGAATTCATAAAATAACGTCGATTTTTTACGATCTATATTGTCGATTTTGTTCAAACCCGGAGGGTAGTTGGCTATACGTATCAGAAATATGCTCTATGAGTTTTATTGCGATTGATTGAGTAATGACCATTGTACATGCGCAAAAATAAAATTGTTTGACACTTGTGAAACTCGGAGACTAAGGAACCGATTTTTATGGAATTTTCTGGTTTTGTGTGGGTTAGCTTCTAGATGGTCCCCTTTAAATTGCATAGTTGTCGGATCAATAATAGGGTGCGCGCATGCGCAAACGTCAGATTCTAACAATGTCGATTTCTTACGATCTATTGGTCTGACTATGTTCAAACTTGGAGGGTAGTTGGGTAGAGGTTTTTAGGAAGGTTTGCCATGCATTTTATCGCCTTATTGATATTAACTTGGTTAACTCACGTGAAACTCTGAATCTAATTGACCGAATACTCTCAAGGAGTGTTAGGGGACCCTAGATGATCTCCTATAGTCTTCTTTTACGTAATATAATCCATTTAGGCGAATATTTGGGACTTAAGGAAATCTGGAATGGAATAGAAAGTTCCAGTTATGCAACAAAAAGTAAAATAAAATTCAAGATCATCTCCACAGAAGTATTTCAAGATGGTACATACGTGATGAAGTAACATCATTTATGCATTATTCCAGTACCTAGTTATACGTTGCTCAAAAATGGATGATTCGCCGCGAGTGGTCGCGGAAGGTAGGGGGGATATAAGAGCGCATGGGAGCGCGCTCCATTTTGACCCTAATAGTTTACGAATGGCCCAACGCAAACAATCGTTTTTAGCTCAAATTATTCGTTTTTAAACCAGCTTTACTTTTGGTTATTAGCAAAATACTTTTAAAATTATCAGGTTTAATTTAAAATAAGGTAAAAGCTGAAAAAATTCCTTTTTTCTTCTCCTCTGTTAACTAGAGACAGGTAGGTAATGTGAAACTTTCAGTTTTATTATTTCAATATTATTAATAATATCTTAATCAGTTATTTATAATTCTCATCACCAATTACCACATTAATTTATTCATTCACATTTATCACATTCAGTTGTGTTTACCTGCTGTGGATGTTGTTTATCTTCAGTCGACTTTTCGGAAGTAGTTCGGAATATTCCGATTTTTTCTATAAAATGTACGGGTTTTCTTTTGCAAAACAGTTTGGCCATCGTGGATGTAGTTTTTATGAACTACGATAATTTATTTTCTCCGAAAATTGAGATTTAATGTGATAATACGAGGCCCTAGGGATCAACCTGGAAATGTAACTCTTGATCAGTGCCTACTCTTTTTTGCCAGAAAATAACAGAAGGAACACGTAAGAACGACATTAAACCATGTATCAAAAAAAAAAAAAAAAAAAAAAACGAACGATAGACCTACGGTTCTACAGTCACATAATTTAATAATGATTAATTTTACACATTATTAGTTCATTGTGGTTACTTAACAATATTAGTTTATTATTTACCGTAATAAATCAGCTTTCCTTGACACTACAGAGGCTAAGGGATCATGAGATGCTGTGATAAAATGAGAGCATTCCAAAAAGTGGCGATTGATTTTCCTGCTATCACTAAGGGAGTTACACTTCCCTACTAACGCATTGGTTGTACATGAAAATCAATATTTTCGCCGTAACGTAACGGTAGGAAAAAATGGAAACGTCCAGTTAATCATTATTAAATGATAAATTGCGGAACAATTATCCACAAAGCATGTAGCAAATCAACCAAATCTTTTATTGATGACAATGATATAACTGTGTTTATCTGTGAAAATTGCTACGAAATAGTTATTGACGAAGGAAGCAGGTTTGACCCCGCTTTCCGATCCAAATTTACAAGACGAATAATTAGCCGAAAATGCGGATTCACTGAGTACCTATAGGAAAGTTCGACCACATGCATCGGTAGGTATCAACATAACATAATTGATCAAATAATAAGAACATGTATAAGCTTGTAAATATTCAAGTAGGAACTGCATAGGTACCGTCTACGTGCCACTATGTAGTAAAGCATTGTTCTACATTTTAATTACATTTGAAATTTTATTTAAATGATTCTTTTTAATAAAATTTAACAATTGAAACATTCTTCGGAGAACTGACGCTGAAAAACGCATGAAAAGTAACTTTTTCGACAAGAGTAAGAGAACGTTCCACACATTCCTTTGCACAAACAAAGTGGTATGGTGATAAATTGCCATTTTGGATTTCGTATTTACTCAAGGCAGGATCCAGTTTTGAGAGTTGACAATCGAAAGCACTCAACCAAAAATATGTAAGTAATAATTACCTCAAATAATGAAGCATCTAAAGTGCAAGGTACACAGGAAAAGTTTACAATTATACTGAGAGAGTTCGTCAGCCAATTGAATCTAGCCTCATCTGCGCTGTTCTCTCTTTTTTTTTTTTTTTTTTTTTTTTTAATCAACGGTAAGTACAAATTCTCAAGATTTTTTAGCCGAGTTTCAGTAATTTGTCTTCCAACTCCAAGTGGGGCTAGGCGTCTATTGGTTCATAGTGTTTTAAGGTAATCACCGCAGATATTCTAGTCAAAATTTTGCTTGTGGTGTCACACACACCCTGTGAAAGCATGAAGGGCACGCAAAACCGCTGTAGCTGTGCTGCATAACCTTTCAGTAACGATGTAGCAGCCAATCACTCGTGGTTTTGATATTTAACGATAGACCCCTGGATCCGTGACTTTTCACTTTGTCCCTTGTTCCCGAGTAGGTACTAACTGTCACGATTCACCGGGTGAAGTTCTGTTCACTCGCTATATAGAAATGAACTAATGATTTTAGGGATTTTCTACGTGGGTTTACTATTTTTACTAATTTACTTTCGTAGCCTTTCGTTCATAATTTGAACTCAAAATATTTTATGGACAATTCATCGTACCAGTCAAAAACAAAAGCTATTCTGTGAACATGAGAAGAGAAATTAATGAAAAGTGATGTATTGAAAATAACACGTTTTTGTGTTGGCAGTTGGGACTACACTCAAAATTGGATCCTGCCGCTTTTGAATAAATAATAAATCAAAAACGACAATTTATCATCTCGTTTCGTGACGTAATCAACAATGCCCGAAGACTCCATACCGTCTTGTTTGTGCAAAGGAATGTGTGATGGAACGGTCGATTGCACTTATCGGACAAGTGACGTTTCATGCTTTGTACTGTGTCAGTGCTCCAAATAATGTTTCAATTCTCAAATTTTGTGGAAAAGAATAATATAAATAAAATTTTAAAATGTTACTAAAATGTATAACAATGCTTTCTTAAAAGAAATGTCGGTATGTAGGTACCTGTGCAGTGCCTACTTGATCATAGATGCTCTTACTATTTCTTCAATTATGTGTTGATACCTATAATTCGACATACCTCGATATACCTATAGTTCGATGGATGTGATCCAACTTAACTTTACAAGATCTATACATCTGAAGTCTATACATGCCTTATGAATATTTGAGTTTGAGTTGAGATTCAATTTCTTTCGATTCTCATCGTCAAGTGGTATGGAATTATTAGTCTCCTTGCCTATTTTTCTCGAAATTTTGGAATTTTAAATGAATGTGATAAATGATGATGAAGTTTATAAATACATAAATGATTGTATAGGTAATAATAATGTTTAAAAACCCGAAAATGTCACATTACTAGTAAATTGTCTAGTAAATAGAGGAGAAAAAAAGTTGATTTATCTTCAAAATACAAAGGTTCATTATTGAAAATAATAAATCCAAATGGGTCATTCAACAAAAGGTCGGATTGTTTCGATTTTCGTAGTTTTAGAGTCAACAATTATAGTAAAAACCCAAGTGTGCTTATTACAGTTACTTGGGCGACCTAAGCTATTGCGAAAAAACATCGCAACTTTCGAACTGTTTTTAATATTTTTGATCTTACGCCAAAACTAAGCTAGTTAGCAAGGAAACATCTATTACTAATATTTACGGCAGTTAAATTCTGCGTAGAATAACCTATTAAAATTTGAAATATGAGTAATCATGCAACCTCTTGTAAAAAACGGCACTTTTTTCAATTTGGGTGAAATGTTTCACTTGGATTTTTTAAGAGCTTTAGTCTCAGAAACTGTCACACCAATTGAAAAACTTATTAGATGAAAGTCGTAAATAGTCTAACTTTGTAACTAATGGGTACCAAACATTGGAAATTTAATTTATTTTTAGCGCATTTATGACAAAAAATACAAATTGTACACACACGACTCCCGTCGTACACCTGAGGTGGTTCGTCTAAATAAGGTTAATTTTGGCATGACTACTCAATCTTAAACGCAATTTAATTATAATATCCTTATAATACAGAATTCAATTAGTCTCGCTAATTTTATTATTAGTGAATTACCTAAATATAATTTTACGAAATAATAATTTCCTTAGAAAACTATCTCGTGTTAGAGAAGGAGCGGTCTAGTGACAATTTTGAATTTTCCGTCATAAAATGACATGTATTATATGAGATGAAATTCATTACATGTATTACATGAAAATAAAATAAAATGACATGTGATATAAAATGCAGATATAGAATTAGATGTCCTACGACTTTCATTTGATTAGACACACAGACTGGAGAGCAGTGAAGTTGTGGAAACCCATATCAATACTATAAATTATTACACTGCAAAAAGAAAAAAAAAATTTAAAGGCGAAGCTGGTACTGGGGGTTTTCGAAGGTACTGAACCCGAATCCGAAGCCCGTTTTTCACATAGACGTCTATTTTTTGAGGAGGAGACGTGTAATACTAACCCCCAGGACCAGTACCTGTGTCGTGAGGGCATGACCTTGATTTTTTGGGGGGAGGGGGATAGTGTTATTAAAAAATAATAAACAAGTAGAGTGCTCACAAAATGAGACAAATGATAGCGTATTTTCTTGTAAGGAGATCCGCGTGAAATAGTAAACGCTTCCTGCGTTGAATTATAGACAAAATGGCTTGGGAGCTCAATCAGCTGAACAATGACCTCTTAGTCGTCAGCAACCCCTGGCACATCTTTATTTCCACAATGTTACAGATGACATCCATACCAAGTTTCATCAAAATCGGACGTCGGGAAGTGGCATTTAAAACGATTTTAAGAGGACATACATACAACATCAGCGAACAAAGTGAACACAATAGCTCATTTTTCCTTTCTTAAAAGAAAATGCGCTAAAAATCAAATCAAAATATAAATCAGATCAGATATAGAACAATAACGACTGATTATATCATTCTAATAGTACGCAATCAGATTCACAGTATTTGACCGGGGGATACCAACGGATTCTGCCTCAGGTTTGTTATCTGTAATGGAAAATAATAAACCTTTGTGTCAAGGATTTACAGTGTTACTTCCGAGACTGCAAGGCAGCGGAAGCTTTTTTTTCACTTTCGAAATGAAAAAATTTTTTTTGGTCCAAAATCAAAATTTCCACTCGCTTTGCGTTTCAGAGTCTCCTGAACAAATTTGGTTCCGTGTCTGTCTGTCTGTCCGTCCACATTTCCTTGTAACAGCCATAACTTCCACAATTTTGATCCGATTTTAACCAAATTTTCAGGGATCGTGTGGGTTAAGCTCTAGATAGTCCCCTATCTACTTCATCATGATCGAATCAACGGTAGCTTCTGCACAGGCGCTAACGTGAATTCCTTGTGACGGTCATAACTCGGTCAATGTTGAGCGGATTTCCGTCAGATTTTCAGGGATGATGTGGGTAAGGTGCCTTGAGGTCCCATAAGACAATCATCATAATTGCAATAGCGGTACGCTCTGCGCATGCGTGAAAGAAATTAAAACTCCTTTAGTTTTGATCCGATTTAGACGACATTTTCAGGGAACATGCGGACTACATCCTGGATGGTCCCATATTAAAATCAAAATTTTCCTTATTAGTTTCATTTATTATATGTACCATTCAGCTTCCAATATCCCTCCCACGAGGAAGCTCATGTGCCATTTCCTTGGCAGTGTATTTTGACTTCATCTTCACCAGTAAGCCAGTGACGCTTCGATGGCAGACGTGTATTTCTAAGTTACCTATTAAACCAATTAATATTGGCCGTAGTTTGAGTTATATGTATACGAGTTTCTTTTTGATCCCAATCCAATTCAGTGTTTTTGAACGACGTCTACATTGGCGAACCGGCGATATTCGAGTGGCAGATTTGCATAACTACAGTACATCTACACGTACATCTGATTCATATTTCATTTATTGCAGACCCAAAATTTGTGTTTTTGGACTGCGTCTGCAGCAAAGACCTAGCGATACTAAGGTAGCAGACTTGAATTCACGTAACCTATCAATAACCTGGTATGATGGGCCACAGTTTCAGCGATCAACAAAACAGTCGTTTCTGGGCGCTCAAACTCTTATATTTCAACCACATCTGCATGTAACACCCATCCACCTTGAGATAGTAGACGACCATGGTTCAGTTGGCCATGGATGAAAGTGTTAAGGGCCGATATGGTTCCCCCTCTAGCTGTAAGCCATATTTTCGCAAATTGAGTTCTGTTTTTCTTGTCGCCATCGGTTTTGGACTAGTAGACGTGCATATATATCTTATACAAACTCAATTGAATACCAAGAAATTCAATAATTGGTCCGTTTCTATAGATCAGTTGCCCCTTTTCAGCCGAGCTCCTAGTGGCATTGGCGGTTAGCACCTATATCTTGTACATTGGCTGAATTAAAAGATGAGGCGGTGTCGAAGGGGAAAATTAGGCCGGTGCATCGACAGCAAGATTACACCCGTACCAGCAAAATGCTCGGTAGATGCCTCCTCCCTTTAGTTGTGCATGTCCTCATCCGCATTTACACGCAGTTGTGAAGAAGTTGATAAGGGTGGAAGTGGAAGGTGACGCGGATGTTGCAGTAGGCATAAGAAATACCTGTTTAATGCTTGAAAGCAATTTAGATAAAACAGCCAAAATAATCCCTATGAGTTTGTGGTGGGTTTAAAATAAATTTGTAATTCACATTCGACCACAGTACACCAAGCATAGAACTCTATGCTCTTCTTTAAGTTCTTTAATGTCTCAAAAGTACTTTGATGTCCCTCCTTTTGATATCGCCTGTCCTCGGGCGATCACGGTCATCTAGCTGAAGGAGTTAACATCGTGCGTCGTAGAATTTAGTATATATAAGAACTTTGTCGAGCCTGATTTTGCATCCAGAGGTGTTGGCATTACGGGCAGATGAGGTTGGAGATGCTCCCTATCGAGGTTGGTCCTTGGCATCCAAACCAGACGAGAAATTGGAGGGATCCATGAGTTTTGCTTCCGATGGTTATGAAGATTTAAATTCCGATCGAAACGGTGTGTCAGTTATCAACTTGAACCCTAATAGCTAAGTCAAAAACGCCGATCTCCAGTTTTTTTGTCCAGGATGATATTGAAGGTGGGAGTTGCGGAACTGTTTGCAATACATGCAAACGGTCTGTGAAGGACAGTTTTCGAGTTTGTGGGCAGCCGGTAGACGGCTTTTACGTTAACCATACAAAAGGGTCACTTGACTTCGTTAATCATGACCTTGATACCTTGAAACTGGGACATTTTCTCGCTCCATAGGGCTTCTTACAAAAGGGGCATGGATATTTAAGGTCGGATAAGAATTGGAATTTTAGAACTGCTTATTTTATTTTATTTGTGTCTCCCAGTTTTTTTCATAGATTTGATGATTTTCTAGAAGCCCCTGTGGGTTAGAAATTGCTGATCACGTTCTACGGGCGATTGTATTGATGGGAATTCGGCAAATGTGGAACTGAAATATTTTTTTTACAACGTCAGAACGTGTTTTTGGGATTTCAAACGATTGTCTCGAAACGTATAGACAATTTTCTTTCGTATGTCTGGTTAAGCGTTACTTACTAGTTCTTAAGCAACCAAGAACTACCCACCAATATACTATTTCATTTTCGTTATGAGGTCGTATGTATTGTTAGGAACTGGCTCCTGACTCATACTTCGTGATAAACTCAAATATTTCAAGTGAATAAAAACACTTAACGTGACATTAGCAAAAGCAAAACTGAACTGTTTTATTAGCAACGCGTTTTTAAGCCAAACAAAATAACACACAAGGGGTTTAGAAAATCCATGGGAACTCTGAAACAGGAAACACCCAACAGTATACTCCAAATTGAAAAGTTAGGATTTTGTCCACAAAAACTTCCATTTCTTTAGACATCTTGAAGTTACGGAGGAGAATGTTTCTTCAATATGGTTTCGCAATGTTTCGCAATACACACAAATCAAATTGCAAGTCTTTCTTCTTTGAATATCCGTAACTGTTCCGAGTGCACAACCCTCACCTTCTTGTTGGGCGTCCGGATCCGAAACGTGACGTCAGATAGCTGGGTCACGACCTGACATGGCCCCTGCCAGGGAGACTGCAGCTTCGGACATATCCCTTTTCGCCGCTGCGGCCACCAATACCATACCAGATCGCCTGGCTTGAACAATGGGGCTTTCGCCCTTACATCGTACCTCCTCTTGCATTCTGCAGCTGTCCCAATCAGTCGATCTCTAGCGAGGTGGTGTGTCCGTTCCAGAGTTTCCTGGAGCTCCTGCGCGTAGGACCCCGGCCGCCACGATTGCCCAGGCTCTTGGCCCGCTAGCAAGGTCAGAGGAAGCTCCAATCGACGGCCCAATGCGAGTTCCGCCCGTAAAAATCCTGTTGTCTTGTGCTCGGTGGCCTGATACGCTAACAGTGCAACTGGTAGGTGCCTGTCCCAGGCCGTCTGGTCCTCGTCTGCCATTTTGGATAGCGTCTCTATCAAGGTGCGCTCTCCACTGCGCCGTTCCACTGCGGACGCAATGGACAGGTCCTCGTCTTATGCGCTCCCAACAGTTCTAACACCTCCTTGAGCACCGTCAACTCGAAGTTGGTGCCCTGATCCGAATGGATTTCCCGCGGCACACCAAACCTGGAGACAACGTGGGCCACGAGCCCTTCTGCTACAGTCCTAGCTGTCTGGTATGGCCCATGCCTCTGGCCATTTAGTGAAATGGTCTACCACCACCACGATGAACTTATTTCCCCGCGAGGTTTCAGGTAGGGGCCCCACAACATCAATAGCTAGCCGCTCAAGCGGGTTCCCCGTTAGGTAAGCCTGTCTCGGTGCCCGCTCCGGTGCCTGACTCCGTCGGCCGCAGACTTCACAACTCTGACAGAAGCGTTTGACGGCGCCCTGCAAACCTGGCCAGTAAAATTGAGCGCGCGAATCACTGTCAATGTGCCTTCCAAAATGTCCCACATTGTGAGCAGCTGTCAACACCTCTTTTCTCTCCTGCAAAGGCACTACAATTTGCTCACAGACCTTTGTCCCGGTGTCATTCTCCCACCTTCGGACAAGAATGCCGTCTGATATGCGTAGCCTCTTGAACGCGGCCCATAGAGCCTTAGTATCCCCATCCAACGAAACTACATCTTCGCACAGTGGCCTCTGTCCAGTTGTAACTCATAACATCACCTTGCTAGTGACCGAGTCCGCCAGTTGTGCTGTCCTCCAGCGATGCTCTGTTGTCTTCACCTTTACCCCGCATACCTCAGCCAAGGCATCTGCTTTCTGCTCGATCCTGAGGCAGTATTTGCACCCTGCCTCCACGCATGGCCTACGAGACATACCATACGTGCATAGCCCGCTGGAAGGTTGCTGGAACATTAGTGAGGCCAAAAGGCATGACCAGGAAGTGCCATAACCCCCGAGGGGTACAAAGCCATCTTTTCGATGTCAGAAGGATCCATGGGGATCTGCCAGTACCCACTCTGTAGATAAAGTGATGTGAACCATTTGCTGCCAGCAAATAGACTTATCAACTCATCGATTTTGGGTAAAGGAAATGCATCTTTTCTGGTCACTGAATTCAACTGCTTGTAGTCCACGCAAAACCTTGTCGACCCATCCTTCTTTGGCACGAGCACGATAGGGCTTGCCCAAGGACTGTTTGAGGCTTCCACCACACCAGCCTCTTCCATGTCCCTTATGAGCTGATCAACCTCATCCAACCGATGAGGGGGCACCCACCTGGGAGCCTGTCGGATCGGGGCGTGCACTTCCACATTCACTGCATGAGTGTGACCCCGAATCTGCCCAAGTACTTTTCCCCCTCTGGCAAACAAATCTGTGAAGTCTGTGAGAAGCCGTTGTACCTCTAGGGCCTGTGCTGGCGACAAAGCTTTCACTGCCTCCTCGTACAACGCACTAACATGAGACGGAACATTCCCATCCAAAACATCCTGGTGTCCCTCGTCCACCAACGGCCAAAAATTCTTGGATGCTGTCGTGCAGGCCTTCGCTCGACCCGTCGCTACACTCCTCTGCCAGCAGCCCTCCATAGGCTATGGTGCTGAAACGCTGACCTCCAACTTCAATGACATGTTCCGCTGCCTTGATGATACAATTGTGGCCAACCAAAAAATCCACCCCTAACACACAGTCTTCACCAATTTCGGCCACCAGAACGGTCTGCGTCCTAGGAATGCTATCCCCGAGATCAAATGCCACAGAGGCCTGTCCATCCACTGGGACGATATCTCCCGATATTGCGTGAATCGAAATGCTGCTTCCACCTCCAATGTCTAGCTTCGCTCTCCGAGCCACAGTCCTACTTAGAATCGTTCTTGTCGCCCCTGTGTCTACAACCATTGTACACGGCACGCCATCCACCTTACCCAGCAAGACAGGAAAGGACTCTGTGCTTCAATAACACACAAAGACAGTTTCATCTTACTCCTGCTTTCTCAAGGTGCCAGATGTCGATGTTTCAGGCCGGGCACCCCTCAACCTGACAAACTGTCGTTTCCCGGATGGGATGGGTACTGCTGGGGTGGCCCGGAACGAGATGGGTACTGTTGCCGTGGCGCGGGGACCAAAGCATTAGAAACCTCAGCTACAGGCTGGCGACACCCACATTGCTGCACAGGGTGTTGGCTGAATCGGAATGGACAGAACCTGGCCATATGACCAATGTTTCCACAGCTGTGACAAGATATGTCGGAAAACCTAATACCCTAACAACCAGTGCCTACTGGCCTAGCGTTGAGCCGGTTTGACAACGGTTGTGGACCTGGAGGTCGGCAAGTGGGCTGTGCCGGCCATGCCTGGCAAACATCAGCTACACCTGGTTCCTTGGTAGCCTGCTTATTGTCTGCACATACCACCTCCTCAACCTCTGCCACTCGCGCAGGGGTAGTTTCCTTTACCGTGGCTAATACGGACTCAAATTTGAGCGCTACTTCAAGAGCTTGCAACATATTTTTAGGGCTAACCGTTAGAAGTTTCTCCTTTAACCTAGCGTCTCGCAGACCCCTCACAAACAGTTGTGTTATCATCAGGTCCGTACCTACAGAGGTTTCAGGGAGCGCCCTACGAGCTAAGGTCTTGATGGACTGATGAAAGGTTGTAATTTGCTCACCCTGCTGCTGGTGTCTTTTCATCAACGTCATATTCTTCTCAGCTTGACCCAGCTGCCCAAACCTACGTTCTAACGCCAATACCAATTGGGGGTAGCTGCATCCAGAACCCACTTCCGGTAACACCTCCGGAGCATCCTCAGTGAGCACTGCCGACAGCTCACTGGCCATTTCACGATCACTCCACCCATTATGCCTCGCTATGCCCTCAAACTGAACGAGGTATACCTCCCAGGACTCTGAACCATCATATTTCATGGCTTTCTGTCGGCCAGACTGGGTGTTGACTACTGCAGCAGGTGCCTGAATAGGTGGTATAGGTGCAGAACTAACCCCTGTCTCCAGTAATGTATCCGCTGGAAAAAACAGACCTGACAGGGTAGACGCAATCATATTCGCTTGCTCCTGCAGGGCCTCCATGAAGGAAGCGTGCTGTTCGGCGAGAAGCTGTTGCAGGTCTTGTACGCTGGCCGGCGAATTCGGTGTAGGATTTGGCGTGGGAACCCCTTCCAGAATCGGATTTGGCGCGGGACCCCCGGTCCGGGATCGGATTTGGCGTGGGACCCCCGTCCCGGATCGTATTTGACGTGGGATTCTCAAGTCCGACCAGACCAGGTGCCGGAGCAAGCACATTACGTCCATTACAAAGCACCATCCCACCACTGCCACCATTGTTAGGAACTGGCTCCTGACTCATACTTCGTGATAAACTCAAATATTTCAAGTGAATAAAAACACTCAACGTGACATTAGCAAAAGCAAAACTGAACTGTTTTATTAGCAACGCGTTTTTAAGCCAAACAAAATAACACACAAGGGGTTTAGAAAATCCATGGGAACTCTGAAACAGGAAACACCCAACAGTATACTCCAAATTGAAAAGTTAGGATTTTGTCCACAAAAACTTCCATTTCTTTAGACATCTTGAAGTTACGGAGGAGAATGTTTCTTCAATATGGTTTCGCAATGTTTCGCAATACACACAAATTGCAAGTGTAATGATGGGCTGGGGTAAGAGAATTTTTGGCCGAGGTAGAACCTCGTAGTTGCGCTACCATTTCCATCGTTTAAGAGGAATGTTCATATTACCAAGGTAAAAAAAATGTCTGTGAGATCCATGAAAAACATCCGGAGCCATAATGATGGGGATGAACTCTTTCTCTCCGGTGAGAAGGACTTAGTTGTGCACCAATGTACTATATGGTGATACAACGATTTTTCCGCGTAAAAACTAACGATTCTCTTAAACGAGATAATGTTTCTCTGAAAAACGCATAAAGACGGTTTATTAGATAGGTAGGGAGTTGATAAGTGATAATTATTATGGTGAAATACAAACCCCCCCCCCCCCCCCACATTTCGACTCGAAAACACAATCTGCACTGGTCAATCCTCCGGAGTGATCTCCGTGGTGTTCTGGGCCATTCTTAACGACGAAAGTTGCTTATATCTGACCGTAACTGTGGAAGGTATAAAAAGTCCAGTCATGCAGCATGACCCCATGAGCGAATATTTGAAGAAATCTTCGACATTTCAGTCGCTATTGATCGTGTTGAGAAATTTTAGTTTATGATTTTGATAGAAAAGCATGGAATCAAATTATTAACACATGCACAGAGTAAACTCATCAGTTGTAATTACATTTTTCTTTTTTTTTTTTAAGCACCTACTACCTACGTTTTAAACAGCATGGTTCTAGGATTGGTTATACAGGGATACTTCCATAAGAGTAGTTCAATCTGAATTTGGACAATGTTTCATGCAAATATTACCGATTTTTACAACTAGCGAATGGCATTATTTCGATTTTTGACTGATTTTTCAACTTTGAAATTTTTGAAAACTTGATACATATTCTTATAGGAAATTTTACGCTGATTCCGAATATACCACATGTTAGTATGCTGAAAAAATTATTTCGCACAACAAATCGCAAAAAACAGGCTATTTTGAAATTTTTGACTACATTTTTGAAAATTTCAACCCGAAGATGTACCTAATCCGATCATGCTGGCCAACAAACTTGAACTTTCGTTTCGTGTCCTTAACATTTTAAAATTTGTTTGAAGTTTCTAGCACAATTCTACGGACAGTTATCGTCTGGAATGACACATACATACATACATACATACATACATACATACATACATACATACATACATACATACATACATACATAAAAAAATGCGTTAAACTTCAGAATATGATTCAGAATAGCCTGAAACGGATTTCTGTATAAAAATGTTTCAAAAATTCACATTCTACAAATTTTGAGGCGAGAGCAATAGCTTAATTTTCTTCAAAAATTCGCTAAAAGACCCTTCGCTTACTGGCTGTAGCACCACGAAAAGAAATTTTTATCCAGGTTTCAT
Source organism: Adelphocoris suturalis (assembly GCA_030762985.1). Taxonomy (NCBI): domain Eukaryota; kingdom Metazoa; phylum Arthropoda; class Insecta; order Hemiptera; family Miridae; genus Adelphocoris; species Adelphocoris suturalis. The sequence goes on from CM061044.1 coordinate 58,105,737, forward strand.
AGAACCCAAAACCATTTCTGTGGGAAAAATAATTCACATTTTGTTGAGAGAATCGGAGCACATTTAATACCAACGCCTTTTCAAAGCTTATTAAAAATTTTGCTTGCTGGTTGTGGTTTTACAATATCCACAGTCAGCGTATTTAGTACCTGCACTAACAAAAGAAGATATAGAATTACAAAATTGAATTATTTAGGTACCTAATCTGCTGGCACAACTAAAAGTCTACGAGATTTAAACATTCTCCTTCCCTGAAGCTCGGTGTCTGGATCTTTGACCATAGTTTGTTTACCTCAACAGAACCCAGGAAGACCAATGGGAGTTGTGAAATTCTTGGTTCCCTCTTGCTTGTCCGCTATTATAAAATGGTTGATTTGTCTGCTGTTCTGAAGGTGGTTTGGCAACGTCGCAGATGCCACCTAAGTATCAAAGTGGTCGCCACTTAGTCAGTGATTCGTAATTGGTTGGCACATAGATATAGTGATATGAAATTTCCTGGAAGATTGCCACAGGTATTGCATTGTGGGATTCAGTAAATAACCATTAAAATGAAATACAAATATCCTTGCTGTTTTTAAATGTTATTCGAATCAATATACACCATAAAATAAATATATACACCAGGGAATAATGAGGGTGCCTCCTAACTTCAATATTGTATGGGTGCCACAATGTTGGAATATTTATTTATATATATATATACACGAGGGAATAATGAGGGTGCCACATTACTTCAATATTGTATGGTTGCCACATAGACGGTGACTTGAAATTCTCTAAAATGGTGCCACAAGTATAGCATTATGGGATTCAGTAAATAACCATTAAAATGAAATAAAAAGTATAACTTGCTGTTTTTAGAGGTCATTTGAAGCAATATACACCCTAAAATACATATATACACCAGCGGATAAGGAGGGTGCCTCCTAACTTCAATGTTGTATGGGTGCCAAAATGTTGCAATACATATTTATATATATATATATATATATATATATATATATATATATATATATATATATATATATATATATATATATATATATATATATATATATAAATATATATTGCAACATTTTGGCACCCATACAACATTGAAGTTAGGAGGCACCCTCCTTATCCGCTGGTGTATATATGTATTTTATGGTGTATATTGCTTCAAATGACCTCTAAAAACAGCAAGGTATACTTTTTATTTCATTTTAATGGTTATTTACTGAATCCCATAATGCTATACTTGTGGCACCATTTTCGAGAATTTTAAGTCACCGTCTAAGTGGCAACCATACAATATTGAAGTAATGTGGCACCCTCATTATTCCCTGGTGTATATGTATATAAATAAATATTCTAACATTGTGGCACCCATACAATATTGAAGTTAGGAGGCACCCTCATTATTCCCTGGTGTATATATTTATTTTATGGTGTATATTGATTCGAATGACATTTAAAAACAGCAAGGATATTTTTATTTCATTTTTATGGTTATTTACTGAATCCCACAATGCTATACCTGTGGCAATCTTCCAGGAAATTTCATATCACTATATCTATGTGCCAACCGAGATATACAATTACAAATCACTGACTAAGTGTCGACCACTTTGATGCCTAGGTGGTATCTGCGACGTTGCCAAACCACCTTCAGAACAGCAGACAAATCAACCGTTTTATAATAGCGGACAAACAAGAGCGAACCAAGAATTTCACAACTCCCATTGGTCTTCCTGGGTTTGTTGAGGTAAACAAACTATGGTCAAAGATCCAGAGACTGAGCTTCAGGGAAGGAGAATGTTTAAATCTCGTAGACTTTTAGTTTTGCCAGCAGATTAGGTACCTAGATAATTTAATTTTGTAATTCTATATCTTCTTTTGTTAGTGCAGGTACTAAATACGCTGAATGTGGATATTGTAAAACCACAACCAGCAAGCAAAATTTTTAATAAGCTTTGAAAAGGCGTAGGTATTAAATGTGCTCCAATTTTCTCAACAAAATGTGAATTATTTTTCCCACAGAAATCGTTTTGGGTTCTATGAAACCTGGATAAAAATTTCTTTTCGTGGAGCTACAGCCAGTAAGTGAAGGGTCTTTTTATACCTTCCACAGTTACGGCCAGATATAAGCAACTTTCGTCGTTAAGAATGTTTAAATCTCGTAGACTTTTAGTTTTGCCAGCAGATTAGGTACCTAGATAATTTAATTTTGTAATTCTATATCTTCTTTTGTTAGTGCAGGTACTAAATACGCTGAATGTGGATATTGAAAAAACCACAACCAGCAAGCAGAATTTTTAATAAGCTTTGAAAAGGCGTAGGTATTAAATGTGCTCCAATTCTCTCAACAAAATGTGAATTATTTTGCCCACAGAAATCGTTTTGGGTTCTATGAAACCTGGATACAAATTTCTTTTTGTGGAGCTACAGCCAGTAAGCGAAGGGTCTTTTTATACCTTCCACAGTTACGGCCAGATATAAGCAACTTTCGTCGTTAAGAATGGCCCAGAACACCACGGAGATCACTCCGGAGGATTGACCAGTGCAGATTGTGTTTTCGAGTCGAAATGGGGGGGGTATGTATCCCCTGATGATTTATACAAGAATTTCTCGTTTAAGAGTATAGGATAAGTGAAACAGTCGGGAAAGTCGTGAAGCAGATTGGGGGGGGGGGGGGGGGGGGGATAACGGAATAGCACCTGAGTACAATACTATGTAATCAATGTCATTTCTTGGTGTCATTCACCATAATAATGATCACTTATCAACTCCCTACCTATCTAATAAACCGTCTTTATGCGTTTTTCAAAAAAACATTATCTCGTTTAAGAGAATCGTTATTTTTTACGCGGAACCATCGTTGTATCACCATATAGTACATTGGTGCACAACTAAGTGCCGTCCTTCTCACCGGAGAGAAAGAGTTCATCCCCATCATTATGGCTCCAGATGTTTTCCATGGATCTCACAGGCATGTTTTTTACCTTGGTAATATGAACATTCCTCTTAAACGATGGAAATGGTAGCGCAACTACGAGGTTCTACCTCGGCCAAAAATTCTCTTACCCCAGCCCATCATTACACTTGCAATTTGTGTGTATTGCACAAAAGGTGAGAAGAAACATTCTGGTCCGTAACTTCAAGATGTCTAAAGAAATGGAAGTTTTAGTGGACAAAATCCTAACTTTTCAATTTGGAGTACACGACCTCATAACGAAAATGAAATAGTATATTTGTGGGTAGTTCTTGGTTGCTTAAGAACTAGTAGGTAACACTTTCCCAGATATACGAAAGAAAATTGTCTTTACGTTTCGAGACAATCGTTTGAAATCCCAAAAACACGTTCTGACATTGTAAAAAAAATATTTCAGTTCCACCTTTGCCGAATTCCCATCAATACAATCGTCCAAAGAACGTGATCAGCAATTTCTAACCCACAGGGGCTCCTAGAAAATCATCAAATCTATGGAAAAACTGTAAGACACAAATAAAATAAAATGAGCAGTTCTAAAATTCCAATTCTTATCCGACCTTAAATATCCATGCCCCTTTTGTAAGAAGCCCTATTGAGCGAGAAAATGTCCCAGTTTCAAGGTATCAAGGTCATGATTAACGTAGTCAAGTGACCCTTTTGTATGGTTAATGTAAAAGCCGTCTACCGGCTGCCCACAAACTCGAAACCTGTCCTTCACAGACCGTTTGCATGTATTGTAAACAGTTCCGCAACTTCCACCTTCAATATCATCCTGGACAAAAAAATGGAGATCGGCGTTTTTGACTTCGCTATCAGGGTTCAAGTTGATAACTGACACACCCTTTCGATCGGAATTTAAATCTGCATAACCATCGGAAGCAAAACTCATGAATCCCTCCAATTTCTCGTCTGGTTTGGATGCTAAGGACCAACCTCGATCGGGAGCATCTCCAACTTCATCTGCCCGTAATGCCAACATCTCCGGATGCAAAATCAGGCTCGACAAAGTTCTTATATCTACTAAATTCTACGACGCACGATGTTATCTCCTTCAGCTAGATGACCGTGATCGCCCGAGGACAGGCGATATCAAAAGGAGGGACATCAAAGTACTTTTGAGACATTAAAAAACTTGAAGAAGAGCATAGAGTTCTATGCTTGGTGTACTGTGGTCGAATGTGAATTACAAATTTATTTTAAACCCACCACAAACTCATAGGAATTATTTTGGTTGTTTCATCTAAATTGCTTTCAAGCATTAAACAGGTATTTCTTATGCCTACTGCAACATCCGCGTCACCTTCCACTTCCACCCTTATCAACTTCTTCACAACTGCGTGTAAATGCGGATGAGGACATGCACAACTAAAGGGAGGAGGCATCTACCGAGCATTTTGCTGGTTCGGGTGTTAACTTGCTGTCGTTGCACCGGCCTAATTTTCCCCTTCGACACCGCCTCATCTTTTCATTCAGCCAATGTATAAGATATAGGTGCTAACCGCCAATGCCACTAGGAGCTCGGCTGAAAAGGGGCAACTGATCTATAGAAACGGACCAATTATTGAATTTGTTAGTATTCAATTGAGTTTGTATAAGATATGCACGTCTGCTAGTCCAAAACCGATGGCGACAAGAAAAACAGATCTATATGGTTTACAGCTGGAGGGGGAACCATATCGGCCCATAACACTTTCATCCATGGCCAACTGAACCATGGTCGTCTGCTATCTCAAGGTGGATGGGTGTTACATGCAGATGTGGTTGAAATATATGAGTTTGAGCGCCCAGAAACGACTGTTTTGTTGATCGCTGAAACTGTGGCCCATCATACCAGGATATTGATAGGTTACGTGAATTCAAGTCTGCTACCTTAGTATCGCTAGGTCTTTGCTACAGACGCAGTACAAAAACACAAATTTTGGGTCTGCAATCGACTTATTGGTAAATAAATGAAATATGAATCAGATGTACATGTAGATGTACTGTAGTTATGCGAATCTGCCACTCGAATATCGCCGGTTCGCCAATGTAGACGTCGTTCAAAAACACTGATTTGGATTGGGGTCAAAAAGAAACTCGTATACACATTACTCAAATTACGGCCAATATTAATTGGTTTAATAGCTAACTTAGAAATACACGTCTGCCATCGAAGCGTCACTAGCTTACTGGTGAAGATGAAGTCAAAACACTGTAAATCCTTGACACAAAGGTTTATTATTTTCCATTACAGATAACAAACCTGAGGCAGAATCCGTTGGTATCCCCCGGTCAAATACTGTGAATCTGATTGCGTACTATTAGAATGATATAATCAATCGTTATTGTTCTATATCTGATCTGATTTATATTTTGATTTGATTTTTAGCGCATTTTCTTTTAAGAAAGGAAAAATGAGCTATTGTGTTCACTTTGTTCGCTGATGTTGTATGTATGTCCTCTTAAAATCGTTTTAAATGCCACTTCCCGACGTCCGATTTTGATGAAACTTGGTATGGATGTAATCTGTAACATTGTGGAAATAAAGATATGCCAGGGGTTGATGACGACTAAGAGGTCATTGATCAGCTGATTGAGCTGCCAAGCCATTTTATCTCTAATTCAACGCAGGAAACGTCTACTATTTCACGCGGATCTCCTTACAAGAAAATACGCTATCATGTGTCTCATTTTGTGAGCACTGATCTACTTGTTTATTATTTTTTAATAACACTATCCCCCTCCCCCCAAAAAATCAAGGTCATGCCCTCACGACACAGGTTCAGGTCCTGGGGGTTAGTATTACACGTCCACCTCCTCAAAAAATAGACGTCTATGTGAAAAACGGGCTTCGGATTCGGGTTCAATACCTTCAAAAACTCCCAGTACCAGCTTCGCCTTCAATTTTTTTTTTTTTTTTTTTTTTCCAGTGTAATAATTTATAGTATTGATATGGGTTTTCACAACTTCACTGCTCTCCAGTCTGTGTGTCTTATCAAATGAAAGTCGTAGGACATCTAATTCTATATCTGCATTTTATATCACATGTCATTTTATTTCATTTTCATGTAATACATGTAATGAATTTCATCTCATATAATACATGTCATTTTATGACGGAAAATTCAAAATTGTCACTAGACCGCTCCTTCTCTAACACGTGATAGTTTTCTAAGGAAATTATTATTTCGTAAAATTATGTTTAGGTAATTCACTAATAATAAAATTAGCGAGACTAATTGAATTCTGTATTATAAGGATATTATAATTAAATTGCGTTTAAGATTGAGTAGTCATGCCAAAATTAACCTTATTTAGACGAACCACCTCAGGTGTACGACGGGAGTCGTGTGTGGACAATTTGTATTTTTTGTCATAAATGCGCTAAAAATAAATTAAATTTCCAATGTTTGGTACCCATTAGTTACAAAGTTAGACTATTTATGACTTTCATCTAATAAGTTTTTCAATTGGTGTGACAGTTTCTGAGACTAAAGCTCTTAAAAATCCAAGTGAAACATTTCACCCAAATTGAAAAAAGTGCCTTTTATTACAAGCGGTTGCATGATTACTCATATTTCAAATTTTAATAGGTTATTCTACGTAGAATTTAACTGCCGTGAATATTGGTAATAGATGTTTCCTTGCTAACTAGCTTAGTTTTGGCGTAAGATCAAAAATATAGAAAATAGTTCGAAAGTTGCAATGTTTTTTCGCAATAGCTTAGGTCGCCCAAGTAACTGGAATAAGCACACTTGGGTTTTTACTATACATGTTGACTCTAAAACTACGAAAATCGAAACAATCTGACCTTATGTTGAATGTCGCATTTGGATTTATTATTTTCAATAATGAACCTTTGTATTTTGAAGATAAATCAACTTTTTTTCTCCTCTATTTACTAGACAATTTACTAGTAATGTGACATTTTCGGTTTTTTAAACATTATTATTACCTATACAATCATTTATGTATTTATAATTTTCATCACCATTTATCACATTCATTTGAAATTCCCAAATCTCGAGAAAAATAGGCAAGGAGACTAATAATTCCATACCACTTGACGATGAGAAACAAAAGAAATTGAATCTCAACTCAAACTCAAATATTCATAAGGCATTCATAAGACTTCAGTTGTATAGATCCTGTAAAGTCAAGTTGGATCACATCCATCGAACTATAGGTATATCGAGGTATGTCGAATTATAGGTATCAAAACATAATTGAAGAAATAGTAAGAGCATCTATGATCAAGTAGGCACTGCACAGGTACGAAACGAGGTGATAAATTGCCGTTTTTTATTTACTATTTATTCAAAAGCGGCAGGATCCAATGTTGAGTGTAGTCCCAACTGCCAACACAAAAACGTGTTATTTTTAATACATCACTTTTCATTAATTTCTCTTCTCATGTTCACAGAAAAGCTTTTGTTTTTGACTGGTACGATGAATTGTCCATAAAATATTTTGAGTTCAAAATATGAACGAAAGGCTACGAAAGTAAATCAGTAAAAATAGTAAACCCACGTAGAAAATCCCTAAAATCATTAGTTCATTCCTATATAGCGAGTGAACAGAGACAAAGTGAAAAGTCACGGATCCAGGGGTCTATCGTTAAATATCAAAACCACGAGTGATTGGCTGCTACATCGTTACTGAAAGCTTATGCCGCACAGCTACAGCGGTTTTCCCTGCCCTTCATGCTTTCACAGGGTGTGTGTGACACCACAAGCAAAATTTTGACTAAAATATCTGCGGTGATTACCTTAAAACACTATAAACCAATAGACGCCTGGCCTCACTTGGAGTTGGAAGACAAATTACAGAAACTCGGCTAAAAAATCTTGAGCATTTGTACTTAACGTTGATTAAAAAAAAAAAAAAAAAAAAAAAAAAAAAAAAAAAAAAAAAAAAAAAAAAAAAAAAGAGAGAACAGCGCAGATGAGGCTAGATTCAATTGGCTGACGAACTCTCTCAGTATAATTGTAAACTTTTCCTGTGTACCTTGCACTTTAGATGCTTCATTGTTTGAGGTAATTATTACTTACATATTTTTGGTTGAGTGCTTTCGATTGTCAACTCTCAAAACTGGATCCTGCCTTGAGTAAATATGAAATCCAAAAAGGCAATTTATCACCACAACACTTTGTTTGTGCAAAGGAATGTGTGGAACGTTCTCTTACTCTTGTCGAAAAAGTTACTTTTCATGCGTTTTCCAGCGTCAGTTCTCCGGAGAATGTTTCAATTCTTAAATTTTATTAAAAAGAATCATTTAAATAAAATTTAAAATGTAATTAAAATGTAGAACAATGCTTTACTACATAGTGGCACGTAGACGGTACCTATGCAGTGCCTACTTGAATATTTACAAGTTTATACATGTTCTTATTATTTGATCAATTATGTTATGTTGATACCTATCGATGCATGTGGTCGAACTTTCCTATAGGTACTCAGTGAATCCGCATTTTCGGCTAATTGTTCGTCTTGTAAATTTGGAACGGAAAGCGGGGGTCAAACCTGCTTCCTCCGTCAATAACTATTTTGTAGCAATTTTCACAGATAAACGCAGTTATATCATTGTCATCAATAAAAGATTTGTTTGATTTGCTACATGCTTTGTGGATACTGGTTCAGCAATTTATCATTTAATAATGATTAATAGGACGTTTCCATTTTTTCCTACCGTTACGTTACGGCGAAAATATTGATTTTCATGTACAACCAATGCGTTAGTAGGGAAGTGTAACTCCCTTAGTGATAGCAGGAAAACAATCGCCACTTTTTGGAATGCTCTCATTTTATCACAACATCTCATGATCCCTTAGCCTCTGTAGTGTCAAGGAAAGCTGATTTATTACAGTAAATTATAAACTAATATTGTTAAGTAACCACATTGAACTAATAATGTGTAAAATTAATCATTATTAAATTATGTGACTGTAGAACCGTAAGTCTGTCGTTCGGTTTTTTTTTTTTTTTTTTTTTTTTTTTTTTTTTTTTTTTTATACATGGTTTAAAAGTCGTTCTTATGTATTTCTTCTGTTATTTTCTGGCAAAAAAGAGTAGGCACTGATCAAGATTTACATTTCCAGGTGGATCCCTAGGGCCTCGTATTATCACATTAAATCTCAATTTTCGGAGAAAATAAATTATCGTAGTTCATAAAAACTATATCCACGATGACCAAACTGTTTTGCAAAAGAAAATCCGTACATTTTATAGAAAAAATGGGAATATTCCGAATTACTTCCGAAAAGTCGACTGCAGATAAACAACATTCACAGCAGGTTAACACAACTGAATGTGATAAATGTGAATGAATAAATGAATGTGGTAATTGGTGATGAGAATTATAAATAACTGATTAAGAAATTATTAATAATAATAAAATAATAAAAACGGAAAGTTTCACATTACCTGTCTCTAGTTAACAGAGGAGAAGAAAAAAGGAATTTTTTCAGCTTTAACCTTATTTTAAATTAAACCTGATAATTTTAAAAGTATTTTGCTAATGACCAAAATATAGCTGGTTTAAAAACGAATAATTTGAGCCTAAAAACGGTTGTTTGCGTTGGGCCATTCGTAAACTAGTAGGGTCAAAATGGAGCGCGCTCCTATGCGCTCTTGTATCCCCCCTACTTTCCGCGACCACTCGCGGCGCATCATCCATTTTTGAGCAACGTATAACTAGGGACTGGAATAATGCATAAAAGATGTTACTTCATCACGTATGTACCATCTTGAAATACTTCTGTGGAGATGATCTTGAATTTTATTTTACTTTTTGTTGCATAACTGGAACTTTCTATTCCATTCCAGATTTCCTAAAGTCCCAAAAATTCGCCTAAATGGATGATATTACGTAAAAGAGGACTATAGGAGATCATCTAGGGTCCCCTAACACTCCTTGAGAGTATTCGGTCAATTAGATTCAGAGTTTCACGTGTGTTAACCAAGTTAATATCAATAAGGCGATAAAATGCATAGGAAACGTTCCTAGAAACCTCTACCCAACTGCCCTCCAAGTTTGAACATAATCAGACCAATAGATCGTAAGAAATCGACGTTGTTAGAATCTGACGTTTGCGCATGCGCGCACCTTATTATTGATCCGACAACAATGCAATTTAAAGGGAACCATCTAGAAGCTAACCCACACAAAACCAGAAAATTCCATAAAAATCGGTTCCTTAGTCTCTGAGTTTCACAAGAGTCAAACAATTTTATTTTTGCGCATGTACAATGGTCATTACTCAATCAATCACAATAAAACTCATAGAGCATATTTCTGATACGTATAGCCAACTACCCTCCGGGTTTGAACAAAATCGAACCTATAGACCGTAAAAAATCGTCGTTATTTTATGAATTCACGTTTGAGCTTGCGCACACGTCATTATTGATTCGATTGCAATGAAATTCATAGGGGAACATAAAGAGGCTAACCAACACAATCCCTGAAAATGTCATCAAAATCGAACTAAAATTGAGAATTTCCTGTGCTTTTGACTGGGAGTAGTTGTGTAGTCGTCCAACACATCTCAACCCGCCCGACCGCACGCTCAACCCTGAGACAGCGTTCCAGTTGTTTTAGTTCTTTGCTTTTTAAAAGAGAAGAGGTGGGGAGAAGACGAGGTTATTTAAAGCAATGGCCGACCCTGCCAGATCTCCGGTAGCCATTCAGTAAGCAAAATAGAATGTGTATATTATTATGTATATTATAATATACACGAAACACCCGACAGCGGCGAAGCACGCGGAAAAACGATGAACTACAGCTGTATATTTGTGATCCATAATCCATTCAACTGGCACCCACCTCCCAAACTTCAAAGGCTCTTTGTTGGTCACTGAATCAATGTAAAATTGTAATTATGAATCCTTATCATCCAGTAGAGCTTAAATTAAATAGTGAAAATCTTTTATGTGTTTATTGTTGATGTTAAGGTAAGATATGAGGGGTTGACAATGTGGCACCCTTATACGGGTGCCATAAAAACTTGGGTGCCACTTCGTATGCTGTTTTTATTGTTTCGGGTGCCACAATGTATGGAATATATATATATATATATATATATATATATATATATATATATATATATATATATATATATATATATATATATATATATATATATATATATATATATGAAAAATGTTAAACTATAGGATTGGTTTCAGAATGTCTCAAAACGGGTTTCAATGAAGAACATTTTCAAAAATTTTGATTTTAAAATTACAGAAGCCATTGCAATAGCTTCAATTTCTACGAAAATTCGCTAAAAACGGATGAAAATAAATGTGAGTAACGAAGTTTTAAAAGTGACTAGGAATAGATGATACACACAACATCGGAAAGTAAATCAAAATTGTCCAGGATGCTTCAGAACGCGAATGATTCTAGTAAGAATTTTATTTACGAGTATGTAATGTACCTACCTATTACAAGTTTGGTATGAAGTAGTTAATAGTAACCCGACTGCAATATCTAATTTACTTATCGATGAGCAATCTATGTTCCAGTAAATATATTGTTCCACTCTCATTTTGGCCTTCAATTTCCCACCACTCTCTGCGTGACCCGCTTCACTACCACACGGTCCTCCCTGGTGATTCCATTACTTTGATAAAGAGCTTCCCCCGCACGTTCCGAATTCACCCAAAACGCGGCGTTATCCTTAGGATCGATTCAGCATAAAACGCTACCAGGAAATCTGCGGGCGCCGTAATTTTCCCGAAGACAGTTTCCAGACGTAATCAGCTAATTGCATCACTTCCCTTGATTGGCGGGCGGCTTAGATCATGGACCTTGGAAATGATTCTGAGGCTCCAATCAGCCTGTCGTTCACATTGAAAGAGACAAATGTACCGCCCTTGGAGAATAGTGGGAATACCGCAGGGTTGGGAAGGATTGGCTTCTAGCTCAAACGTGATGGATCTGTAACGAGTTGAAACCATCTTCTTTCGAACATTAGTGCTTTTTCATTTCCCTCAACTGGCGATATTGTCAAATAGGCACCTTACACCATTAAGGACGGAATACTTTCTAAAAACACACTAAAAACCGTGATATTACTATATTTTCTTGTTTTTTCCATTTCCTACGATAAAAATCAACATGTAAAGTCCGTTAGTGATTATTAACTACTCGAAAATGGAATGCGAATAAATCAATCCCAAAGTTCAAGGTTTTTAGGGCTTTCCACGTCCAACCGATTTGTAACTTCGTAATTTTTCGCACACAAAACCGTTCACAACATAAAAATGCTCAACTCATAACAAATCAGACCACATCTCACCATTTCTCTTGATGTCGATTTCTGTCTCATTTAGCTTCCGTGGATCACAGTTTACGGGCTTGAATGAATATTTAAATTGTAGTTATAACAGTAGGAAAGTGCCCTGATATGGTACGGTTCCTAATATGGCACTCTGCAAAATCTCTTCATCTAAGAGGAGTAGTCTGGTGGGGATTACATGAACAAAAAGCTAAATAAGGCAGGTCACCAGATAGAATGTCAGATGATCAAAACATAACCTCGTACAAACACCACACAACTTGTTACAAATGACAGCCTGGCAAAATTTTTCGTTCCTATTTTCATCCCCATTTCCCTAGTTTCAGGTGAGTGATTTTTTATCTTTTGATAACCCGAATGGTTTCGTTTTCTAATAACGAGATACAAAAGTTGTTTTTACCCTAAATCCATTACCCACTGAACCAGCTCTGATTGTTAACGACTGCCTCGTTTTCTTGAAGTGGCACTATTCATATTCCTATTATGGCACTAGTGCCATATTAGGGCTCGGTTGGGTTTTTTTTGGAATTTCTTCGCCGTCGTGTGTTTTTCCTTGCTTCTCTTCGTTGTCTTTTGTATTTTATACGTTTTATCTTTATGTTTATATGTATTTGTATGTGTTTCGGTTTTGTATGGCCTTGATCGGTGTTTGTATGTGCGTGTATGCATGTGATAAACGCTACCACGCTCAAATACCTGGACCGATTTGAATGAAAATGTATGCAAAAGTATCAGCAAGTTCTTGGGATGGTTTTTAGTCATATTTTAAAATCCTCCAAACCTCCAGTAACATCCTTAATCGGTAAAAGCCTAAACAAGTTATCCGACTAAACAACACCAGTTGCAATTATTGAAATTGATTCAAATTCCGAAGCTATCATTTTTATGAGGCTACCCGCGAGTGGGTAAACTGATTCTCTACTGTCCACCCAAGGAATTTTCAATTTAGTGAGGAGCTTATGTTGTACCTCATCAGATGAATTAAATCACGGGCGCCATATACTGAGCAAGTGAGTGAGCTACATTCTCTCCTGTACACCTTTGGAATTGGTAATTTGACTGGAAGCTTTTCTTGGACAACTAAAGTTGAAATGAAATAAACATAGGAGCTTGTTTTTACCAGTCTAAAAAAAAAAGAAAGAAAAAAACTGGAAATTAAGCTAGTTGCAAGGATTTTGCATTTGCGCATACGCAGCGAAAATTCCAAACGCACAAAAAGGGGCGTGGTTTGGGTTGAACGTTCCAGGACTGTCTGTTCGAACAAACCTATTGTTTCGTGTCAAACTGAACACATTACTTTCGTTTCTTCGTCATCGGAAAATCGTCATCATCTTCAGGTCAGGAGCTAAATCACTTTCTGAACGCAGAGCTTCTTCTAGAGCAAACCACTCTAACTCTTCTTCAGAGTCTAAAGCCTCTTGTTCTTCTATTTCATCATCTGAACTACTTTCACAACCACCCTAAGATTCTTCTTCTCCTTCCATCTCCAATAATGTGATAATGCTTCACGGATATCTTCCGGACGAACAAAAACTTTCTGAGAAGCCACTGCACTCGAAAAACAAGCGAAAACGAGATAGTGATTCTGTAAACAAAACCGGGAAAAAATATGTGGTTAACTACACCGTGGGGTGAAAATCACCCCAAGAGCGATTTGCGAGTGTTCCGCGCAACTGCTAGACGGAAACTGTACCCAAAGTACAGCGTACGGGACAGAGGGGGATTTTAGTATATTTACATGGGGTCAAAAGGCATCAGCGACTCTGGGTAAAAAAGATATAGCAGAAAAACCTGGGGAAGCCTTGAGGTGGTGCTCACCTTACGGTGTCAGTCTAGGGTTAATGAAATGGAGACAATGCCTTGAAAAATAGAGATTTGGGACCCACAAAAAGAAAAATAAGGCAGAGGCGCCTGGAATCAATTAGGAATGTAATTTATGGTGAAGAGGGGCAAAATAGAAAATTATGAAGTTGAGATAATTGACCACTGAAAGTAATTATGTAATTAGAGTTTTTAAGAGTTTCTTCTGGAGACCCTCGGGCTCTATGTGGCGTAAGAACTTTGTTGATTGAATTACGGGGGAATAAGTTCCAGCACGCAATTCAACCACGCTCTTCTACTTTCTACACGCTTTCTACAACTGGCTATCGGGATCGGCCTCATCGTAAAATTTGACCCTTTAAGGTAAGCGCACACTAGTGCATTTGCGGTAAGCGCACACTAGTGCATTTGCGGGACGGGCTGCATCAAAGGGAAAAATACGCCTCGTATGATTTAGTGTGATGTTTACAGGAACAGCCAGGGCGCAGTGTGACGTGGTAGAGAGGATTGAAACATCGCTCGCTTTGCGTATTTCTCCGTTAGACTAGTTGGATCCGTCCTGCTCGACAGCTGTGTGCGATAATCAGCCGGATTATCCGTTGTCAGTGCATAGCGGAAGAAGTATCCATGGCAGACAAAACACTGACCGCATCTGGAAATAAGTGAATTTTTTCGATGAACTGTGGCTTGACCCACCGCTAAAGTGCCTATGACATTAATGCGCTGTGATGCGATGCGAGGCGACCTGACCCTATTGACGTGTGCGCTCACCTTAACAGTGCATTGTTCGCAGCAATTAGAGATTACATTCCTCCAAAACCCGAGTTATGGGGCCATCCAACCCATATGAAATAATCGAGAATAACGGTCGACACTTGTAGGGTAATCGCATTCCTAGTTTCGATCCAAGCATCCAATGCTATCCCCTTGAAATCTCACACTACAAACTTCCAACTCTAAATATCAATTAATTTGGACAAAATGGCCATAGAAAGGAAGCTGAATGACGGGCGACGCAGAAGTTCTCCTCCCCAGGCAGATGCGGGGGTGAGGTCATTCGCCTATGACTTCATTCAGCTTTCTTTCCACTGCTGTTCCGGTGACTTCCAGTCAATCGATACCCTTCATATTGCACCTGTTTGAAAATTCTGGGTAAGAGCTGTTGGAATAAAATAAAATTGGTGAAAATGATGATCAAATTATATCAACAAACAACTATTCGCAGTTATCACCTGCTACCGTTTTCGATTAGAAAGTAATTTCGATAAGACTCTAGGGTTTATTACGTTTTATCTGACTGTGGTATTTTCACTGTTCACGTACTGTCTGTTGTAATGAATTAGACTGTTGAAACTTACTTACTTCTCATACATACCAAAGTCTGGATTATGACTGCTACTCCCTGTTACTACGATATAATTTTGATTCAATAACTAAAAGACAGAGACAACCCAAAGATAATACCGTGAAAAACGTTTATTTTACTAGTTTAAAGCCTATTGTATACCTAAGTTTCTTATGAAGGTGGTCATTCACACAAGGTTTATTATATATTATAAAGATTATATAATAAATCTTTACATAAATAATGATAAGTAGGTACCTTATTACACATCCATAAATAATATTTACTAATATAAACCCACGTTTTTGTGTTTGCGTACAATTTTGATGCTGATTTTAATCTTAATAATTACCTATAAATAATTATCTACTTGTAGGAATATTTCTTTTATTTCCTTTTCTTTAACCAACATACATAAATCAAGTTTTGTTCGTTAGAACTGAACTCCTTTGTGGGGATCGATGTTCAGAGGGAAAGTTTTGCCACCAGATGGGAAATACACTCGTAAGTCTTACATAGTTTGGTTTTCTAAGAGAAGGCCGAGAACAAAGGGAAACTTCCTACGTGTACTGAACAGCCAACTTACCAACTGAATCCAATGCTTCGTTCATCAAGTAAAGACTTACCAGTTTTATGTAGGCGGACAGGCGTAAGATCTTGATGTAGTTACCTCTTGACTTTACAACTAAGAGCCTGTCGATTTTGAGAGGGAAACTTCGCTTATTCTAAGAACAACTGTTTTAACCCAGTGAACCAAAAGCGATAAATTTACACCAATAGCTTTATAATAACAATATTACCATAGATTTATATGTAACTAAAATTCACCCTAAATCGTCCAGAACTTCTTTTACTTATTGTTTAGATATTTTGAAGGTAACTTTGGTGAAGAAAGTACTTTGGACCGTTTCAAAAGTTATAATCTTTGTAAAAGACTGCAAACAAGAAGGAAAGTTGATGACATAAATGTACTTTGTATTTTTATGTCCAAGTTTATCTTAATTCATGTCTTGTCCTTTGTTTTATAGTAAAATTTACATTAGCGTGAGCTCAGTTACAAAACAGCAATGTAGGGGGGGAATAGGAAAAATTATTAACATACTGATAATGAAACATGACATTAATTGTAAAAAACGGATAATGAAAATGAAACCGATGAAAACTTGATGTAATAGTTCGAATCCAATCAATATATATAAATTTATAACTTATCATGTTTAATTTAGCAGCTCTATAATTCCACGCTTCAGCCTTTTTCAACGCAATTTCGTAATGTTCGTGTGAACTGTCAGATAGGTACGTGTTTCAATTATCACTTGTACACGCACAGTTTCAATTACGGGCAGCGTAATTGTGAGCTATTAGTAATTCTCGTACGTCAACACGCATGTTGAAGTTCTTTTTCCCTGTCTATCCATCTATATAGCTATCTATCTATCAATAACAAGCAGAAAAGCACTTACGGTAGATGAAGCCAATATTGGAATTATCAGGTGATATACTCGTAGTTCCAATGGAACTACGTTGCAAAATCGAGTTTATTAACTATTTTCCGTGCGGATGTACCTACTAGTGAAGTATTGGTACCCAAATGCTAAATTTTATCTCTTAAATTGCTTCCAAGTCTACTTAAAGGTAGCGGAAGCATTGTTTTTCATTTTGAGAGGTTGAAAATTTGTAGTGTCCACTAAAATCGGTTTTCTTTTTTTATTACAAGGGTGAAATTTTCACTCGCATTTTTCGTTTTAGACCATTCTGAACGACTTTCGTTCCTGCCTTTCTGTGTGTGTGTCTGTGTGGGTATGTGAGTGTGTGTCTGTCGTGCATCCGCAAATCATCGTAACAAGATTATATTCCACAATAATCAACGGATTTTTATGAAATGTTCATGGAATGTGCGGGTTAGGGTGGAGATGATCCCGTATGAGTTTCGTTGTTCTCAAATCTATTAATCTCTTGAACTCATCTCTTATTGATCTCTTTAACTCAGCGCATGCGCAAACTTAAAATTCATCGAGCATTATTTTCTCACGCACCCGTCGTCCTATATCGCTCAAATTTGGAGGATAGATGGCAGAGGCTAATTAGATCATTCCCCCGCGATTTAAACATAATCCTATCATTGGTAGCTACTGCGCATGCGCGAATGTGTATTCCTTTTTAAACGAGCCTAATTTCAACAGTTTTCATCCAATTTTGATTAAATTTCCAGGAAATTTACTGGTTAGGCTGTACTTGGTCCTTTATTAATGCCATCCTTCTCAAATTATTACTTCATTTTGCGCATGCGCGAACGTAAATTCCTTCAAGCATTTTATTTTTACGCCCTAGTTGTCTAATCCCGATCAAATTTAGTGCTTTGTTCGAAGGACAATGGTTTAAGTTTTCCATGTTAATTTTAACATGACTGCACCATTATTAGCTCCAGCGCATACGCGAAAGTGTACACCCAGGAACAAGGTCTAGTTTTCATCAGATTTTGATTACATTTTCTGGGAATTAGTGGATTAGTCTGTACATTTCTCCCTACCAATTTTATTTTCTCAAATCATTACCCAATTCTGCGCATGCGCTAACGTAAATTACTTCACGCATCATTTTCCCGTTTCCTAAATAACCGATTTCGAAGTTTTACGTTACCTACATCTTGATCGCAGGCATATTGATGTTCATATTCTTAGCATCATATTAACGGCTCATAGATAGATGGATCATAGCATACTGATGGAATATTAGATTGGTCACCCTCCTCAGCCTGTTGCTTCAACGGGGAAGATAGTGTGTTTGCCCTTACCCGGACGATTTCGACTCATTCAAAGTGGAAGTGGACTACCGTCAAATTTCTATTTCGTTGGTGGTGTTCCAACACTTCCATAGAATTCTGACATTTGAAGTGGCTAGTGTCATATATGTATATAACAACTTGAGAGCGTGTCGATCAGCATATTGCATTGTAAAGACCTTCTTCAAGTCAAGAAGTTCTCCAAATTGTCATTTTTGCGGCCTCTTTAAAGAAAAGGCTCTGGACGTCCGTGCTGATGTCATTGGGCCAGGAGATTTCCGTGGTAATTGTCATGGGAGGGAGAGGGGGTATTCCAGAGGGGTTCTCTTACGCCTCACCTATTTCAGCATCATTCTTCATCCTTGGACTATAAATAGATGGAAGTCTAGCGCAAGATAGTCAACAAGGATAGAAGCTAGCAATGTGTTGTGGTTGTGGTCGTTGGTTCACAAATACGTGTCATTGGTTCAATTACTTAATTTTTAAAATCCTTTTTTATTTAAAAAATAAGCATCAGCGTGCTTTTTTTTCTCACAAATATACCCGTAGGTTTAAGTTTTGCAGTGCATGACCCATATATTATATTTTGTTATTGATTTTAAATGAAACACAATATGAACATCTTTTGATTTTATGTGCTGCACATTTGGATTGGTTGAAAAAGCATGGTGATCTGCGAAAAAGCTTATACTAAAAATGAATAATAACCTCTTGCCAAACTCGGCATACTTTTATCGATTTTCGAAATCTACGCATCCTGAAACGTATAACCCTCAAATTTTGGTAGGTTAATTTTTTAAAATGGAGGCTAAACTTTGGTGTCACCATATCGCGGCATGGTGTCATTAGAAATTATACAGTGAATCCTGGGTATCTAAGGAGTCGACTTACAAAACTTCAAGTTGATTGCTCAAATACTGCGGCCAGTATTGCGGAATACACACAAACCGAGTCAAACCAGAGACTCAATTCGTATGTCAAAATCTTAATACCAAAAAATAAATATAGCTGTATCTGTATAGCTGTGTGTAGTACTAGCTGTATTATAATATCGCAATACCATAAAAGATCCTAGTCCAATCGTCTGCGTAGGACTGCTAAGGATTAATGAACATTTGTGTATTTAGGGATTGTATCCACTGCTAATTCATACCAAAACATTTAATTTGTGAAACTCAATGTGAAACATCTTCCTGTACATGTACCTACCAACTATATCCCAATAAAAATCGCAAGATATTTATATTATACGCTTCATAAACATTCACAACAGTGTTTTAAATCCAGTAATTTTCAAATATGAGCCGTATCTTTAGACATTATCCTTTCCGTTAATAACTAAATGTAGCCTATTCACAAAATTTGGGATGTCAAACCAAATCTGGACTCATTTCAGTTACAGACGAGCTAAGTTCTTAGAAAGAAACTGGAGATTCAAAGCTCTTCTTATAAGCTTTCCCAAGATTAAAATTCATGCCAAGCGCAAGCTTTCATGTTCAATTCAACTTTATGAAATAGCTCGATGCTTCCACGACTCAGTTTTGAAACGAGCTCCGTTTCAGAACGAAAATCATTTCTTTTCAATCCACACTTTCTTTTATTCATTTTCTCCCTCTTCTTGTTCACTCGGGTTTCGTCGTTTCATTTCTCCGGTCACATCTTCGGTGAGGATTTGACGGAGAAACTCAAAAGCGTGGGCCGTAGGAGGGTTATTTGACAGGGAAGTGCCTAACGGTTTCGGGCCATTCATTCTGAGAGCGACAATAACTCGAGCGAAGTTAATGGCACCGGCTCTCAAAAAGTATATAAAGGAGTTGAGGGAAATCGCGATGAGCCGAAGGATTTTTTTCATGTCAGCGTCCGACGCCCGGTTCGGTTCGATTTATAACTTCTATCAGGGACCACGTTTTTCATGTTCCTTCTTCTATAAATAGCCACTCAAGACTTCCTTTTTGTCGGTATAACCTACAGACCTGCACGAATGCTACGTTAACCGACGAGGTATTGAAGTGATTGCGGTAAATCGATGTTGGAATGTGCCATAAATTTGCACTATTTTGCTTCAGTGTTTACTAAAGTTGGTAGCGGAAGTATCTACCTACCAATTATTTTCTCTTTCAGGAGATGAAAAACATAATTTATCTCGAAAATCAATATTTTCGCTTTGTTCTAGAAGAACCATCTGTATGGGACTGGTTTTAAGGTAAGAGAGCGAGTAAAGCATCTGATAGCGGATTTCACATTTTTAGGCGAATCCCCCAAGGATCTCTACCATGTTAGTGAAGGGCAGGTTTACTCAATTCCTTCAGATGTGCACATGCACCAAAAGTATCAGGCAGCGATGATAAGGCTACCTTATAAGTAGAGCCCTTCACAATATGGCACTTATTTTTGAGAAATAGGGCCCTAAAAAATACGACAATATGGCACTTATTTTTGCCCAAATATGGCACTTATTCAACTCGATATGGCACTTATTTTTCAACCCTCCTCGACCACCCCAGCTGTTTTGAGGGGATAATATTATTAGTTATTTATACTTACATTATCTATTTTATTTATGTACAAATAATTTTTTATTTACAATGCATTTATTATTTATTTTTTTTTACAAAAATAGTTTTAATTTGAAAAAAAAATTATATTACGAGTATATTATTTTATTATCAATGCATTCCATGGAAAATCCCAGCCGCCGATCACTCAAAAGGTGTTCATTTTTGAAAAATTCCTCCCCACATCAGCTGATGTTGTCGGGGCGTATTTCATAGTGAGGACATCAGCAGGTTCCCAGCCTTCCTTCAGAGTGGCTTCCTTACCAGACAGAGTGGCAACAATACTGTCGACTTACTCCCACCCACAATTCCTGCCGAGGACGGCCTTGATTTTCTCCTGGATCTTCTTCCCAGTGGCTCCTGGATAAAAGGTGTCCGAAATACTTTCCATTTTCTCGACACTTGTCATCAGCTGGACGCTTTCAGACTGAAAAGATCCAATTATGCCCGGACTTTCCTTGAAATTGGACTCAACGAAAAGAAGCTGAGGGAATTGGCTAGGATTTTCCACCAGCGCTTTGGCCGTTTTTACCGAAGCAGAATCATATTCCAGCTCTCGGACTACTCGCTGAAACCCTTCATAATGCCTGATATAATATGAAGCAGCTGACAGCCAAGTGCCCCACCGAGTGATCACAGGCTCCGGAGGAGAAAAAAAGGTAAAACATAGCACAAACATGGCATTTTCCCAAAAATCGGCAGAATATGGCATTTTACCGAAAAATCGGCAGAATATGGCATTTTACCGAAAAATCGGCAGAATATGGCATTTTTGTATGGTACCATGGCTATATGGCATTTGAAGGGCTCTGCTTATAAGTGAAGATGGAGTGAGTATATGACGCTTCCCAACCCAATGATATTGAAATTGTAATTACAGGCATGAACGCATAGGTCGGCAAAGAATTTATTTACCTCCCTATAAATGTAAACTATGGTATACATGATGGGACCAATAATAATGGTAATCGTCTCATGACTTTCGGGGTAGCTAGGAATATGGTTTTGAGCAGTACCATGTTTCGCCACAAGAGCATTCACCAGGTTCACCAGGCTACATGGACCTCACCAGACTGAACAGACATGAACCAAATCGATCACGTTCTGATAGACGCTCGTTATGTTTTGAATATTCTGGACCTTAAGTCTTAAAGTGGTGCAAAATGTGGACTCGGAACGTTTCCTATAGTTATTGCAAAAATCAGAGCAAATATTGGGAATGAATCAATTAGCGCTAATTGGCCTGTCCCGACATTACTTCTACCCGATGTCACAGTACTCAAATGATCGAAATGGATGGTTTGACGAAAAGTGTACCCGAGAAACTCCATCAAAAAACGGAGTCTATCAAAAGATGATCCAGAAAAGGCGTGCAAAAGGTGTTCAGCGAGAATACGAGAAAGGTAAGAGAAAATTATTCATCGTCATAAAAAAGGGGACTTATCAGGCGATTGATGAGCTACAAGCTGATTTTCAAGCAAGTCGGATAAGAAAGTGTTTTAAAGATGTCCACCGAAGGGATTATAGTTTTTAACTGATAATTACAATGTGTAAGGGCACGAATGATGAGCTCATCACAGACAGTAATGCGATACTGGGTTGATGGAAATAGATTTCAATAGCTTTCGAATCACACATTAAGAGACGACTGAAATCATGGTCTCTTTCCAGATCAGCTGAGTTGATTTCGGAATTCTCTCCTGTTCACCATAGGAAGTAGACATTTGAGTCATTAAGTGACGATTGAAGTTATGGGCTCTCACCTGATCAGTCCGTGCCTGATTTTGCTACTTTTATGCTGCAATTTGGCATACAGCCTCCGTAGTTAAGAACACAGTCCGGATATGGTTATTTCAGCAGTCCATGCACCGACTAACCCGTTTTTTGTCCATCGGCTTCAAGTTTGCTCAGGTCATTCAACTTCCCTAACACGAAAGTGCTAATTTTCCCACGCAATGTGCCTACTTTCGTACTTAGGTCCAGGAAAAACACTCCATCCTCATTTCACCCAACTTTTGAGCGAACAACTTCAAGAGAGTTGGTTTTGTTGAGAACTCGGAAAAATGAATTCCGCCAAGGTGAAATTGGGCCTTAAAAAGAAGTTTTACTCAGCCCGCTGTCCTGAATCCCACTTTCGCTCGGCAAAACAAAAGCTTTCCTATCCAACTCCGCCTCATCCTTTTAATATTTCGGTGAGGAGAAAGCTCGTAGTGGAAGGAAATGGTTGAAGTTTTTCAGTGTCGGAGAAAGGTGTTGAAGAAGCGTAGATGGGGCGTTTCAAGCATCATCGATTCTTTCTGACGCTTGAGTGACGTAGAAGAAGTACAAACTCGTGTCTTTGAGTGCATCATTCGTTTAAAGGTCTCTAAATGGTAAGGATATGGGGTTTCTTAGATTTTTCGTCCGTACCTATACCTTCTCCAAGACCTCTCGAGAGGGCAACTTCTCTATTGCTATGTTTGAGGATATTCCTATCATCTGACTTGTAGTTACTATCCCGTAAAAAGAAGGTATTAAAATCTAAAAAAAAAAAAAAAAAAAATGAACGAAATATCTGTTTTATTTAAATTATCTATTCATTTATTTTTTATTCTTTTAACTAAACCTTTTTAGGTCTTTCAACCCTAAAATGATAACACAACCTAACTGAGCGAGTAATGCTTATTTGGTGTTAAATTTACTTTTATAAATCAAATAACTATTCCCTCCGTTTTCTCTCAGCAAACAACAAAACTATATATATATATATATATATAAATGTCGAATTTCAGCAGAGTGTCAATCCAAAATGTGTGTATACCAACTAATCTGCAAAAAGTGTACAGACAATACTGCATTCTACGTTGGTAAAGCAACCACTCTCAACTTACGAATGAAAAATCATAGAGCATCGGTTCACCAAACCCGACCACTCCCTGTGAAAGAACATGCCAAGTCACATCGTGCAAGTGTTTTTTCAGTGATTATAGACTGTGACGTATCGTTACCTATCTCTGTTCAAATATTTGGTTCTGTTTACGCCAACTACTAGTTTTTTTTTTTTTTTCAACGGCGAATCAATATGATCTGATTGAAACATCACTTGACATGCAACAATTCACCACTTAATACCAATGTTTTTCTTCAAGTGTAAGCTTGAATACTAACGAAGCAGACTGTCACTGAACGTATGCAAAGTTGGGGTAGAGCTGTTGGTCAGGGGGACAACTTTTGATTAATCGTCGAGAGTGTACCCTCATGCACAATGGAAGTTGTCGTCAAGAGAAGACAGATGACGCGGGACCGACTTTATCAACTGTTGTCCCTCTCCACGAATATCAGAGGCCAAGGGCGTACCGCCGAGGAACTATCAAAGTGGGAATTCCTAATGCAGCAAGTGCCTACAAGTTCTACTAACAGCTTTTTGAAAAATGTGTTATAATTACTTATTGTGGTGTAACTTCCGAAAACGATATTACAGAAATTGGTCACATTCACTGAGCAATTTTTGATTTAGGCGTTGAAGGGGATACCAGTTCAACCATAAGGCTCATACTCATACTGAATTAAACTAGATAATCAACTATAATTATTGATCATAATCAACTAACGAATATGTTGGTAAAGCTTGCCCAAAACTCTTGCTTTATCGCGTTTTGGTTTATTATTTGTGTTGAGGCCAGCACTTTGAATTGGGTGATTCGTTTAGGTTGATACCGGGGCTGTTTGTCTTCTGGAACTCGACATTATACCATCTACCTATCCGTATCCAAGTCCACTTGGTTGGGGTGAGTGGCGCGGTTAGTATGGTCCAGTCAGTCGAGTCTTGTCCGTCGAGTGCTTGAAGCCTCTCGTTCTTGTTGATGCTCCGGAAGCCCACCAGCCTTCCACGCCCGGCCATTGCAACTCTTCACGAGCCACATGTCCACGACCATTTTGGGGTAGTTTCTATAATTTCGAAGCGAATTTAGGTAGGGTTTATCCTTCCTTTCACCCTCAGCCGGCTTCCTTGTTTTGACCTAATACAAAATCCTCTTTCTTCACTTATTCGCTCCCACCTGCGAGTTGGAGATCGCCGAATTACAAGGTAAGTTGTTGCATAACTCTTTATAATTTCTGGATATTTCTGTCCGGTGGTCCTTCATATTATTTGATTGTGGGTTTCGTGGTGAACCAGCTTAATACCGTTACCCAAGGGTGAATCTTGTTCGAGCAATAATTCATTCGCCCCCACAATTTTAATTACCTATAGGATGTGCCCATAACATTCTCGATTCTTTGTTTACGAACTTTGCGTAGAATGGTTGAAAACGAACATGGCTACAGCACGTTTGTGGTTCATTGTTACTGAAGCAAACCACTATCGACGGCTAAGCATTGGGCCAAGAGCTAAATTAGTTTCCCATGTGGATAGGTCAGAGGAAGGAGCAGAAAACGCTCTCTTATAGGAGCGAGAGATGTACTCCCCTGTGAAAGAGGCCTCCAGCAGCTTCAACCAACTCACGAAAGTAGGACACGCGTTTATCTAATATACCTTTTTTTTTCTTGAATAAATTTCCTCCTTTTTAGAGTCACTAAGCCTTTCCTGCCGGGTTCACAACTCTGGCGGCCTTTTGGAGCCTATAAATTACATTTTTCTCCCCCTTTTACTGTAGCGCCGAGCCTTGTTTCCCCCACATGTATCACGACATTCATTTTTCCCTGAATTATACGGTTTAACAATGAGAACACGTGTATATGATGGCAGCTTGGGCCGGTTTAGTACAATATGTCGAACGATGAATTGGATTACAGGCCAGGTCAACGATAAACCGAAATAATTCATTAAATTTAGAAAATTAAGAATAATTTATTGAGGATATATTACAGGTCTGTGAATACCGTCCTATATAAAAGTCCATTTATGTAGCATGTTCTGAACCTTAATTGATCATAATCCTATTCATCGAAACGTTTATCTAGTGGAAGAACAGTTTAAGGAGCTCTCAACTGCAAAACGCAAGTATACATTTTGATTACTGAAAAATAAAAAATATAGTTTGTTCTACTAGATGCATATAGGTATTTGTATAGCATATATTTATTCAATTTAGTTATATATAGTTACCTATTCAACAAATGTCAACTCCTAGTGTATGTTATGGTACCTAGCGATATTTCGAAGGTTCTTCAAGCACCAATAGGAATTGGAGAAGGTCATAAGACTTCTATTGAAGAAGCTCTTAAAATTAAATACGAACTTTTTTTATTTATGGTGAATTAGAGTTGGGAAAGTCTTTATATTTTGGCTACAGGAGAACACCGACTATATGAAGAGAGTGTTTGAGTTGCCTCCAGGTAAATTTATCAAGAGAACAACGTTGGTATAGAAAATCGGTGCGGCTGACACTTGGTTCTATAGGCCTCGTACACAGAATGGAAACGAGAGCGCTCTATAGGCGAAACTCTGCGTTATCCCCTCAGGCATCAAATTATATTTCCCCCTGTGAAATTTACACTGGTGTGTTTCTTTCTTCTTCCAATTATTAGAATTTAGTTGACGACACATCAGTCATTGTACTTGAAGGTTTTGAAAGAAGAATGATGACAAAACTTACGTATAAGTTGTAATTAAACTAAGACATTTGACAATGCTGTGTTGCGGACTGAATTGAAGATACTGTTATTTTGAAACTTTTTTTTTTTTTTTCATCTTCAAATTTTAACTAAGAATTAGATTATTAAACAATTTTTGCACAATTTGTGATTCAATTTCACTGCTATGTGCTGTGAAAAATCTTTAAACTTGCAAAAACTTAAAGAAATCCAAGCTCATTTTTTGAAATTTCAATTTTGTTTGTGCTCGAAAGTGTTGCCTTCCAAAATCATCCTTCCTATTGTAATGATTGACTTTTTGGCGAAAGAATGGATGGATTTTTTAACTTAATTGACACACTCATAAGTGACCATGTACCCTTCAAATGCTCCAAAATGGAGTTCAGCAATCAAGATTTGAACATATCTTAATTTGTTCAATTTTAAGCAATAATTGCAGTGACTCAATCAGAAAAATGAAGCTATTGCAATGGGTCAATGAATTTCAAAAATTAAATTTTCCAAAATTTTCTTCATGGAAATCCGTTTTGAGGCATCCAGAAACTATTCCTGAAATTTGCACTTTTCATGCGTGACCGAATTTTATTCTATTTTGCAGTAACCATCACCAATGAAGATCCTACTATCGTTAAAATTGCAATGAAGAAAACGGAAGTTATTGAATGACGTTTTCTATTTCTATGAAGAAAAAAAAAAAAAAAAAAAAAAAAAAATTGGAATGATAGATAGAAAATTATTTTGAATGATAGTTCCTTATTTATTATCACCACCGCATTAATAGTCTACTAAAGATAACATGAATTTATTTATCGTGTGGCCTCACGAGAATTCTTCTCGTTCTACTCGATGTATTATATGACCTCCATATCCTGAGATCATTCTTCTCGGACGTCCTTCATTTCATCTTCAAAATCAAATATGTACAACCGATTTCGGAATGGACGGCACCAAAACGAGGCATCCTTATCCGAATAATTCAAAGAATTTTCGCGTACTCCCAACCTCTAAAGAGGATTTCACTGAAGAAGAGAAATGGGATCAGAATAACCGATATCCACTTCACTTGAGTTTCGGGTTATTTATTCAAGCAACGCTTCTCCAATCCTGTTGTATGCGCAGCATCCCCTGTAAGCCTCGTGGGTCCTAATTTGAACCCTACATAAGGAAAACAACGCAGGTAACAAATATATGCTGATTTTATTACTCAGGTTGAGGCCCAGGAAAAAAGGCCAGTCTGGCCGAATAACATTATGAGCAATTTAAAAAAAAAAGTTTTATACATTATAATCATCCTAATAATGAAACTTTGTGTTACTTCTACTACTTTTGATGTTGCGGTGCCTGATACTAAGTTCATACAAAGAAACAGAAACAAATCTCCTGGTTCCTGGTCTACCCATAGGGGAGCTTCTGGGGTAGCTACCCGGAGTGGAGCTGATGGAGGTAGGTAGTTAAAAAAAAAAAAAAAAAACCGCGCTTCTTCATGGATCATCAGAACGGAGAGAGATATCACCACTTTTTCTTCACAATCATGTTCAGTGCTAAAAAATCTACACAATAGGGTGTCTCATGCAGAAAAAAATTGAAAACGACAAATACATTACAAGTACCTTCCTACTCTCTGCATAGGAACGTGCATATTGATAGAGTTCATTGAGTGTACAACTAATAAACAAGCATTGATTTGGTTATATCGTAAAATATTTTAAAAAAATAGTGAAAAAAGTGTGGCAAAAACAGTACTGGCTAGAATTTTTTTTCTTTCGCTTCAAGTTCCACGTATGTTTGGCCGCGCAACTGTGTATTCTGCACGTTTGCAGAATACACATGCAACTGTGCATTGCAGTATATCCATCGTACATATTGGTACAGTTCAAAGAAATCGCATGGTGTGGGGAGAGAGTAGATTAAAAAAAGTGAACGAGCGTGAATCATTTTAGTCCTTTGATGTTTTATTCGTCAGCACGGGATTCATAGAAGAAAAAAAAATAAAGTAAGATGTTTTCTCCTCACCTTCAGGGAAGGTCGTGGAGAGTAGGTACTAGAATGAAGGGAGGGGGGATAATCCGACTGCCGGTTTGAGTTGAAGAGGTTAGAGTTACAGCGCAGGTAAGATATAGCCCATGTTCTCGCGACGTGACGCCTGGAGTAAGTTACCGTTTCAGCAAAATTGGCCATGATTGCGCTACGTCAGTTAATCACAACACAACCAACCTATTTTCCGCAAGTTGTTTGCCGTCTCACGTCAACGTAATTCGTGGTTTTAATGCCATTTTTCAACAGTTTTATTTCGCAAAAGTAATATTGTAGCAATACAAAGTTAAAATTCAACCGAACAGTTAAAATAATCATCCCTGCCAGCGCGATTATTGGTTGTAGGTTGTAGCCAACGATACCAATCTAACGTTGAACGAGTTTATATTTATTTAGACTAGGAATCTACTAACTATTGTAGTTAATCAGTGACCGAAAACTAAAGAACTTCATCCGATTAGGCTTTGATAATAATTAACCTGAAAAATAGTTTAAACAAAACATTTTTGAAAATGCCTCATGTGTCTGTACTGCAGTGTAGTTAAATGGCCGTTGCTCAGGCAGCTTCATCAGCGTTTTATTATAAGTTCGTAGTACTATGCTTAACTGAGGAAGATTTGCTTGTTATATTGAATAAATAAAAGGAGAGATTTGATAATTTGTCAAAGTAAACAAGGCGGGTTGTTGCTACACCATGAAACGAAACTACTTAGGAATGTAGGTAGGTACGTGTACATCCTACCAGATTCGCTGTTGGTTAAAAGTGCCTAAACTAAGAAGGTAGGTTGTTACTTTATCGACGACTGCAACTGGTGATTAGGAAGTTTGTCTAATATCGAATCAGGAAATATGCAACGTGAATTAAAAACCAGCTGTAAGGAAAAAACCTTAAAATGCATTTTTCTGGAGGTAGGATTACATAAAGACGGAATTGGCTGTGCAGTTATTAGGCGAGTTTTATTGTGAGTTCATTCATTCGGGTAATATATATGAAAAACACACAAAATGAAATATAGAAAATGAAACAGAGAAGGTGGACTGCGGTTGGAGTGCGACTGGAAGTCACGGGAGTGGGGTGTTTACATTCACCCCTCACTGCCATTCGCACTGCCTGTTCTTTGAAGTCCACACCGAAAACCGCCAATGGAGGGAGTACGGGCAGAACCAGTGGCAGCATGGGCAGGACGAGTGGCAGGAGGAAGGGGTAGTGCAATTGAGATGTTCACTCTCTCGTGCTGCCCACTTTCCTGCTCACTTCCACGGAAGTGGGCTGAGTGTAAAAGGGTAATAAATAAAAAACACACAAAATGAAATATAGGAAATAAAACAGAAAAGGCGGACTGCAGTTGGAGTGCGACTGGAAGCCACGCGAGTGAGGCGTTTACATTCACCCCTCACTGCCACTCGCACTGCCTGTCCTTTGAAGTCCGCACCAAAAACCGCCAGCGGAAGGAGCACGGACAGGACGAGTGGAAGCCAGTGAGTGTGGAAATTATAATAAATAATAATAATAATAAGTGAGTATAAAATAAGTTATTTCTATACTCACTGGTGGCAGCATGGGCGGGACGAGTGGCAGGAGCAAGGGGCAGCATCAGTGAGGTCCGTACATTCTCGCGCTGCCCACATCCCTGCCCACATCCCTGCCCACATCCCTGCTCACTTCCATGGAAGTGGGCTGAATGTAAACGGGATTTGAATCTTAAAGGATTTTTTTCGACAGATAGACAGATTTTTTACTGACATACAGACAAATATAGGTAATCAAAATTGATAATTTAGCTGTGAAACGTGAAAAGAAAAAATGAAATTTTGATTTCGGGAGACAGTAATTTTTTCCGCTTCTCACACGAACTAAAAGCTTTTCCACCTTCGGTAGTGAGGAAGCCAAAAATAGGTACTAGTAAATAGTATAATGATAATAATGAACAGTATTTCCCTAGTATTCTTATCAACATGACATAAAATAGATCTGTAGCATGTTTAGCGATCGCACGTGTGCGATGTGAACTGTATAGATGAGAGGCGAGGAATGCCTCGCATACTGTCGTTTCATCCACGTGCCCAATGACGGCACTTACTTGCCGCCGTATAACTTAATTACCTCCTCTCAAACTTCCTCGGGCAATAATAGTCGTATCATGCGATGGGAGCAAGAGATCTCAATGGGCATGAGCGTCCTCTTAACGCGGTTCCGGCAAACACAAACGCACTGCATAATTGCAGTGGAACGACGGTTGCTTTTGCGGAATACGATTGTCGGGAGTATGCCAACAACAACGTTAAGATGGGCTCATGCCGTATTTGCTCTCAAGTTGGACGACGGGTGTATATATTTCTTGTCTATGGCACATAACGTAGATCCCCCTAGTGGTATCTATTCTCGTTCGTAGTATCGATTCAGACAAAGTATTCTTGACATCTAATTCGAATCTACCACGAAGAATCGGTAGAAGTGACTTTATCGAATCCATCAAAAACCGCCCGAATTCTAGTTGTTGAATTTTTATTCTTATAGTGGTTTACCAACCTATGTATACCTTTTGACATTTTATGTCTTTACTTTGGCACGTAAACGAAAACACCATTAAAAAATGCGTTAACAAACAGCGTTACGGTTGGTTTTCTGATGATTTCCGCTTACAACCGAGGGAAATGGTACTTCGTCGTTTTTCTCCCACAAAATTCGTTGACCATTCGTTCGAAAGCTCTCGATTTATCCAACCATATTATGTTAACTACTGCGAAGTCCATGGCCAACAAGCTGAGTTATGAGCATGGTTATTTGAATAATTGTGTTCACATAGGTGATCATTCTCAATAATTGATATTGTGAACATGATTTCAACCGCTTGATAATTTCTGATGATTTCATTGAGCTGGTGTTTCGATAATTTGATTCATAGCAGGTGATCCGAATATTGCGAGAACGGTTTGGTTTGTGAAGTGGTGGTTAAATAATTTTAATAGATAATTTCTATACTTTACACTATAGGAAGCTGTAATTTAATATGTAGCCTCTTTAGGACATTTACTTGACGATGCCCAGTATCCGGATCAGCTAAGTGGCTCTTAGTGCTTGCATACGAGTCTGCAACACATACGAGTCTGCAACTAAAGACATAAAATGTCCCAATGTGTTGCAGACTCGTATGCAAGCGTTTCTCTGTGTAAAAATGTTTTATGAAGTTCATTGTGTGTTTTATTTTATGGTTGTTTCCAATATTTATAAGGTAAAGAGAATAAGCTAAATTTATAATGAATTTTCTTCTTTTTTTCGTCAGGGTACCGGCACTACCCGCGGTACCCCTGAATGCAACTTTTTATTTATTTAACAGTTTTTAGTCCATACCTACTTATTTTCCCTTGAAGAAATCGCCACCTTTCATGATCAATATTAATATGAGATCATCTTTATGCCTTCGGTGACCGAGACTTTAAATATTCCACGAAGTGAAATAGTTACGAGAACCAACTTTTTAAAATGTATTTTTTGAAGGACAGGTTCGTTTTATTAAATCCAGATTGTCCAAGTTGGAGATGTTGAGAACGTTGAATGAGGATTTGATTCCTGAAATAATATTGTTCCTGCAGGGCTACATGGGGAGCGGAAGCTTAATTAATATCGAGCGAGAATTAGGTTTGAGAGTGTTATTTCGGGGAAGTTGGTGTCGTAACTAACCCTCACAAACGATGAGATTACAGGGAGACCTACCTCCGTCAAATCCCTTTGCCAACAAAGGATAACTTTACTGAGGTGCCGCATTAAATAAACCATCGGCCGGTTATCAAGCGTTAAAAGTAAGTAGAGGATGTTGATAAGTTGTAAGTCCGCGGAATGGCGGCTTTATAACAGTTCCGATAGTATTCCACTCGAAAAAGTACACACGTATATAATCGATTTCGGTTCATTTTTTTACAATAATGAACCCTTGTAATTGAGCGAAAAAGAAACATTTTAACACCCTACCTCCCCTTCCACCGTCATCATAACTAGTTGGCTCACGTTTGAAGAAACGTGGATTCGAAAAATTGAATATAAAATTCAATGCGAATTATTACACTAAGGTTTATTATTTCTGTATTGAATAGCTCTTTCACGCAGAACACTAATCTATAATTATTTAATGAGGCACATCACAACATTATCTTAATAGAAATGCCTACCGAAGAGAAATTGGCTCAATTAAACACCTACATTTTACTAATCCTTCTGTATTTAACACGAGCTAATTCACCAATTGAAAAATTAATGAGATCAAATTAATCACCTAACAACGCTTCACAAATCCATCTATAGGTGCAGAAGTTATAGTAATCAAAATTTCGTGAAGCGAGAATTCCTTAGGAATTATATCAGCTCATACGATCGTCGTAGTTCACAAGGCAATTTCATCTTTGTACCTACCTATTTGAACGTATGTTCATTCACGGTCAAATAAACTTTATATTTAATCACAACTCTTTTCCTACATGTTACCTATTTGGGTGAGGGCGGTTCAGGCCGTAGACATGAACATTTCTCAAACATTCCTAACCATCTCTAGACGTCCCTAATCATCTTGTACCAATGTCTAAACAAATCAAAAGAGACTCGACACGTAATAAAAAATGTGAAATCGGGGAGCCCGAAGCTGTCGGCCATCTTTGGTTTGCTCTCAATAAGGGCTAGTTCGAAAATCAACACTTCAGCGTAATCTAGTGACTTGATTGACCAACTAAAATATTGCTTGCAATCTCCAGATAACTCCAGATCTCCTCCTCCTCCTCCTCCTGAACTCTTGTGCATAAGAACTAGAAAAAGAGAAGGAAAAATGTCAAATGTTCGAGCGTATTCCAAAGCGTATCAGCTCAACTTATTGGTACCGCTTGTTTATAAGAAGTTAAATTTAAAAGAAATGAGTTGTATATTTTAATTTTAGTTCAATGTGTGTATCTAGGTTCCATCAAAATCAAGAATAAAATCCGCGCAGAGAGAAAAAGAGAAAAGACGGGAGGAAAAATTCTATGAAATCACAAACCAGAACAGTGAAGAAAATTGAGATTCGACCAAGAAGATTAGGAAGAAATCATTATTTCCGCATCAGCAACCTACGTCCTGTTAATTTGTCTTTTCACAGCCCTTTGTTTAAAAGAAGTTATTTCTTGATTAAAGAACATTATTATTATTATTATCGCATAGGTGATTTGAAGTTCTTGCTGTTGTGCCATTATGGACGCGACATTGATCTCCTATTCGGAGATTGATTAATCTGACCAGAGTTCTGAGCCATTCCAGTAAAAGCATTTAAACTACTCATCGGTGGCAACCTTCCCGTCCATTATTGGTTTCTAATCGTTCCCCCAAAAACCCACTTTACTCCTATCTGCAATTTCCACATTCCGAGTTGATATGTAGTCGAGGGGATATTAATTACCCGCCAACTTCAATCTGACCTGATTGATAATTGGATCGATTCGCACAATCAGCCACTGAGCAGGTATGTGGATCGGAAGGGCAATTCGATACGGAGTGCTTTCCACCTCCGCAAAGTTCGACAAGTTTTCAGTGAGGAAATAAATGCACGAGAAGTTGATCAGAATGAAACCATTCTTCTTCGGTGACTGAATGGTTTAAAGACTACTCAAGGTGTAATAGTCATGAGTTACGAGAAATGAGGGGTGAATACCTGTTGTGCTGTTAATATACCTGGATTCTCTGTAATATTATTACCTATAATATCAAGGAGTAGGGAGGCAATAACAGGTACACAGATTGAAAAGCTGTATAACCTGATGATTTATTCAAGGAAAATTAATTGTTTGCTTCAGAAATTTTTACGGGAGTTCTAACTAACCTACTAAGTGTAACTTTACAGCTTAAATAGAAGACACCGCAAGGGAAGTGGGTAGGAGGATCAGTCCAAGGAGGCACAAGGATAATCAATAGATATTTAGAATAATTACTATATGAAAATTGAATATGCGTGATGTAGACTGAATGATTCGCTTACCGTCTGAAAGGAAGGAGGAAATACAATGATGAGGTAACCCCTTTGTCCAGGGGGGACTTGCATAGTACGTAACGCCCCTAGCGAATTCTCAAGCAACTCGCTGGATCATCAATCCGATCAATCCCCGTTTTATAGAAAATAGTTTGTGAAAGAGGGGAAATAACATAAAAGACCCGAGTGTTGAAAAACAAAATTTAAATTTTTAAATACAACCAAGTATAAATTGAAACGGTTCGGCCCTATGCTTGTGTTTTTTCTCACTTCCGAGTTCAACTGTAGAAGGAGAGTCATTGTTTTAATTTTCGGATGATGAAGAAAAAACTCATTACGTTTGAGACCAACTGACGTTTGAGAACAACTTTAATTTCGTGCCTTTATAATTATATCTGTTTGCGTGTGTCCGTAAATACTTGTAACAAGCCTAATTAGTAGGAACAGTTTCCATTATTATTTATTTTTATTTCATTTTTATTTATTTATTTTTTAATGAAATTTTTGTGAATGAACGGGTTAGAGGGAAACCTATTAATTCCATTGCTGACAAATCAATAGATCGCTCTGAGCATGAACAACCGTAAAATTCATGATATGAAATTAAATTATGTTATTTCTTCAAAATGTTGGTACGTAGTTGCTAACTTTAGACTTTTCAAAATAAATGAATTGTTATTATTATTTTTTGTAATTTAAATTTGTAATTTAAATGTTGGTCACGCCAGTCTGGCACAACAGCTTCAAACAACTTGGATAAAATAGTAATATTCTAATTTATTTACAATTTCTCACGGCCTGTTCGTCCAATATCGTTCGAATAAAGAAGTTAGTTCAAGAATGATTTTATTATTCCAAATGTATTTCATCACGATTGCACCATTACTAGATGCAGCGCATGCGCAAATCTCAAATCCTTGTAACTAGCAGGCCTCCTCCTCATCCGATTTCAATTAAAATTTCTAGCGCTTTGGACCCACTGGTTGATTTCGCGCCCGCGCCTGCCCACTGGAAACATTTATCAAGCAACTTGTCATTGTCTAGATAGTTCCTAGATTTGACTCTTCATCCTAATTCACCATTTTTTCCAGCCATAGGAACCTGCTATGGCATCTTTGAAGATTGGTTATAAGAAATATTTGAATGGTATCATATTACGGATATGAGAAAGCTAGATACGCCACACTCAACTTCGCAGACTTTTTAAATATAAAATACATAGGTATACTTAGAAAATTTTAAAAATCATTTCGAAGTAGGAGTATAATTTTTACTCAAGTAGACTCCTAAATACAACAGTATCTATGACTTTTTAGAATAACCTTCTTCGTTTGTTTTACTTAGTTGATTGTGACTCACACATAAGAAAAAACGCTGCAAATTATTTCACAAAGGTTTATCATTTTCTCAATTGAGTTTGATCCTAGTTTTAGTTGGCTTGCGTACGTCATAAGGCCCGTCCAGACTCCTCGGCGTGCCCTATTTCGAGTTGCCACAACCTATACTTCTATAATTATACACGCATGTTTATATTTCTCGATTTGAGCTCCTATCTATTCAAATAGTTATTGCCTTAATAATATCATTATCTAAGTACGTACGAAAAGTCTAGAGGATATGTTATTAAATATGCGTAGGAAAAGGATTGGTATTAACACACAAATAATATATGACCTAGAAAAAAACATGTATTCATGCCTCGAAGGAACGCTGTACCCACCTCATGGTGCAGCGGTGTATTATATGGGTATAACACGTAAAAGTAATAAATATCCATTCTCCTACACCCCTCTGCTACGCCCCAGGTCACTCCAGCCACCACAAGGTGCCGCGGCGCCTTCTCTCACTCCACCCCCCGCTCACCCCCCCCCCCCCTCACCACCCGCTGTGACCCCCTGCCATGCGTGCCAGGCGTGCGTCTAACACGTTTAACACTCAAATCCTTGAAAAAGACACTTTTTCGCCCGTTTTTGCCCCATAGCATCTATGCGAGTAAAGCGATCGGGATGGTTGAACGTTAGGACCAACTAGACCCCAAATGGAGTCTATGTGCGAAAGAAAGGGGTTTTTAAGTAAATTCTTAGGCCTTTTATGGCCCGGACGGCGGACGGCGAACGGCGAACGGCGGACGGCGGACGGACATTTAAAATTGGATTCTACGCACCTTGAAACGTAAAGTGACAATGTTTGAGGGAGGGTTATAAAAATATTTTGCTATACGATCACATAGGCTTATTAATGGAAATAATAAACCAAAAAGCTCACTTGCATGGAGAGCAACACACGGTAAGGGTTGACTAGGTGTGGAGGGTAGCATGCCTTCAGAAAAACTGCTGTACTGAAGAATTGAATTTCCCATCGCTTCGAAACATGTTCCCCATGAACTACTAAAATATTTCCTTAATTAGCGCAATAATTATACAAACACGTTAATTGCGCAAGTTTTCTTCTGGCCGTTGAACAATATTTATGAGATGATAAATATAGGAACCTCGAGAAAGTCGAGAAGAATCGTGAAATGCGGTGACAGAAATATGAATACTGAAAAACTTTAGAAAGATCTGGGCGTTTTTTGGTGAGACAAGTAGAGGAAAACAACTTTTTCAACTTAATGATTATCAGATCCCACTTAATGATAATCACTGGATTAAAAAAAAAAGAAAAAAAAGAGATTCTGTTTCCGTTGGTATATAATGGGATTCGATGGAGTGGGCCGAAAATCCAAGAGGGTTATCCAGAAAATAAGAGATTTCAACAGCTGTTAAAAACCGAAAAATGCATATATTTCAATCAAATTTACACAGGGTATCTTCCAATATAGATATGCTTATTTTTCTACGTAATCTCCTTCTAGTTCAAGAGTCTTCTTTATCAGCGTTTATATACCCGTATCATACGCTTCGCTCCTTCTCTGAAAGCCACTTCTCCACTGTCTCCTTCGC
The DNA here is from genome assembly GCA_030762985.1 of Adelphocoris suturalis. NCBI lineage: Eukaryota > Metazoa > Arthropoda > Insecta > Hemiptera > Miridae > Adelphocoris > Adelphocoris suturalis. The sequence goes on from CM061044.1 coordinate 58,143,029, forward strand.
CTCCTCTTCGTTGGAAAAACGTTTCCCGACCAAGAATTCCTTCAGTTTGGTGAAGAGATGATAATCTTAGGGCGCAAGGAGAGTCAAGGAATACTTCACCCTCCATTTCATAACAATGAAAAAATTCGCGTGCAGCTGAAACGCGATTTTGGCGATGGTCTAGAGTCAACATTTTCGGTATCCTTCTTCCACATAACTTCCCGTAATCCAGTTTTCCCGAGACAATATCACCCATAAGGCTTCGCGATGTGTGGAAACATTTCTTCAATGGTCACCCAACAATCGGTTCAATTTTTTTCATCAACTTGTTGTAGAAGCTCTCCTGAAATGAGAGACGGCCTCCCACTCCTTTCTCCGTCGTGAGTGTCGGTACGACCTTCTTTAAACAGCCTAACCCACTTGAAAATATGCTGACGTGACACTAACTCGAATCCATAAGTTTTCACAAGCTGACGATGGATTTCGGAGGCAGAATCGTGACGCTAATTGAGGAACTTGATGACTGACTGAATCTCATATCGGCGGTAGGTGGAGCGAACAACACCTTCAAAGGTTGACGGAATCAGTTGCTGCGACGACATTTTGCAAGGGACTGACCCGAGCTCGGTCTTATTTCGACATATTTGCTAACCTAAACAAAAAAAAAAAATCCCGTTCACCATCTAGAGGACTAGTAACCTTATTTTCCGGATAACCCTCGTAGATTGTTTGAAGACCAATAATTTTATTAAAGATTGTAGTAAAACTTTGCTTAGGGACAATATATTCTTTAAGATCCTAAGGTGGTGATCGGATCTCGTAAGATACCCAAGAGGGACCGCACTTCGGGTTATGTGGGATTCAACCCCACTAAAACCTCACCTTCCTTTTCCCACGTTGGAACTCAGCCTGGAACTGTTTAACACATTACTTCAGGCCGAGTTAGATTATGTAGGATGATAACATATAGATGTCGTTTTAAGGATAAATTTCTTAGTCGAGTCGTTTGGTGAGTGTGGCAAGGGAACGCGGAACAGAAATATCCAATGAACCATTAATATTCAGGTGCGTAAGCATCCGACCGGAAATTCGTGGGAGGAATAATTACTCAATGATAATAACCGAGTCCAGTCCCAAGTAAACATTCTCCAGTGAAAGGGGGAAGGGAAGAGGGAAATATTGAAATATTACTACCCCTACCCCAACAGTTCGTACGGAATTAATTTCATAATTATCGCACCATCACGGAAAATCTACTCCACAAATATTTGTTAGATCAATAATTTTAGTTAATATCCAATCAAGAAAAGAACCTGATCACGGAGTTGCCTACTTAAATTTTATTTCGAGCATTTAACTATACCCATAAATCTACCAAGTTCAATTAATTATGTAATTACTATTATAAAATATAAAAGCTTATTCATCACTAGTTGAAATTGAAACAAAAAATGAAAAGTGTTGCCAAGTAAGGTGGGCAGTATGAATCCCTCGCTTCCCAATAGGTACAAAATGTGACGCAACATTTGAAACAGGCCTATGCTAAATAGGACAGTTTTATTACAGGGAAGGTAACCGGCTGAATTCCTGAAGTTCGTGAAAGTTAGGTGAAACCAATCCGTACCGGTGTTGACTCAGGCGTCGAATATGAAGCATACAACAAGGTGGAGTTAAAAAATGATGAAACTTGGGGCAAACCTTAAAGATATCTAGACACAATCGCTGACAATACCATCAGATGTGGCAAAATAGTGTAAGCGTTTCGTCCGTTACAACAAATTAAACTTCGCACGCGCAGTAGCCGTAGTTGATCCAATAGCAATAGCATTGAAGATAAATTACTATGAGTTAATACTTCAAATACCCTCCTATTTCGAAGAGAATTGGGGCTATTGAATCGTGAGTGATTGAATGAGTGCTTCATTATATTCACATGTGCGTCGGCGCCTTTATTAGTGAGACGCATATGAAAACTTTACCAAACGAAAAAACATGCTGATATTACATACAATTCCTGAACAAAGTCAGAATAAGGATCTGTCGCTCGATTTAATGAATTCCCTATATTCGGTAATGACGGGCCAAAAAATTCCAAGTCAATGTGGCACATCGTTTTATAAGATGGAACACGCAAATACCAATCTAGATTTAATTTAATTATGCATGCCTCATGGTGAGGTGGATGCTCTGTGCGCATGCCCACAACGTAGCAATAATTCAATAGCAATAATATATTCAAGGCACCACCACAACAGCAATTTTTATCCAATTTCTGAATTCATTTGGAAATATTATTTAACAATTTATTGTTCACGTCCAAAACGAAAATTTCTGTTCCACGTATCACAAGATTTTGGACCCAGTTTTTCAATATCAGGAAAAGACAGAGAACTCAGCGTCAAAAATTTCAATAGAGCTTTTTTTATGGCCACCAGCCCATCGGAAAGGAAATTAAAGAACCACAAAAATTAGATTCCACAAGATTCATGGAATTGACTTAGAAATCAGGTAGAAATCGTAGAAGTTATGCTCATTTAGAATCGCACGTTTGTATCTGATGACTTCCTCATTTCCATTGCAAAACGATGATGCTTATCTAGCTTGGTACCTTATAATATCGTCATTTTCAGATGAACATTAAAATAATAATTATATAACAAAACGCTGCAAATGATTATAAAACATTCATTATTTCTGTATTAGATAGCCCTTCAACGCTGATCATTGGTCTATAGAAAATTACCTATCAAATAAGTCATTGGTTCACTATCGAAATACAACTGGACGATGTCACCTACCCACAAAATGAATGATGACAAATGAAAAGGTGAATCTGACTGTAAAATATTTGAGATAATAGAAAGTTCCTTGTAGATCCGTAAAACACAATACTTCGTGCGGTATTGACAATCCGGCGCCGCAATTCTGACGCAGACGCATCCTTCCGTACAGATACGTTAATGGATCGCAATCCGGAAAAAACGTAATCGTCTAAAATAACCTTCTTCCATGGACTCAAATAACCTCCTAGGGATAATTCCCTCCTTCCATGGATTTAGCGTTACAACTAGATCCGTTTAGGACTTGACGTGACATTAAGGTGCAGTAAATGTTTCTCGTTACCGCACGCCGTATTGAGACCGCCGGATCTACTAGGGACTCTAATATTGTCGCCGGTACGATTCAAACCCAAGCCGCCCTGGCAGCAAGCAGTTACACCACCACTGGACTATCAAGCCTTGAACAAATGAATAGCATCTTCCGACGTGCGTAGCATGAAGTCGATATTTTATATTATTTCCTTTATTATGGGAAACCAAGGGGTGAACGTAAAGCAACCCTGATGGTCTCATTCAGTTTATCGTACCTTAGTGTCCACAATTGAAACAAAAAACACCATTTTATCTCAAACGTTTTCAATGTCTATAGAATTCTTAATATTTCAACCCTTAAATACTTCCCTTTAAAATACTTGCATGTATAATATGCGAGAGTTCAACATATTCAGTCCAATGTCTGGGATGGATATTTCTTATTGTTCATGTGAACATGCATAACGCCACATCCTAATCATACAACATGATTGCTAAACAATTTACTAGAGTGACAGTCTGCTATATAGGTAATCAAAAATAAATTTTTAATGTTGTAAATTAAATTACCCTCTCATCAGCTCAGTTTTATCCGATCTCTACTGAACATGATGATGAGAGACATGATAAAATTAATTTGCATCCAGTGAAGCATTTCCATGAAACCGGACACTTCCGCGTAGTCCATCTCAGTCACAGTAATTTCCGTTTCTCTCAGGCTGTTAACTGAAGGTTTTAAATTAAGTTTCCACAATAACATGTCTGACTAAAAATCAATTTTTTTTTTTTTGTTTAATCAGGCAAGTGCTTTGAAGAACTCAGTGTGTCGAATTCTTTTAATTAGTCTTTATGGTCTTTTTGATTGACGGGTTCAAGTAATACTTGGCATGGCTAGATTATGGCAGGTATTGGATAATTCTTAATTGAAGGGAATTTAATTATTTGTTACGTATTTTCATAACAAATATTATTCCATAAGTAATTATTGAATTGAAAAATGTTGTGATTTGTACCTACCTGGTGAAGGTGATACGGAATAACTACCTCATACTATTTATTCACTATAACATTGAATTATTTCTGAACCCATGGCAATAGCCAAATTTTCATTAACACCTGTATTATTATCTACGGACTCTGTCATTCAATCAAAAACACTTATTGAAAAAAACACCACCACACCAAAATTTTGATGGACAAACGCTTATTACTATTCGTCTCATGAACTTCTCTCCGTGATTCATACTAATTCAGAACATCGTATATAAAATCAGGATGTTGTTACAGAGAAAACTGTTGAGGGGTCTGGCAGGAAAAAACATCATTCGTCAGGTAACCCAAGCCTTTCCAGAAATAAATCATGCATGGGTCAAAGACTTTGCAATACCTGCTAATTGCCCGGGAGAAACTGCTTCTACAGGTAAAGCACTGATTTTGGGTATGTATAGCCCATGTGATGACGCGTGTTCACTAAAAAATGTGGTGTTTACCTCTACAGCCAGCAAGTATAACGACTATAGCTGTCTTGAATTGTTCAAACAACTCAGTGCCTCGGGCAATGCTCTGTCACTAGGAGAGGCTAGGATGTTTTTCAATATTGAACCTACATTCCCGATCACGGTGTTGGTTGGTCTAGGGAACCCGTGTTACGGTTATAATAAAATCGAACAACGGGACGAAGCTAAAGAAGCCGTTAGAATAGCCGTAGGTGCAGGTTGTAAAGCAGTACAAGAACTTCGCGTTGGTAAAGTATACATAGAAAGCTTTGGGTACACAGAAGCCGCTGCAGAAGGTGCAGGTCTTGCTCTCTGGATTTATCAGGACCTGAAAAACAGGAGAAAAAGAAAAATCATTCCTCATTTGGGTCTCTATGATGACTGCGATTGGACTGCGTGGCAAGTTGGCTTGGAAAAAGCTGCTGCTCAAAATCTGGCGAGACAGCTGATGGAAGCACCAAGCAACCTAACAACTCCAATTTTATTTACAATGACGGCATTAGACGAACTTTGTAAAACTGGAATCAGTGCGGAAGTTCGAGTGGAGAACTGGATCATAGAAAACAGGATGGACGCATTTTTGGCAGTCTCTAAGGGATCATTCGAGCAGCCTATATTTTTGGAACTGGTTTACAACGGGTGTGACCCGTGCACGCCTCCAATAGTGATGGTTGGAGAGGGTATCACGTATGATTCTGGAGGACTTTGCTTGAAGCGGGATTCACACGAGTTACTTTTGGCTCGTGGAGACGTGGGTGGAGCTGCCTCGGTAGTCGCTGCTATGAGAACTATAGCTTCGATGAACTTACCCATCAACGTGAGAGGTCTAATACCCCTTTGTGAGAATATGCCAGGCGCGGGGGCCTACAAACCGGGTGATATCGTACGGGCAATGAATGGGAAGAACATATTGATCGAAAACACCGAATTCGAAGGTCAACTTCTTCTCGCAGACGCTCTAAGCTACGCGCAGAAATACAAACCAAAATTCATCATTGATATTGCTTCGTTGACCAGGGAATCACAGTACCTTATGGGAACTGCTGCGACGACAGTGTTCACCAACGACGAAAACCTATGGGCCAGCGTTAAAGCTGCCAGCATTCATACAGGAGACAGAGTGTGGCGGCTTCCACTCTGGGAAGTTTATCATGAACATGTAGAGTTCGGGGATAACGGAGCCGATCTCATTAATTCACCAATTGGAGACCAGGCTTACACAACCGCAACGGCTGCGTTTTTGTCAAATTTTATTTGCTACAACAAATGGCTGCATTTAGACACGACCGCTGTGATGTACGAAAGTGGAGAGACAACCTACTTAAGGCACGGAATGTCTGGACGCCCAACGAGAACGATAGTAGAGATGATGGCTATGCTCGCATGTAAGCCACAAGTCTGTTGAACATTGCACTGTGAGGTAATAAGTATGTCTGCCCCTTGCTTACTCATTCTTAGTTTTGTCCTGTCTTTGAAATATATTACCCACTTGTCATAATCTAATTTTTTCTTCAGTAATAATAGACTAATTGGAACACAATATATTATGTGCATAGTGATAATGTATGAATAGTTTTGTCTTGATACGAACCAGTGTTCGTTAGGTACCTATTTGGTTTAAAGATGCATTTCAGAACAACTTCAAAGGCTAGAGGGGGAAAATATCTCCCTCGAAAACCACTAACTGTGAATAGGTCTAAAATCGCTTCATTTCAATAAAACGGTTTATTGAAAATGTTCTGGTTATCTCATGCAGGATGACTGGTGTTTATCTCATCATTCTCTACATTCATTTTTATATCACCAGGCAAATAAATGCATTTGAGTACGGTTTACTAATTCCTATTCTAGATTTGAAATGGGGTTTGGAAATGGGATATAAACTGGAATTCCTCGCTAGTATTTACCAATCAGAGTGCATTAGCTAATAAACCTCTTCAGAAGTTCTATTAGCTAAAGCTAGTTCTATTTGAAGGTTGGAGATGTTATAGATATTTTACGGTCTCTATCTTTAATAAATTGGTCCGCTCGGTTTGTTTGTGTTTATCTGTTGATTTTCATTGATTCTTCATCTATGTTGGTTCCCACAATACTAAGCTTCAGTAGTTCTATGATTCGCTTGATGGTTGGGGTGAACTTTCCTCATGTGTGTATTACATCTATTCCCCAATCGGGCATATATTGGGTTTGAACAAGCAGTGACTGGATTTACTTTAGGGTTAGGCTATAAATGTACCTACTACGAACGGGAGTAGGAGAAAGCATCTAAGAACTCCAGATAATTAGGATGAGATACCGAGAAGGGACAATCCTCTTCGAACATGCACACATTATAACACTTTTTCATAGATGTATGCGCCTGTGTGTGTGCGAGCGCGTCCGTTGATAACTCCTCTCAGAATTGAGAAGAAAATCCTTTTTATGAGCCAAATTGTTTATCTTCTCAAAGAACGGATAAATTTGTAGGTCAGCACTTATTGAGCACATATAATAGCTCATTTTTCACAAAATGTGCTAAAAAATCACTAAAAATGGCTTAAAACGGCTGAAAATTGTCAAATTGATATTTTCAGCTGAATTTTAGTGAAACGAAGTCCATCAACGACGAACTAAAATATTAAAAAAGTCATGCATAAAATTGTGGTATAAAATACATTCAATATTTCAGACTAATATTGGCTGAAGAATTTATAAAAAATGAAAATATACTAAAAATCCAATATATTTGTTGGGTTGTAGAATATAATTTAGAACCATTTTTTGTCGTAAAATTTGTAGTTGACAGTTTCATAGCACTCAATGTGCTCACATTTTAAAACAATGCAACATAATAAAGTAGGTACGATAATTTACAAAAATTCGCTCATACTATCATGCTCTACGACTGACACTTTTATCGTTGGTCATTATTAAATCATTAAAAACTATTAACCAAAAAGAGATTAAATTCTACGAGGCACTTTTGTCGACAATAATTAAAGATATGAATCTTACGTAGAAATAAATGTATTATATCTATTGTGATTTCTATGGAAATCACAATAAGTCTATGATGTTTTTCTACGTATCTACAAATATTTGTACGATTATGAAACCTTGTCTTATTTTTATTTAATTATTTTTTTTTTTCTATGAAGAACTATGGTGTCTAGCTAGACTGACTTTTTTATTCATTAACCAAACTAAACGAGATGTTCCAGACCCGACGCGAGCATCTACCTCTCCATCCTGTTCCTCCCCGCAAAGCCTACCCCTGTTTGTCAGGAGTGTCCCAAGCCTGCCTTCTGTAGCCGCGCGACACTAGCGCTCGTTGCGAATACTGAGGAAATCACAGTCTGACTGGCTATGAGTAGCGAAGTTCTATGATAGTTGCCCTCTGAAGTCTAGTGGGTAGCGTAACGAATTAATGAGTCGAAGGCTCTGATATCGATCCCAGAATCGGGTTATCATATTTTTGCATTTGAATTCAACCTCCGAAACATTTTTAAACGTGATTATTTTGAATATTTTAAGCCATATTTTAGAACGTCATTTTGTTATATTCATCTTCCTTTTTTTATATTTTGCTAACGGATTGACTTCTTGATGTTAAGTGTATTGTTGAGATTCGAGCTTGCGAGCATCCAGACCACCAAAATATAGAAATGATTTTGATCTATTTGTCCAACGAATCTGAATTTTTACTAAGGGATTGACTACTTGAATCAGAAAGAGAAGAAATAGCTTTAAAATACAGGCGTTCGAGTTCGATTCAGTATTTGTTGTTTGTACATTTATATTTGACAGTAACTCCCTAATGTTGCGGATATTTACGAAGGTTGGCAAAGCTGAGGGATTGGGTTTGCGGGGAGGAACATGATGGAGTGGTAATTGCTCGCGTCGGGTCTGGGACATCTCGTACAAACTAATGCCAAAATAATTATAAACCAACTATTTCGACATTTCATGTCTTTACTTTGGCACATAAACGAAACTTCTTTCCTTTTGAGCTGTTATATACGTTAAATTTTGGAGGAACTGTGAGTTCCTGTGGGGTCCTGTGATGACCCCTGTATAAATTTTTCCCTTGAGGGGAAAAACAGTAGATCATGGATATGTCAAAGTTGTAGACATTACTTTACACTCTATAGGGATGTTGGGAAAGTAAAAATGGACATTAGACGTGCCGGAGCGTTGCATTTTGTGTGGAGAAAAAAAAATTGTCGCGAAAAATTCCTTGACCCCCAGCCAAAAGATCCATGTCAAAAAGAAACAAACACATGTGTGGTTAATAATTTCCATTCAGAAATTATTAATCACAAACTGAAGTTTAAATGACTAAATTCGCGACTCTGCGACAATATCCTATACCTATTGTAATGTTTAAACTAGTAAACAATAAAAGTAAAAAAAATGAATTGATAAATAGAGGTACCTAATATAAATAGATAAAGAAGTTTGCCACCATTTAGTTGTCGAACCTGTTCTTGAAGCAAAAAAGGCTTCATCTCGGACTACCACACAACAAGCAGCAAAAGTCGTTCACGGAAAATTATGAGGAACTCTGGCTAGGGGAAAGGGACCAGAAGGAGGACGAGGCTGCAGAGCGCTCCATTCAATTTACCAGGAAGACAGAGACCACAGTCGTTATACGTACATCCATCATCGGAGCGAATCGTCTGTAGACGATTGGAGAAAAATGACACCACTCAGCCGAGAGGTTTTTCTTGGATTCCGAACTGTTTGGGTCACGATATCCCACAGCCTAGCACAGTATCTGCCATCATTCAGAATTTGAGTAATTATTAGTCAACAGGAATTGTGGATTTAGTAACTAACTCCACCCCTCTCCGTATTTTCCTACTCTCTTGATATTTAAAAAACCAGTAGGCGTTTTTAAAAATTGTTCTTGTTTCTTAGAATGTTTGTAAGGTCCTTAGATGGTATTCTTAGAGATTATTTGTTCTTCTAGAAAGAATTATTTTTTGGAAATTTGCACAACTAGACTAAAATTGGAATCGCACAAAGAAAGAATCTCGACAATCGGTTGTGAATTGAGGCCAGGGCAGCGTCGACAAAAATTTTCACACACACACGCACACACACACACACAAACACCTGTGGTTTTTTTACGGATTCGTATGCGGATATTTTTTTCTCATGCACCCCCCTGGATCAATTTAAATGGGTCTCTCTTCCCGATAAGACATAGCTTCAGAGGTACGTCCTAAAAAGCTTGTTTGAGAAAACCGTGGCTATCTACGTTTATAATAACTTTAGTAGAGTGGTAGAATACCTAAAATATCATCCATAAACCAATCCTTAAGGAGGATTGAATTTAATAATAAAAAACACCTTTTAATTATCACCGGGTATGTATTGAAAGAACCAAGTAGTAACAAGGCACTTTGACTGCAGTTTATCCATCAACAGGAAAAAGCACAAAGTGAGACCTGTCAGAGTTACTGATCGATTCAGCCTGAACAATCATGAATCAATGTGGCCGAACTTATCAGTTCGGGGAGAGAGAGTAAGTGAGTGCTTATCAACAAGTTGATAGATAAGGTAGTCGAGATAAAATGGTGAAAACCCCTTTCTAAGTGGAGTTGAGATCTAGAGGGTTGTCCTCACGAAGCTCGATTGACGTGGGTTTCCGATAAAGCAGAAGAGAAAAACATTCTTTTTCTTGATGCGTCTCATTCAGTTCTTTACAACCGGGTTCGGTTTAGCTTGAAAACCACTCATCGATCTCCTTCTTTGTTGCGGGTTTGAAAAGACCGGCTTCCCTCCGGTCATAGGACGAACGTGGCCCGTTTCATACGTTTGTTTCGCTGGGTGCTCGTAGAATCAGAAGCGTACGACCATCATGGCGGCTTCGACTTCCAGCTCTTTTAAAACCCAAGAAGACGAGGCCCACATTACGAGTCTCCGTGTTCTGGGTTTCAAGACGTTTGACGACACCGGTTCTACTCAATAGCTCCCCTGATACGAGAGAACTGCGAAAGGAAAATTACGTTTTTCAACCAAACAATCTAAGGAGTGAATCCAACGGTGGGGGTGAGTGGATGGCTGGACCGGGTGCACCACCCTCCTCCTATCCCTTAGTATGACACTCAGCGTATTACGTATCATAATTGTGGTATGGAAATTTTTTTTTTTTTTTTAATTTATTGACAGTGGGTTTTTATTTAACCCATATAGCCACATCATATTAACAAATTGTAGTACATTACATCTTATATCATCATTTACATATTTAGTTCATCATTATTTTACAATTTCAAATTATAGTAGTCAAATTTTAATCTTAACTTAATCTAAAACCATTCAGAATAATTTAAAATTGCATTCCAGCGTCTCTAGTCATTGGTAATACTGCTTTTAATTGACTGTTTGTTGCATTTTTAAACATAACACAGAATTGTTTATCTTCTCATGTTTCTATCCATTCCTTGAGTTCTTCTGTGTAGAATGGGCAGATAATCAATTTATGTTCGACATCTTCCTCTTCTTCGGGGCAATGGTCGCAGTATGGCGTGTCCTTGACAGCTACCATATGTAGAGAACGGTTTATCATTCCATGTCCTGTTCTCATCCTTATCAATTGCACAATTTCCTTCCTTTTGGAAGGTTTACCCGTAAACCAAGGAGTTTTGGAGAGAGAGGGTTGGATTTGATACTGGTTGTGGATTTGATAGTGGTTGTGGTGGTATGGAAATAAGCAATGACACTTTTCTTTATTTGGACAGTTTTAGTTTTGTCAAATGAGGTTGGGATTGGACCAGGTGGGTAGAACTTACCTACTATTAAGATTCAAAGGTACCAAAATGAGTCTTGTGGGTTGAGCCGTTCAGTTGTAGTTGAAAAAGTCAGATCTCCAAAAATCGATATTCTAAGCACCTTAATACTTGCCCGACAAAAAGTTCCAGTCAAGCAGAATGATCGTATGAGCGAATTTTTGTAAACTATCGTACTGTAAATATTGAGGATATTGAGTTTAAAATTGAGGACTTTGAATGAAAAGAAATTGAATGAATTGAATGAAAGAAACTACCTACCGATTTTATTGCAAAAAAACTCGTTCTAAATGATAATTTGATATTTAAAATGAGGTTTTGAATTTTTAACTTTTTTGCAATTTTTATCGATTTTTAGCACATTTTGATGAAATTTGAGTACATTTTTCAGCATAATTGTTTACATAAATTTTGTAATGTTTCATTTTATCGTTAACAAACTTTATTTGAACAATATTCTACAATATACAATTGTTCAATATTGAACAATTTAATGTGCTGACAAAATGCTAGCCAACCAGCTCGTCCTTTCTTTTCGAAAGCTTAATTTTTTGGTGGAAGAACGGTATTTTTTTTTCAATCCTAAGGAGAGTTATCGTCTGGAAGGACACACACACACATTTATATAGAAAGAGATTTCTTTCTAAAAGTTTTGTTTTCATGTTATTCAATTTTTGAGATTTGGTTTTCCGTGTTTTGTACCTCATGTTGTACGGCTATAACTCCCTTTAGAATCACAGCAATCTCAAAACTAAGAACACCTTAGGAACGACCGTTAATTTTTCTATAATCCTGATATAAAGTGAAGTTGTTTTAGTAGTTAGTTTTAATTGGATAACAAAAAGGCCAAACAAAGTACATAATTAGAAAGAATATTTAAAATCGACGTTTTCTTGCGTTTTTCTGATAAAAATTGGGGGATTTTTCGGAGTGTACTCACTCTTTGTGAAAAACATTCTCAAACTGTCAGCTTTTGGACGGTGTAGTCAATTTCCGGTGTAGCTAATTAGGGGAGAAAAGTATGTTCGTACGTTGAAAAACATCGTACCATCTAAGACCCTCAAAGAAATACCAGTTTGGGGCCGGTTTCTACGTATTTTTTTCGAATGGTAACACTCGCGAATCTCCTCAACTTTGTTATAACGGAATTTTACACTTTAACTAACTAGTTTTGCCTTTAAAAACACATGAAATCGAGTATAAAAACAAACTAAAAATTCATGAGTTCAACTGTAAAACTCGGTTATAACAGGGCTGGGGAGATCTGCTAGTTTTACCATTTGATTCAGCGTGAAAAAATACGTAGAAACCGACCCCAAACTCGCATTTTCATTGAGGGTTATTTTTCATTAAAACCCTCGGTTTCGTAGAAAAAAACCATGATTTTCAATATACGTATAAATTTTTTCCCCAAATTAGCAACGCAAAGGTTAAATTGACTGTAACCGTTTGAAAAACTGATCGTGTGAGGAAGTTTTTTCTGAAGAGTGCGGACGCCGAAAAATTCCCAAACTGGTAGCAGTAAAACGGAAGAAAAAATTTCGATTTTAAATATTTTTTCTAATTTTGTACTTTGGCCTTCTTTTTTTTACCCAATTAAAACTAACTTAAACAACTTTACTTTGTATCAGGGTTTTAGGATTTCAATGGTCTTTCCAAAGGTGTTCTTAGTATTGAGTATTGAGTTTACTGTGATTCTAAAGGAAGTTAAAGCCGTTTTAACGTTATGAGGTACAAAACACGAAAAATAATTTTAAAAATTGAATAACTTGAAAACAAAGCGTTCAAAATGTATCTCTAAGAGTAAGTTTTTGTAATTTCTGTAGACACTCTGTATATACAGGATAATAAAGAGAAAGGTACAGAGCCTGCCTCATCAACTAAGTAAACTCTGAAGCCAACTTCTATATGAATAATATCCTGCAATTTAGAATGGAGCCTCTTTGAGACTGCTTGGTTACAATGACAAGCAGCCCCCATGGATATGTCTTTTGGCTGGGGGTCAAGGAATTTTTCGAGACACTTTTTTTTTCTCCACACAAAATGTAACGCTCCGGCACTTTAGATTATTACTAACTCGAAAAGTGAAGTCTATTTAGAAATCAATGAGGTACTACCGCAATGTACTCCTTTCAAACATCCCAACAGAGTGGAAAGTAATGACCATTTTTACTTTCCCAACATCCCAACAGAGTGGAAAGTAATGTCCATTTTTACTTTCCCAACATTCCAACAGAGTGGAAAGTAATGTCCATTTTTACGTTCCCAACAAGGTGGAAAGTAATGTCCATTTTTACGTTCCCAACAGAGTGAAAAGTAATGTCCATTTTTACGTTCCCAACAGAGTGGAAAGTAATGTCCATTTTTACGTTCCCAACAGAGTGGAAAGTAATGTCCATTTTTACGTTCCCAACAGAGTGGAAAGTAATGTCCATTTTTACGTTCCCAACAGAGTGGAAAGTAATGTCCATTTTTACGTTCCCAACAGAGTGGAAAGTAATCTCCATTTTTCTGTTCCCAACAGAGTGGAAAGTAATGTCCACTTTTAGTTTCCCAACATCCCAACAGAGTGGAATGAAATGTCCATTTTTACTTTCCTAACATCCAAACAGAGTGGAAAGTAATGTCCATTTTTACTTTCCCAACATCCCAACAGAGTGGAAAGTAATGTCTACTTTTAGTTTCCCAACATCCCAACAGAGTGGAAAGAAATGTCCATTTTTACTTTCCTAACATCCAAACAGAGTGAAAAGTAATGTCCATTTTTACTTTCCCAACATCCCAACAGAGTGTGATCTATTGTTTTTCCCCTCAAGGGAGAAAATTACATAAATATGGGTCATTCCCACAGAAAAGGGCAGTTCTAAGTTTGATTTCTTTCTCTCCAGGCATAGTTAATTTTCCAACTCAATCTGTGAGTCCATAACACCAGAGTCTTCATATTATGAAGGTGACTAGCTTGGTAGCAGGGTTGCCAGGTGTCCCGTTTCTTACCAAGCTGTCTGGGAAAAAACTGAAACTCGCACTGAACGACAAATGTCTGATTTTAACAGAAATAACGGCAAATGTCTGTTTTTCTCCCATTTATGGAACTATTATTATAATATTGATTATAACACTATTGAGGTTAAACACTATTTTTTCTTGGTCGATTTCAAAGGTTCAATATTGAAAATGATAATCCATAAATTAAGGACTAATAGAGTACTTTTTTGTTACAATACAGCCAATGTCTTGAGAGGTAAACTGGGAATTTTTTCTCCCATTTATGGAACGGGATGTTTAGTCCATAACCTATTCCATCTTTAGGTAAATTTACATCAGCGACCTTCATTATCCATCCACATTTTTATAAACTAAAAACGAAATAATAACAGATATAAGTAAGGTTTTTTTTTCTTTTTTGGTAAGTAAAACAGGCAAGTTTTACTTCATAGTAGGTATTTCTATCGTTGCTTGTGTTTATTTTCTTTTAACATCTTTGGAATATAAGACGATACAGGTTAATAACGTCGTTGTGCACGAATAATATTGAAGATGCATCATTCAACATATGCATATAATACGCACTATAATGTAAATATATATTCCTCCAGAAAAAGATCATCTTGGAACGGGAGAGACAGAGGAGGAGGGAGCACATGGATCGAGAGGACTGAAGAAATTTCTCAAGGACTCGGCCTGAAGTAATGTGTTAAACAGTTCCAGGATGAGTTCCAACGTGGGGAAAGGAAGGTGAGGTTTTAGTGGGTTTGAATCCCACATAACCCGGAGTGCGGTCCCTCTTGGGTATCTTACGAGATCCGATTTCCTCACCTGCCCACATAAAAAAAAAAAAAAAAATGAAAAAAAAAAAAAAAAAAGGTACATATATTTGTATTATGGATTATCTTAATAATTATTTACTTTGTATTATCGGTCTGGATGTTTGCGATAGTAGCTGTTTATGTTTCCTTACCTAAGTGGTGTGTTGAATGGGAAGTTGATACGTTGTATAATACACTAGACGTTCTTCGCTCCTCTTCAAATATTTACAGTTTCAACTAACAAAAGTTCAATGCGAGGAACTATGTAAAAATATGATTACGCTCTACAAGCTTTTGAGGATAAACAATCTTCTGAATGTCAATATTATCGTAATCTGAGGCTCCACATTTGAATTGCGTTTGTACAGCGGGTAATGTTTGTTCGTATTACTCCTCTAGAGCCTATAACTGACTAAACTGGGTGTATATTGCTCCTTGACGGCCCTTCAGAAGGCTTAACAAAGGTATTTGAACAAGAGCTCACCTAACGGTTTGTGACGCGAATCATACACCACTACAATGAAGACCTAAGATTTAAATTAATTGTTCTCAAACAACAATTTGGTGCATGAGGTTCTCCTTAATACCTTCGCTTTTCAGACTTCATTAAACAAATTCAACACTTGAGACAATAAGTGCTGCATGAACACAATACTGTACACTAAGAATGGCGATTAACCTAAGGTAATAGGATGATGTTACAAGAATCTGTAATAGTAGTTAATAACCCTCGAACGGAAAAATAATAAAATTAGTCCTTCACCGTTCATTGGAAGGACTAGGTGTTATTTCAGCACTTTCATCAAAAACGTATTTTTTGCGTTTGTATTTATAGGTTACTAGATGGATTACCTGTCGTTGCCCGGGTTTAGGGCAGAAAGTAGGTGAAGGAATATTTCTATCGCCTGACGACTGGACCTCAGTGGAATTTTTCCAACCCTAGTTTGCTTTGCTCTGGCGTATCTGTTGCCCCGCATCTAGACGCCCTTATTCGCATTTTTTCAACGCGATCCTAGCTGTCAAAATTGGTGTTCTGAATCTCCACGCCATGCTTGATAAATTTTATTACTCTCCAATTTTAAAAGAGATTCATTCGTTGGCTAGAACTGTAAACGATACGGTTGGCTTAATTACTATAGGTAGATTTCCCCAACGTTTTAGCATATTTCCAGAGGAACTGAAGCTAGTTAAGAGGGTACAAAATTTTTATAAGTAAAATTTTGAAAAGTTGAACCACAGAAAATCACTTTGGGACATTTTGAAACGAATTCTGCATTTTGACTTTGTTTTTACTGTAATGTTATGGTAGCTGAGCACAGTAGTTCCGCACTTTGGAATATAATAGTCCACGTGTCCCAGAGAGGCTCAGTTTCAAATTTCAGCATCGTAGCCCTATTAGAAAAGAAATTCGCAGTTAACGATCAAGTCAACTGCTTATCAGGTCGTTCATCGATCGATCGAAACCCTGCATTGATCAGGAGTGTGATGCCAATTGTAGTGTGCTATGCTTGCTGTAGAATTAACAGTATACACCAAACATCAAAGTTGGGAACAGGGTTCACAAAACCACAAGTTTGACTGGTGAAAATAGGGATCTCTATTAACAGTTCTACAACCGGAATAAGAATGCCACTGTATCGGCCCAAAAATATTTAATACCTCGACAGGAGTTCGAACTCGCGTCGTCACAACTACGAGAAATTATTATTAATTTCCCGGAGTTGCGACACTCTAACGATCAGAGCTATGAGGCCAGGGTGACCAAAGCTTTCCGACTGTGAGAGTTATTTTCCTGGAGCGTAACATTTCCCCGGAGTCAAATACCAGCCGTCTCGGCTGGTTTGGGGCCGGACGAATGACGAAGTGTAGCTGCAGGCCGCTGGCTCAGCAGATGCTCGCTGGAACAACTCAGCAGTCGAGCGAGGTCATTGTCACGGTGTGTTTTGACTCAAGTGGGTGAGGAAATGAAAGGCATAACAACAGGAAATGTGATGTTTACAGTCTGTTGGCTCGAGAAGGATTTAATTAATTATTGTTTCGTATGATTTTGGGTCCTATTTCGACCGCGCCACTGTAACGGGCTAAAAATATTTGCTACCTCAACAGGAGTTCGAACTCGCGTCGTCACAACTACGAGAAATTACGGGAAATTCTTCGGAGTTGCGACACTCTAACGATCGGAACTATGAGGCCAGGGTGACCAAACCTCTTCGACTGTGAGAGTTATTTTCCTGGAGCGTAACACAATCATTTACATACATTTTGGAGGGGTTCGTCATCACTAGCATGTCGAGTAGAAGGGGCGAGCGCCTTCGATGTAAGAATATCATCATCAGGTGGTAGAAAAAGTATTGAAATCAGTCAGTCTGTATGTCGCTTTAGATAGTGATATCAGTGAAGAGGAGGAGAGGTGGTGGTTGAGAGGCTGAGAGGAGGGGAAAGGAAAGATATGTTAATGATGATTTTACTATTAATACTAGTGGGAATAAGCCTTTAGATGTAACACTAGACTGATGCTTGACTAAATCTGATTGACTATGCGGGGTGATTATAACACAGTCACTCAAGTGTTTCCCATCATAGCTATAGGACATGGGCCTTCTCAGGCAAAGACGTAAGTCATTAGTCCCCCCGACTGGCTCGGGCTCCCATTATTGAATCTGTTCCCATCAAAGGTACCAGGTAGTTTTCCAAAAAATTTCCTTCTCATTCGTTTTAATTAATTGCGTGTATTAGTTAAGAGAGACTGCTGTACGACTAAGGCTGCTTTTGTTTCTCATTTTTCCACAATACACAATTGTGAACCATAATTGCACGTAATTTTATTTTTTTTCTCAAACACAGCAAGCTATTCAGCTTGAGTCACTGCCCATCTGTGTTAGTGTCTATGTTCGTTATGTCGTATATTTTCAAAGATCTTGGAAGAGCTGGGAGTAAAAAACTTATAGTAATTAAAACATGTTCAGGTAGGTACCAGTGTGGAGGTTCCTTAAGCCATGGTGGTTTTAAGGTTGAGTGTTGGTGATGTGGCTAGTATAAAGAATAACTTGGGAAGTCTAGGAGTAGCTTGATGAATTGTGGGTACAGTTTCGCAAACTCCTCTCTCTATCCTCGACAAAAATATTTCGTGTGCCCACTGTCTTTCTCCAAAGAAAACGGACGTTCAATATGTTAGCAAAACTTGTACTTATGCCAAAAGTTGGTTAAATCGCGCAGGTTGATGGTCATTAACGGTCGGTAGATGAAGAAATAGCCACCACTTGCTCATTGAGAACATTTCTTCTTATTATCCCTCTAAAAGAAGAGCTATTTTGTATAGGTAGCTTTGTTGCATAATTTTGAGTAGTTTCAGTGCTGTTAAAAACCTTGCTTGATCGTAGACTCACGGTGATCTGCACAGGCGGAGTGAATGGGTCACACCTTCACTTGATGGTGATTTGACTATGTCCTGATCGTCCCACGACTGTTCGTGTGAATCCGCCTAAGTATTAACTTCAATCTAAGTATAGTAACTTAGTGAGTATGCTCACACATGTGAAAAATAAACTGGGAAATAGCAACTTACATCCAACAAATTACAGTTCTGCCAACAAATTAACGTTCGTACATTCATCTTCAGGTAATTTGATAAGTAATGCTGATACCTCATTAGAGCTGGGATTGTGTGTATACCTTAATTACTGAAATTAGGTGAAGAGAGTGCAACTACTCGGGACCTATTGTGGTCGAATATCAGTTCCCGATTTTTTTCAAGAGGTGGTTAGGTGATGGCCTGTATTTTACTACTGAGGGTTTAATGAACTGTGTTGTGATTTGAATAATGCACTAAGTGAGTAATTTTGAATATAGTTGATTTAGATTGAACTGACTAAAACTGATGCGTGAACATATCTTCTCAACCTTGACTAACGACTTATCACAGCTAGGTAGAGAGACTTGAGAAATTCGCATCTTTTGGATGCTGGTTAGAAACTTTTAGCCGAAGCTCTTGGAAGATGTATTTACCCAAAGTTACACTATCCGGAACTAAATGAAAGAATCCGATACTGTGCTGTCGGTAAGTATAGGTATAAATAGGAAATGTAGGTAGGAGCTATGAGGAACGACAAAGAGTTTACGATTTTTAATAGTGCTCGTAGATCTGCTTACAGAGTTTTTTATTTATTTTAGAATTGTTACCTGCATAGTCTTAATACCCTGACCCCCTTTTGGTCAGGTGGTGTTTAATGTACTTTTTCTAGGCATCTGCAGAAAGCTCCGTCTGCTATTGAGTTTATTGTTGGAAAAGAACAGTTACATAAATTCACATTTGTCAAGTACTCTTCTACCGTATATTGTCGACTTTGAAGATACCAGCCCAGCCACATTTTCTTAAGTTCTTGAAATGGCCGAATTTGGTAGCTTGAGCAGGGTTGAATTATGTTCCATAATTTATTTCTCGGTAATTGAATTCGAAACGTTCCAGCGGGCCATTTCCGAAGGAATTACGGTTCAAAGGGTCCAGAGAAGGACCTCTAAATAACGCCATGATAAATGAACATTTCTATTAGACGATTAATACTTTTTGATGTTTTCCCCTCTTAAAATCCGATCGTATTCCTAATTGATTCCCTTCTGCCTAAATGTTTCTTTTCATGGGCTATATCCCCAAATTTATAATACTTCGGCTTGTTCCCATTTTTGATTTATTATTTACAATAATGAACCTTTTCAAACGACCAAGAAAAATAAATTTAACACCCCCTGAACATTTTTTGGTTTACGTTTCAAGATGCGTAGAATCCAAAAATCGAATTAAAAAAAAAAAAATAAAAATAAAAAAAAAAATCTGTCCATCCACCGTCGATAATAATCCTATCACAATCCTATCATTATTAGCTATTGCGCATGCCCAATTATGAATTGCTTCTGAAAACGTATTTAATTTCAACAATTTTCATCTGATTTTGATGAAATTTTCAGGAAATGTGCGGGTTAGGCTGTACCTAAATGATCCACTATTAATTCCATATTTCTCAAATCATTACTCCGTTTTCCGCATGCGCAAACGTAAATTCCTTCAAGCATAATTTTTACGCCCTTGTCGTCTAATCCTGTTCATATTTGGTGCATAGTTTGGGGCAATTCGGTTTAATTACTCCATGGTAATTTCAACATGACTACATCATTAGCTCGTTAATTAATAATTAATTAATTAATAATTAACATAATTACATTACCTTGTGCGCATGCGCGAATGTGTACTCCAAGTAACAAGGTCTTGTTTTCATCAGATTTTGATAACATTTTCTGGGAATTTGTAGGTTAGGGTGTAAATTTTTACCTACCAATTTCGTTTTCTCAAATCATCATCACATTCTGCGCATGCGCTAACGTAAATTACTTCAAGCATCATTTCCCCGTTATTTTAAACATTTCTACTGTGAAGCGTAAAATTGCGGGGTCTTGGAACTGTAAAAGTGTGGACCCTTCTCAAAGGCACGATCCGCCATGTTCTGATCATGTATTACTACATACGGGGTTTAATAATTATAGACCATTGATCTGCGTAGAAAGGCTATCTAGCACAAAAATAATATACTATTGTGTAATAATTTGCAGCGTTTCTAAAGTCACAGAAGATGATAACTTATTACTCAAAGTGTGCATAAAGGATAACCTATTAGTCAAAGTCTGCAATGAGGGTTATTCTTCCCGGTTGTTCCATTCTTTTGTTGAAATTTAATAACTCAATTACTGTTTAAAATGGCATTTCCTGAACTAGATCCTCTGCAAATCAATCCTGTTTGTAATATCTACATTAATATTCCATATTGCAAATGTATCTATTTACCAAGGAAGCTAATTAGCTTTGTGGTTCGAAGATTGGAACTCATACATTTTCCGCCAACTATTATCCGAGGAAGATATTCTTTCATAGCAGCATAAATTGCACAAGGCATTATTATTGCACTCAGACTCTATTAAGTCCGTAAGAGTCTATTTAGGATATTAAGGATCATAATTAACTATTACATATTTATTATGTTATTGTATTATGATAACTAACTATTATTTTACATTAATTAAGTATAGTTATTTAGCATTAATGGTATTAAGTACATTATAGTGTAAAGGGTAGTAAGTATCCAAGTCTATTAAAGGTATACGGAGCTGTCACACTCCGAGTTATACTGTCGAGTTTGATGATGAGCTCAGCCACTTCATCTTGAATTTGTCATGAAGTAATGTTATACCTTTAGTTAAGACGATTGGGGAAGTATTTTTCGAGAGTTTTCTGTTAATAACTACGAGAATTCGTTTGAGCAATCATCTCATACTTAGATCGGATATATATCGGCTTTTGAATCACAGTGTGAAGAGTCTGGACTTGACGGCGAAGTGCCGGAAGGCATCAATGCTAGGGTGGGTATGCGGGAATCGAGGTGACCTGCTGCAACTCAATGGTCGACCGCACTCTTCTGATGATAGGGATGGTATAAGCCAGCATAAATTAAAAAAGTAATTAATACTATACCTAAGTAAATTAATGATGTAAATTATCAAAGTGATGAAGTGTAATAAAAGCTAGAATAAAAGATAAGGAAAAATTATATGCGGACCTCTGACAGACGGGCATAGCCCATAGTCATATCATGTATTTTGTTTCATAATGATGTATATACGTTCAATATGTTAAATACATGTATTTTATTCTTCTTCTTCTTCTTCATCTCATACTTACTGACCGAATCGTTTTGTTAATTCCCACTGATCAACTGCTGCTAGAAAAGTTATGTAGGTAACATGTTAGTCGCGTGAAAATAATGAAGTAGTCAACGTTACCTAATTGGGAATAAGGAAGGAAAATCCCCTAACTATGTGAATAGGAGACCTATATACGTATATACTAATCTCCACAGGAAAGTATCTCCTATGCTAAAGTATAGAAAGTAACCGTATGCACATCTGTAAAGTGAGAAAGGTGATCTAAGCAGACAAAGTTGATAGATAAGTACCTACCTTCTTGTTTATGATGAGGACAGCTACGAGGTGAAACTTCTAACAATTATATATAATCCATACTTCCCAACTGAAACACAAACTTGATTTTCACGTTTGAGAACCACCGCGAGAATTCTTTTGAATTGCATCATGGTGGCTTCTTCTTCTTGTTTCATATGCTCCTCTCCTTTACCGTCCTGTTCGCGCCGAAGTTCGCAAAGGTCTCTGATGTTTTGTTTTTACAATGTCACCTTTTTTTTGAAGGTTGATATTCTCATACTTTTCACCCTTTACGTCCTTGTCTTTGAGCGCTGTCCGCACAAAGGTGCATTCAGCATGCCTGGTCTCTCGTTTCTCTGTTATCTCCCCGATGACTGTCCCGAGGGTAAAACACTCCGTCTTCAATGTGATGTTGTTCCGTAGCTGCGTCCGCATTGTGCACACTATGAAAGTGTAGTGTGCTCAGCTGAATCATTCTTCGTCCGTCAACTTTCAACATTGAAAAAAAGGAGGCACTGCTTCAAATAAAACCTATTGAGAAGTAATGCATTCATTACAGGGAAGTCCCTACGAATGGATTTTACACAATTTTGGTGAAAGTTAAAATAAGAGAAAAAAAAAATATATATATAATGACCTCTCGAAAATACCCTCCTCCCTCCACTAACCCCCCCCGTACAGACAAGAAATTACC
The DNA here is from genome assembly GCA_030762985.1 of Adelphocoris suturalis. Taxonomy (NCBI): domain Eukaryota; kingdom Metazoa; phylum Arthropoda; class Insecta; order Hemiptera; family Miridae; genus Adelphocoris; species Adelphocoris suturalis. Next base: position 58,165,856 of record CM061044.1, read on the forward strand.
ATCATGAAAATTTCTAGATGAAATTTGAAACTCCAGCAATCTTTTCCAAAACTAGACCAAATTCATAATTGAACAAAAAAATGAACACGAAAATCTGACAAGAATCATTCATACATCATGATTTACCTACTACTATAACCACTCCATTCGCCCCCTTCCATAATGAAATTTGAAATTTGGAATTCCTGACATACGATCCAAAACTATATCGAATTCGTAATGGAACAAAATAGGAATCACGGAAATTTCGGTTGAGATTTTTGTAGCTTAGGCAGCGCTTGAAAGAATTGAATTTTTCCCTCCATCACCCCCCCTTCCCCCTAAAACTGCTATGGTGCGCTTCTACAATTACTATAACCAAGATTAACTTTTCAACCAAGTGACAACAAAACAAGCGGCATTGTTTACTATATCAATTTATAACATAAATAAATATAAAAATACCACATGAATAGAAGAAAAAGTACGAAAGAAATGCGTGATAAATCGAGTGCTTTCCAACGAGAAAGATTTTTGTCCGGTGAAAACTAAAGAAGTTTCATTTCCCCCGAAACGGCTTGGTTGAACGTGAAATTCAAAAGAAATTTTGTGACACATCTGAGTAACGTTTTTCGCTAGTTAGTCCAAAGCTAAAGCATGTTCCATGCTAAAAAGTATATTGAGAGCATATTATAATAATCATATATACAGGTAGAATGATTACGAGTTTTGAGTTCATTGAGCACGTCCAACTATTCATTTTCCAAATAAAACTTCTCCTTAATTCAAAAATACCTTCACTGGCTAATATTTTATTGATAGTGCAACTATGCACTACAGTATAGTTCAACCGCAGTGAACGAGTTTAATGAAATTAAAAACTCATTCAACTTGGTATTCGATGCTGAGAGGACATTTGTGATAAGAGGGTGTTGATAAAATCGGCCTGCATGAAATAAGCCATTTATATGCAGCTGGGTGTTCTCACGACTCAATCTCACGCCGTTCGCTTTAATTTTAATGGATGTGGTCATTCTTTTCTGCGGCCCTGGTTCCGATCGATTCCTACATCTGGCGTCGAGTTTTATCAGTAACAGGAGCCTTTGACCCGTCTACTGCCCCTGGGCGTTTTCCCAATGAAGCAGTTCTAATTTGAGGAACAAAATCGTCAACCCATTAGCGGCCGCTGAGTTTGTATTATACTGAGAATGATAACAATATCGAGTTTCGAGAGAAAAACAATAAATCCGACGACTGTTTGCGGTGAGATTTCTGGTAAGCGCTAATTAGCGAGTACTAAGTGGTTAAAACCTTCGGTAACGATCTCATAAAATATTGTGGGATTTTATAATCCACAAATTGAATTCATGCCAGTATGTGGAATTGTAGAGAATGGAACTCATTATCGAGTGTTCATACATCTGATGATAATTCAAGTAATGTTTTCAAAAGGGATAATGGAATTGGGATTCAATCACCCTAATTTCAAACGTAATTGAAAAGATATTTATGACACTAAAAGTTATGTTTAATAAACCTAATCGATACCAACAGATCAGCTATTCAAAGACCTTCAAATAGACACGATTCATCATCTGTACGTTAAAAATAAGATCAAATTTATCGAAACAGAAAAAAGCACTTTCTTTATAGACGTTAGGGAAAGAAATAATAAACAATACAGACTCATGCTGCCTAAAGTTATTAATAAATATGCAGAAATGACAACTAAATATCGAGGAATGCAACTAATTAATAACAAATACGAAAAAATTACTGAAATGCTTAATATAAATAACGAAACTTATCAAGAAAAGAAATTGATAAACTCATATCTGGAAACAAAATTGAATATTTCATAATAAATTAAAAACTAAAAGAAAACATGTCTCCTAATAATTAGAATAATAAACAGAAGATGAAATCAAATCAATAAACAAGATAGTTTTTGTTTTCTCTATATACTTTCTCATTTATTGTTAAGCATATATTACAACGATATATTCACTAAAAAAGGAAAAAATCGATAAAAAAAATAATTTTATAATTTCGGGTCTGATCAACTCCGTGCTGGGACACAGTTTTTACTATCCAGCACGGTCATCACATTCACTAGAAATTACCTCACCTATCTATTTATATTTTAAGTACTAAGTATTATATATATATACAAGAAACAATTCATTTATTTATTTTTATCATCTCTGAATATGTACTTTATTTGCACTGTTGATGATGACAATAAACATTATTATTATTATATCATGAATAGAATAATTTTCTCCAAGACTGAATTTCATCCACATAAAAAAATCACAAATTAACAGAGTTCTACCTTATTACGGAAGTGCGAATCCTCCGGTTGGGGTATGCGGGTCCAGACGCAGTCTAAAACTGTTAAGCGAATTAAGATAACAACGAATGTGTGTACCCCAAGTCTCGACGCGTTGTTTAGCAAATGAGCATAAGTTATCGCCCCATAGCTCACCCAGTCCAAGGCCTGTATTTGTTTGTAGTTGATGCTGGTCTACAAATCACGTTCTGCGTTTTCTCTCTCTCTTTTCCATTTCCCTTTTCTGCAGAAGTGAAAAAGTAGGGCTGGAACGGTCCCCCATAGGTCGCAACAGTTCCCCTCGTTTTTCGGTCCGCAAGGTTTCTTTCAACCCTCGCGAAATAATCATCGCGCTTGCCGCGTCCTTTTTCATGAACGCTAATATGTATTCCAGTCTTAACTTTTTGCTAGTCAGCTGAGGATAAAATTCACTGAAAGTTTAATTTTATGCACTTTCCAACTATTTCAGCAGCTGTACGCTAAATTTCTTCGTAATTCGGTTTGAAAGCGAATTAATGAAAGAAATCATGAAACGTTTTGTATACCGTCATTGAAGTAAGTACCTATCAATATTAATGACTATATTAGAATATTATTCGTTATTTATTGTGAATGCAGGTGCAGCTCTCACTTTAAAAGCTTGAATTCGGTTTTCAGCATGAAGAGCAAGTGATGAGCATAATTCGATTTATCTCGAGGAGAACATTTTTGATTTCTCTCCTTGGGTTATTAACGTGGGCATTTTTGCTGACCCCGAGATAATTGTTTTATCGTATACGAGATGAATTTATTTACATCACATTTTGCCAGCCCTTATTTTTGCCTAAGACTACTCCGCCCGTTACCTCTAGAAGGAGGTTACCTCCTAATGCGTCTAGAGATTAAGTGGTTGTAAAATCGAAACAGTGTAACGCATTAACTAATATAAGTCGAGTCAAATTCATATAAATCCACTACAATAAGTAAAATGGAATTCTGACTTTGCGAAATCGGGTTTATTATAACTCTTGTAGGATGGACGAGTGAAGCGTTGTTGGTAGGTGAATAATTTTATCTCATCCTACCTACATAAATATCGTTATACCTACTTAGATTATCGAAAATGTTTTGCTTTTGAGTCTATCTGTAGGTAGGGGAAGCACCATTTTCACTTTTGGGGTATGACAAATTTGTTACCACCAAAACAAAAATTGCCACTCGTATTTTACGTAGACCATGTTGAACAACTTTCGTTCCGTCTCTCTCTCTCTCTCTCTCTCTCTCTGTGCGCGCGCATGCAAGCGTTTGTGTGTATATCGTGTGTCCGCAAATCCTTAGATCCGCTCAATTTCTATAATTTTCAGCGAGAATTGACGAAATTTGTGATAATGACGAAATTTTCCGAGAATGTGCGAGTTAGGGCCCTCTACCAGTTTCATTGTTCCCAAATCAATACATCACTCTGCGCACGTGTCATATTTACTATGACAGCCTCACGAAGTTATAATGAACACCTAGATAGGTCATTTTGCAAACTTTGCGCCATCCAGACTTTTCCGAAACTACTGGACCAAAGTTTATGGGACTCGGGTGAAAATAACATATTACATAGGCTCTTTTTGTTCTAAAACCAAGGCATATATTTTGATGAACCTAAAGGTTAGAATTTACGGTCTAAAATATTGACATCTCGATAACTTCCGAAATAAGAATGTAAGTGGGTTTTGTGGATAGGTAGAGGGGTATTTCGAGTTGTTCAGATAGGGGTTTTACAAGGGGGTGCTACTATGTAGGTGCTACAAAAAGAGATAACAGTGGTTATTTGAAAATTAACTTGGACAACTAGGATCCCTACTGGTAGATGGGGGGTACATTTTTCCCTATGAGGTTGGCCAGCCTACGCAGTGAGTCCCCTCCCTGCCACCCCTGTTTTGAGACAAGCAGTTGAAGATCACCAAGTTGAACGCGCAAATCGCTCCCGTGAACGTGCCCAAATTATCTCGTTCGAAAACCGAAGCCGCCTCCAAAGAAGTGCAGTTTCGCCCCCCAACCCCCTCTGGTGAGAGGCAACCTCTTCCGTTAGGAAGGGAACGCGTTAATATAAACATACGGTCCACTAATACGAATACCTTTTATACGCATTCCAGATATTGGCACATTATTTGTCAACCTGGAGTCCTAGTATTATCGAACAGCAATGGAAATCTAGTGTCCCACCACTGCCACCATTTATGAAAGTGGATTTTGGGGAAAAAGGTTTCTCGAATCGCTGAGAACTTGGTCCTATCGAGGGGTTCATTGCAAGGGGGATGTTCTGAAGGGACTCTAAGCAATGTGGAAGGATAACTTCAGAGCAATCCCAATGTTTCTGACAACCAAACCCAATGTTCCTTGCCACTAAGAGTGAGAATGAATTGGCCAGACATACTGGAGTTTAGGGCTGATTGCTAGGGAAATTGCCACCAAACCACTCACGTGGGACGAATATGAGGTAAGCTGGTATGTGTAGGTCGAATTTCCGAACCAATGCTATCGCTTTGTCAGTAAAGTGTAAACGCGTAGTCGTACCAGGTGCTTGCTATATCAATCAAACTAGAAATAAGTTAGCTAGAGTGGTAATCGTTGTTCAATATGGAAGTTACTTAACGGGTTTAAATTGAGAGTTGCTGAAAACCTGACGCTATGGTAGTTAGAGCGGGGAGCTAACGGGAGGGAGGGGGGGGGGGGCTTCAGTAGTTAGAAGGGAACAAATGTATATGTGTACAGTGAATTGCTGACTATTAGCAATAGCAATTTTTTGTTACTTACCGATATTATTGGCAATCAGGAGCCAAGACCATGAGATTAAACGTTACTCGTGGGTTGAAAATGTTACTTTCAAATACTCTACTTAGTCGTGACTTGAAGACTCTTACTTTTGTCCTAACGTTTTCATGCCAAACACTGAAGGTGATTGCTCAATAGAAGAGGACCCAAATCACTTAATGAATCAGAAAGCCTGATCATGCTAGAACCAAGAGGAGGTTAGGGTAGTTGCTGAAGGAAAGAGTGCTTATTTTAATACAAAATTATTTTCTTTCAATGGAAAATTGTTGATCATGACTAAATGCCTTATACTAGGCACTTCTACCATGTTACGGTGAATAAATTGAATTGGTGTAAAAAGTTGCTACTTCTGAAAGAGGTTTCATTACCCAAAACAAGATTACTAATTTCTGTCAAATTACGTTACTTTTGATGAATAAGTCACTGTCCCAGATTTGGATGAATTGCATAACAGTTGAGAATTCGTAGCTTCATAAAAAACCAGGTGTGCTAAAGAACACACGAGAGAAGTGTAAACTTCTATGACGATTTTTGGTTGCCGAAAAAATCTTGTAAAGACCAATGTCAAAGTATACAACATTTTTATTCAAACATTATTAAACTTTTCTTACACATAAACTAGTCACAACATTGTTTCTATATTTTCTGTTTACATTATTATTTTATTCTTTATTTATTAACCGTCAACAATATTACAATTGTTATTACAACTATCATTATTACAATCATCTGACGAATCTAGAAAAGAAATTATTGGCTCATGGTAACTGAAATAAGAGATAAATGTTCTTGACTCAATTTTGTGTAGGTAATTTTCTGTTATGGTGATCGTCTACAATTACTATAAGCAAGATTAACTTCTCAACCAAGTGACAACAAAACAAGCGGCATTGTTTACTATATCCATTTATAACATAAATAAATATAAAACTGCGACGTGAATAGAAGAACAAGTACGAAAGAAATGCGTGATAAATCGAGAGCTTTCCAACGAGTGGAGAACGATTTTTGTCCAGTGAAAATTAAAGAAGTTTCATTTCCCCAGCAACGGCTTGGTTATCAAAACAGCGTGACGGAAAAAAACGTGACGGTAAAATCGTATTCACACCCCGCTAAATTTTTCGACGTGGTGCGCCTATAGAAGTTTACACTTCAAAATGGTCAAGTTATTGGAAGATAGGTAGTTGCTTCATATAAGATACTTCGTTACCTTCACATGAAAGTTGCTTTTATGTGTATACAGTAGTTTCATCAATTCTAATTACTGTTAATCATCAATAAATAAAAATATCGCTTCTGTAATGGTGAAATATAAACAAGGTTTTTTACCCAATGTAATTGATCCAAAGCAACGGAAAGGTGTTGCTATGATGAGCGGAAATCTACTAAAGCTACTCGACTGATCTTCCTATTTTACAGTTTTAGGTCAAAAGAATAACTTTACCCACATTTTTTATGATCATTACAAAAGGTAGATAGTAGATATTAAAAAGTAGGTAACAACAAACTACTAAAAGGATGGCGCCAGTTTCCTCGTGTTAACACCGCATGCGGGTCTCTTTCGACCCCTCGAAATTAACGCCGTTACCGCGCTTCTCTTCGTGAACGCTAAAATGTAAGTTTCCACTTAAAGCCGTTCCCCCCCACTCATACACACTCTCACTCTCTCTCACTCACATGGGACCATTTTCGGAGTTTCCTCGTGGGGAAAGTTGGCGTGGAAATACTCGTGTTTATGAAAACATTTACCGCCTCGCTATTCAGAGCTTTTCCCTACGAGCTGGTAGGTAATGGATTGAATCTCGTCTTCTGAGTACCTACATATCAAAGTTTCACTCCTCGCTCTCACGTTAGACAATGCGAGGATGTGAGAATAGTTACAACTCCATGTGTTCTAATCTATTAATATGTTATGCATAACAATATATTATGGGTAATATATATTATTACGTAACTATAGCTACTATACGGTTATCCTTCACGATAAACTCAAATCCCAGCCGAATGATTGATTCTATTCGCCGCACATACCTACTTCACGTAAGCCTTCCTTCAGAGTAACGAAGAGCTATTACTCAAAGAAGTAATGAAAATAAATTAGGAGTGCCTGTTTGAAGACGCGTTACTACGAAATCCCGCTGAACGATTGATAGCTCCTTGATAGGATTAAGCCTGCTTCTCATTTGGGGGGGGGGGGGGGGGGGGGTTCGGAGTTTGATCTAGGAGGTTAATGGAGGTAGGAATATAGGTAACAGTAACAGTTTATAGAAATCAATCTAATTGGATTTTAAGTCGATATGTCAAAGTCGCGAAGACTCAATAAATTCAGCAAGTTGTATGACCGCCTTACACATATAATATGCGTGGTAAGTGCGTGTAGTTCGAGCGTGCCACGCTAGTTAAATTTTAATCCTAACATTAGAAAACCCTATTGCTGGGCTTTAGGAAAATTTCTGGCATCATACGAACTTTTATGGCCTGAAGTCGCTGGTGACACCATGCGTTATCAACGGCGGCTCGCGTTTTTTGGGCTGGGCCAAGATGAGCACAAAGTAGCAGAAATGTTGGTCTCTGAGTGTAAATAACACACAGTCCTGCGATTTATGATCTACTTCCCTGCCAACAACGTTGGACTGTTTTTATAAATCCCCGCCGTGGAGACCGACCCATACTTGGAAGCATGGGCGCCGACTTCATAAGAGATGGTGGGGCCCGGGCCCCACCAATAATGAGAGTGGTGGGGCTGTGCTCCATCAATATTTTTCTTGCTGAAAATCTTAAAATTTTAATGGTATAACTCTACACATCCCCAGAGTAGGCAGCAATGTGGCTGATAAATAGGCCAGTTGCCCTTGCTGTTTGTTTATGCGGGGAAGCTTGGCGGGGTGGCGACGCCGTTGAAGAAGTATGTGTTTCTGCCATGACAACTGGATCAAATAAAACCCAGAAAATTCAAAAACAACGAAATATTTATCTTTCTTCAATGCGTGATGTGAAGAAGTTTCTTGTAGAAGATAAAAGTGTGAAAGACCTTCTACCTGAAGTGACCAAATTAATTAAGCTTCTGAGAACTGTCCCAATAACCACTGCAACGGCAGAGAGGTCTTTTAGCTGTCTTCGACGTCCCAAGAATTACTTGCGGTCAACAATGGGATAGGAGAGACTAAACTATACAGCCATTCTTAACTGTCATCAAGAAGTTCTAGATAGTTGGGACATGAGGCCCCTCGTTAACGAGTTTGTTAATAAAAATAATATTAGAAAAGCAAGTATTGCTTTGTTTTAGCAACAATTTAAATAAGCTTACTGCTTTTGTTAATATTTCTTCATGTATTTTTTTCATATGTCAGAAATATTTAATTTAAATGTTAATGTACGGTAATTAGCTTAAAAAAATCTGAAGTTGAATCAAAATTTTTTAACCTTTTAACTCTCATATTTCAGAAATATTTTACTTCGATGTACACCCTCAGAACGTTACTTATGTGAACGTGATTCATTTATATAAATTTATTTCTAAGTTAAAAGTATTATTATCATTGTTAATTACGGTTTTTTCCTTTCATAAAATATAGTGTTAGGCTACTTGAATGTTTTTTATGTGCCTTCATCCTAATCAGGCCAACATTCAGTTATTTTCAAACAAAACATCAATTTTTTGTAATTAGCTAAACAATCATAAGTTAAGTTTAGTCAAAATTGTTTTACGCACTTTTCACTCTTATTTTGTCATACATTAAAGTAGAAGTTATATTAATTATAAATAAAATAAATTTTTTAGACCATGATACTTTGGTGTTTCATTTATTCATTGTACTCATTGTTTGGTGTATCATTGAACTTTATACCTGTTTTGATTTATTAACGTTGTTTATTACTCATCACAAATAAAAAAAGAAGCTGTTTAGCAAATTTACTTTACTTTCAGGATAGAATAGTGTGGCCCAAAAATGGCTACTTTTAGCATGAAATTCGTCAAATCACATACCCCCTCCCCCCCCGCCTTGTCAAGCCCCACCAAAGTTTTGGACAAGTCGGCGCCCATGCTTGGAAGGGTTGACCACTAAACCACACCTGGCTACCTGCTCAGCAAAGGCATTGAGAGGGATCTGCAAGCCCTCACGGGTTTCTGTGAGTAGGATGACATCATCGGCAAACGCCAATGCACCTACTCGCATACCAGGGGCAAGGTCAAACCCTATTTCAGCTTGCAGCGTATCCAAGGCTGAATCCAAAACTAGGTTGAAGAGGAGTGGAGATAAATGATCCCCCTAGCCTGTCCCGTTCACAATCACAACATTCCCTGACAACTATCCTCCAGCTTTGAAGACCCCTTCGTGGTATAGACAGGTAAAAAATTAAATGGGTAGGTGGCCCTATACTACAAAGGCAATCAGTTAGAGCGAGATGACTTACAAGGTCAAAGGCCTTATCAACCTCCGGAGCGGCTTACAGAGCTACTTTTCCTGGAAAAAGTCCAGCTACATGGCAGTTTGGAGAACTCTTGTGTTCTCCACTGTACATTCCGCTGGCCCAAATGCTCTCTGGACGTCAACTACAACACTAGCTTCTTGGCTGGCAAGATGCCAGAGGTATGTTGAACATCACTGAATAAACTGAACTGATTGATTAAATATGTTTGGAAAACTCTAACTTGAATCAGAAACTACTTAAAATTTTCAAATCTGAATCATAACGGGTGTTTTGAGGGAGGGAGGGGTGTGGAATGGAGTTATCATAAAGAAGATCGGAGGAACAAACATCTAGGGCACGTTGGATCAACGTCTAGGCCTATCACCTAGGGTGAACCAACGCTAGCTTGGGGCCGCAGGGACGTCAACCCTGATTCAAATTCGTGTCTCTGTGCATCCACTCCTAGGTAATTAAAATTTGATAGTGATTGGTGTTGATTGAGGGTGGCTGATTGGATACCGGTGTATCATGAAATTCTCAGCCTATTTCCGTGAATTTGTTATTGTTCGACTTCAACGTAAAATGAGTTCATACTTTATTATGGTAGTGATGGATGGGGTGGGAGTAGGAGGAGGTTAGTTTTAGAGAGGTTAAATCCAGTAAAATCATGACCTCTTCTACGTTCCCTCCTTAATTATTTATACAACCCATAAACAGGGTCTGAACTTGATGTTATGCATGCATTATTTACCAATGTGTTGAATACTGTGCCATGGCTTAGGCGGGTGTGGCAACAGAGTGCCAGGTGTACCAAAGAGCACAAGGCATATATAGACCATAGGAGGTGAAGGTTAATAAAAAACGAAAATAAATTTCTATCAGAATTTAATGAAAGCTAACGTTCTGGAAATAATCAACCGATAAGAGGTCTTCGTCCAAGGCACTGCCAACCGCATACCTTACCATCACGTATAATTGAATTTTCCACTACTCTATAACAGTATCCCTGTTCTTTTGGTTTTTCTGGACACACTGGAAAAAAAAAAAAAAAAAGTTAAACAGACACTTTATTGTTTATATAAAGTATTGCCGTAATATGTACACAGGGTGGAAGAGGATGAATGTCGATGAATTTTTTCAGATAAACCATACCAAAATTGTAGAAAAACACCGCAAAAAAAGTGTCCTGTCTCACAATTGTTCGGGACGGGAGTAATGATTGTTGTGTTTTTACGATGAATCCCAACTTCACCATTCCACTGCCAAATCACAATTTCTCAACTCATGGCAATCTAATTTCCATTTTCTTCCTCACTTTTCGATTTACCATCACATTTTCGATTTACCACCAACGATTTTTCATAGATATTTAACACTATTTGGACTCCATTATTAAAAAACAAACTTTACCCAATTCTTTTAGAATTTGGAATTTAATAGAACATTTTTTTTAGTTGGCCAGTCCCTCAAAATAATACCACCCACGAAAATTTGATCATTTAATAATATTTCCACTTGAATATGTAGGGGAGGGTGGGGCACATCTTTGGCTTTGCAATATTTTAAGGGCGTTCCGAAAGCCAAGGGGGCAGGAAGTATTGCTAGGCAACCATGTGCATGGTCAGTTATCAAGCACCTACCGAGAACTCCCGCTTTGCACTATGGCTTTTTTTCGTTCATCGACTCTTTGAGTTGCTAATCATGCATGTAGCGAAATTCTGCTAACGCATTTGTCAATGATGATAAATAATGAATATGTACGCTAGTAGGTTTTTTTCCAACATTTTTCAGTTCTCAAGCGCCTACCGAGAACTCCCGCTTTGCACTTCGGCTTTTCAGCAAATTTTTTAAGAAAATTAAGCTATTGCTCTCACCTCAAAATTTTTAGAATGTGAGTTTTTGAAAACATTTTATGCAGAAATCCGTTTCAGGCTATTCTGAATCATATTCTGAAGTTTAACGCCTTTTTTTAGCGAATTTTTGAAGAAAATTAAGCTATTGCTCTCGCCTCAAAATTTGTAGAATGTGAATTTTTGAAAACATTTTATGCAGAAATCCGTTTCAGGCTATTCTGAATCATATTCTGAAGTTTAACGCATTTTTTTATGTATGTATGTATGTATATATGTATGTATGTATTTATCTAACCCTAAGGGGCTCTAGCTTGGAGGTCGCCCGCACTGCTGCTGACCTTGATTTTGTCAGGCAGCAGTTGCTGTGGTGCGATCGAGCAACTCCAACTGCTCCAAAACCCAGCTCATCTGCTGAGTTCGCTGCTGCTCTGCATGATTCAGTGGATGGTAAGGAACTACGACAGTGCTCTGAATCCCCAATTTCCTCTCAGTGGGTTGAATGGGCTTCAGAGGGCATTGGAGCCCGCGACTACCAACATTTTCATGCCGTCCGCGTGGCTACATTAGCCACAGCGGTGAGGTGTTCTAGAGGTAGTCGTGGGACAGTTGACACCCTCTGCCGTGCCTGTCGGGGTAAAAATGAGAACCTGTATCATGTGGTGCAGCAGTGTCCACGGACTCATGGTGGCCGCATTCTGCGTCATGATGCGGTTGCCAAGCAGATAGCAGGTGCTTTGTCATCCAACGGCTGGGATGTGGAAAGAGAGAGACTGTACCATATGCCGAGTGACCGGGGCAAGAAGCCAGATATCGTTGCCATCAAGCCCGATGGGTCTGCCGTAATCCTGGATGTCCAAGTTGTATCTGGCAGCATGGACATGGAGCAGACCTGGAGGGCTAAAATAAGTAAATATGATAGGAACGACCTGCGGCAAGCGATATCTGAGCTAAAAGGAGTGGCGCCTAATAACATCAGGGTCATGGCCGCGACCGTGTCGTGGCGCAGGATGTGGTGTGGGAAAAGTGCCACGGAGCTTCTCGAGTTGGGCATCTCGGCAGGAGTGCTCCGTGGTATCACCACCCGCGTCCTTCGGGGCTCTTACCTTAATTGGTGGTCATTCTATAGGGGCACTTCCTTTCATCCCTCTCTCCCTCCTCCATCTTCCTCAACTTCCCTAATCCCTAGAGCCGGCGTCGGGTAAACCTGGGCGTCCTCCCCACTTTTTAATTTAGTTTTTTCGTTTTTGCTTAATGGCGTGCCCCCTCCGTCTTTGAGGGGAGTTTTCTATTTAAAAAAAAAAAAAAAAAAAAAAAAAAAAAAAAAATTTATGTGTCATTCCAGACGATAACTGTCCGTAGAATTGTGCTAGAAACTTCAAATAAATTTCAAAATGCTAACGACACAAAACGAAAGTTCAAGTTTGTTGGCCAGCATGATCGGATTACATCTTCGGGTTGAAATTTTCAAAAATGTAGTCAAAAATGTCAAAATAGCCTGTTTTTTACGATTTGTTGTGCGAAATAATTTTTCAGCATACTATCATGTGGTATATTTGGAATCAGCGTAAAATTTCCTATACGAATATGTATCAAGTTTTCAAAAATTTCAAAGTTGAAAAATCCGTCAAAAATCGAAATAATGCCGTTCGCTAGTTGTAAAAATCGGTAATATTTGCATGAAACGTTTTCCAAATTCAGATTGAACTACTCTTATGGAAGTATCCCTGTATAAACAATCCTAGAACCCATGCTGTTTAAAACGTAGGTAGTAGGTGCTTGTTAAAAAAAAAAAAAAAAAAAAAAAAAATGTAATCACAACGGATGAGTTTACTCCGTGAAATATTCCGTCCTCCGATTCTCTCGGTCGCTCTCTTTAATGTTTTACGCTCAACTGTTTTAGGACTTGATGTAGCTTTAATACTGACTGTGCCTTAGAAAATATCAGCCATAAAATTATGAAGAAGTTCTATTTATGTACGTACTAGCACGCAGACCCGAAGCCTCGTTTCGCTCGGCCGTCAGTAACGTTAATCTCAAGGCCTCCCTCCACTTTTGTCTATCAAAATCATAAACTGAAATTTCTCTACACGATCAATAGCGACTGAAATGTCGAAGATTTCTTCAAAATTCTCTCATGGTGTCAGGCTGCATGACTGGACTTTTTTCGTTCTTCGGTTCTTTGAGTTGCTAATTATGCATGTAGCGAAATTCTGCTAACGCATTTGTCAATGATGATAACTAATGAATATGTACGCTAGAAGGTTGTTTTTCATCCAACGTTTCAATTTGAGAAATACCATGACTTTTTAATTTAAAAAAATATGATATAGAGGAAACTCAATGGTGGAACCTTGGTACATATAAGAATTCTGAATAAAACAGAGTTTTCAGATTGGAAATACCTCTTGTGGAGCTGAAAAAAATTGAAGAACTTTTGATGCGATAACTGCGCCATCTCTTATCTGCGAATCACACTAGAAGCCCTCCCCTTAGCCTTAACTGACACTCCTATGTAATTCCAAGAGAATGTTGTTAGGCACCACCATCTATTTTTCCTCGTCACTTACCGTAATGGATCATCAATGCACGGGTCATAAATAAGTAATTTAGAGTTTCTTTTTCTGAAGGTATATACAAATTTTGTTGAAATTATTGAAGCAGGGAGTACTTATTCCTGCATTTTTTTTCTCCGGCTATTATTCAATTCTGTCTTCTGTTTGAGCAATGCCTGCACCGTTCTCTGCTAACCTTAGTGACCTGCACCTTTCTTGTGCCCCTTTAGTAGAGACACAGCTCTGATTAGGTACAGACACTTAGGTTTGCACTTTAACCCACCCTGACAGAGTGTAAGGCTTGTTCCATTTTTTGGATAGGGTTTAACCAGCCTTTTCCGAAAATCTCCATAGTCCCGATAAATTGCGCCGTCACATGAACAAACAGGTGAAGAGAAAGAGCCTCAGAGGTGCTCCTTAGACTAACTTCGCGGTCAAATTTCTCATAAATCCTGATACCCCATAGGCTTATACAGGGTGTCTATAGCAACACTAAGACGAACTCAGGGAATTGATACTAGAGCTCATTTACGATCGAAAGTGCCTCGTAGAGATTTTTTTTACGCTTTGTTCTGGAGTTATTCAATTTTTAATATTTTTTTCGTGTTTTGTACCTTAAGACATTAAAACGGCTATAACCTCCCATGGAACCACTGTAAACTCAAAACTAAGAACACCGTTGGAAAGAACGTCAAGTTTCTTATAACCCTGTTATAAAATACCGTTTTTTAAATTTAGTTTTAATCGGCGAAATTAGGGAAAATATTTAAAATCGTCGTATTCCGATTTTCTGCTTCTAGTATTGGATTTTTTCGGCAAACGCTCTTTAGAAAACACTTCCTCAAACTGTCAGCTTAAGAATGGTTTAGTAAATTTTACTTTTACTTCGCTAATTGGGAGAAAAAAGTATGTTTGTATGTTGAAAAACAAGTTTTCTCCTATGAAATAGAGGGTTTTGTGAAAAATGACCCTAAAATGTAATTCGAGTTTCGGGCCAGTTTCTACGTATTTTTTCTCGCTGAATCGAATAGTAACACCTACAGATTCCCCCCACTCCGCTATAACAGAGTTTCACACTTTAACTAACTTGTTTTACCCTTAAAAATACATAATATTGAGTATAAAAAATGAACCAAAATTTCTTGAGTTGAAATGAACGTTGAAAAATTGAAACTATCAGATCAAGGGCAGACTGCTGACTGCAGTGTTATATTAGGTTATCCCCTGTAAGGTTACATAACTTGAATATAACAAACTCCATCTTATTCAGACCGAATGAAATTTCTCCTGTTTAAGTTAACACCGAATGAAATTGAAACTTTATCTTCCCTTCATTAGTACACGCCAGGTATGGCTTTATTTTACAGAATTCGGATGAAAACTAGGATCTAAGGTTCGTCCATGCTGAGAATGAGAACAGTCCATAAATTCCAGCATTGGGGAAAAACGCTTGATGGATTTATCGTTTTCGCAAGCGCAGTGGAAACTATTAATTTTTGCATGACGAAAGCTACCCTCAATCAAACGCACATATTCCATCGAAATCAAAAGCGGTCGAAATTATACATCAGCTACCAATGGTTGGTACGATCGTGATGAAATTTGTATGGGATAATTCAATCGTTTTTTCCCGACTACTATCCGAATTTGGTCAAGGTCGGACGACTAGGCCTCGAGATAATTGATCATCATTATGGTTGATGAATTACTCGAATGCGAATTAACAGGATGATATAGGTATATTGATTTGAGCGCAATGAAACTGATAGGTAACCATCCACGGCCTAACCCGCATGCTTCCTGATTATTTCGTCAAAGTTGATGGAGACTGTACAAATTAAACTCGCACACACAAAAAAACAAAGTTGTTCAGATCTAAAACGAAATGAACTTGAATTTCGATTTTGGCCAAAAACCAAACCGCCACCACCTATAGGTAGACTTGGAAGATATATGCATTTTTTTCAAACGCTTTCGTAATAGCGAGATGCGTCATTACACATATATAGTGTTTCGTAAACAAATCGCTACCTCTCAGTCGTTTTCAAAATCTCTTGAATTAATAAATGATAAATGACATTATAGTACCTAACAATTCTATCAACCCTATTCTCACGAATGATCTATAACAACGGACTAAATAAAAGAATACTCACATGGATCATCATACTGATAAGATAATACAGTACAGAACAGAGAAAAAAAAGTAAAAATACTGAGTTTCAAGAGCATTATTGTAGGCGAGAATACTGTAGAATGAATTCAATCCGAATTAGGTGTATATTATGTACTTCCGTGTAATCTTTTATTGGGTGTATAAAAATTGGTTGTCTCATGCCATGACGAATCTCTATGAATATTTACAGGATAGTAATAAAATGAACCATAACAATGAATAGATATCTTGTGTATCATGAAAGTAATCTTTTACGAATTCACAATAGTTTGTTTACTGATATGAATCAAACCAAAATTGACTATAGTGCTCTCACATTAATGATCGCTCTAAATTGAAAGTTGACATCCTCATTTCCGCCCTACTTGGGCAGAATCTGTGTATGATTCCGTTGTCAGTTCGGGAACTGAATTCATTTTCATTACACTCTAACCTGTCATCAGATAGATTTCAAGTGAAACTATTACAAGGGCACCAGCAATTTTGAAATAGAAATTTTGCAAAATTATGCATTCTGGACCTCTTTTTTGGATTTTAACCCTTTATCTACCACTTATCCACCACTGCTGCGTTTGTAACACCTGGGCGTACGTGAAAAAAAACCCTGTACCCATAATAAAATCTAGTCATTATTGTTACATATTGATTTTAATCTTTATTACGTTGAGATTTTGGAGGAGTGTGTGGGTTAGCTCTTAGATAGTCCCCAATGAATTACATCGGTGCCGGATAAGTAGATAAGCCTCTGCGCTTCCGCAAACATGAGATCCTGGTATCACAACTTCAATTAAGGAAATCCTAGGGTATTGTGAAGGTTGCAACATAGTTTTCGCATTTGTTTCGTATACTTACTACACATATATAAACCGTCTTACTCAGAAATAAATCTGTACACGAAATCAGGTTTTTAAATCGCGGTACGATTCGAATTTCAAAATACACAAATAAAAAATAAAAAGATCGAATTTCGAAACAGCTGGAGGTGTGATGTAAAAAAACACCAAGGGACTAAAGGGTAAAGAGTGATTAATGTGAAACACGTATTTTACCTCTATTTCAAAGTTTAGCTTCATAGGTAGAGTACCTAGTGATGCCTAAATTACCTTTTATATAGGATTACGCGGCCTGCAATCTGATTCAAGTTGTATCGGATGTAAAATCCAATGTCATCTGATCTGAGGTCGAGTTCATATTTATGTTTGATGGTGATGCTAGTAAGGTCGTTAATATTTTGATATCTGAATATTTAGGAAGTAACCTTTTATGAGAAATTAGTTCGTGAACTAGAATTCCAAGCAGTTTCAAATAACAAACGTCGCTTTATTTCACAGATGTATAATAATGTAAACACTGGTAGTAATTCTCATATTTTCCCAATATTATTTCCTGAGAATTTTAGGTCAATAGTTTCTCTGATAATATTATTATGTAGGTACCTAGTGACTGAAGATATTTGAGGATGAATGTAAAAACGAAACCTAGAGAAATATATCCTACTTTTATTTTAATCAAGCAAAAGATTGAATCTATTAAATGAGGTCAGTTTAACCAGTCGCTAGCTTTGGAATATTTTACCGGAATATATAGTCATCGTTGCATAATTTCTGCAGCTGAGTGATGAAAATAATCAATATTACATTACTATTCGCTGTAATTAAGGATATTGAAATCACCATCGTTGCATCAAAACACGAACCATCGATCATCCTCCTTGGGTAATGGTTGATTTCACCTATTATATTATATTCCTTCTGATAGCTTTTCAAAAATGTACAATATTTGGTGTTGGACGATTGGAAGTGACCGAGGCAGCGGTGTAAAGAAAGCTGAATGACGTCATTATTGGGAAACAGCCCTTCCTCCCGCGGGAACCTCGGCGCCTTTCACCTATGGCGTCAATAAATTCTGTTTCTTCCTTGTTCACACAATTTGAATTTGAGCGTCATGTTTTTCCGAGAGTACAGAATCCGATTGTTCGATCAAAAATGAGAAGTTCCAGCACAAGATAGATTCCCATTTAGTTAACAGGTTTTCGTTATCGGGACGATAAATTTTCCTGAATAAATTTACCAGCAACAGTTATTGGAAGATAAATATTCTCCTAATACCGGATTAAACCTTAATATACTGTCAAGTTAGCGCTGGTTGACTGTGAATTCAGATGACCAAATCGATTTTAGTAAAATTTTGTAACCACCAACTCCAGGCAACTCCAGAAATGTCATAATCGAATTCCGTTATGAGGCGTTCTGAAACTATTCAGGAAGTTTTCACTTTCGTATGTTATGTAAACTTTTATTTTTTATCAAACTTATAATCAGACTAAACTGATCAACTATGAACTGATGCTTGGAAAAACATATGCCCGAAATTTCATTGAAAAACGTACCTAAATGGTCTACAAATGTAGGCTAAAAATCAATAAAAAACTGCAAATAATTGTGAAAATCCTATGAACGTTATAGCGAAATATTGTGGGGAAGGAGTTTTTGTTCCATAAAATTGACAGTTGATAGTATCTGTGCACACCTAATGAGCTAATATCAAAATAACATAACAGAAATATAATCGATTTCCTACGAACATTTGTTCGTACGATCATGCTGCATGACTGGGACGTTCACCGATCACCGATCTGCGTTAACCTTGGGATAGAAAAATTACTCTTTCCTCATCACTGATAGAATTTAGAGTGTGTATAATAGGTGTGTTACAATAACTGGTTTATTATCAACATTGAATATTTGAAAATACTATGTATGCTTTAATCAATCGTACTGACAGGTATCAGTCTTTACGCATGAGGTTTCACATATTGAGATAGCAGAGTACCTATTCTCTAGTACCTAGCTGATGTTCTCCATAGTTTTCAATGTGACTTTATTTTTATTCCAGGATGTGTGCGTGTTTTCATTGGCTTTCCACTTCGTGTGAATAATTGGTAAGTGAAAATTTGAATAAGTAAACGTAATTTAAAATTTTAGGCAAGCTGATTAAATGATCGTTATTACCTATAATATTATATACGCTATAATAATATCCCCCCCCCCCCCCCCTTACGTACCTGGCTACATTCCTAAACTAAGTTGATTGGACTATAAACAATTTTAATAAGCCGGTTACAATATTCTTAACGTAAAGCAATAGCATCATTTACCTACTCCACTCCATAGTAAACATTTTCATCCTCTTGACAACAGTCGACTGTTAACAACAACTCATTGTAGTGGCTTCTCTCCACAGTTATTTTCAACATTTCTATAAGTAAACCGTTGTTTTGTTGGAATTAGTCGGGATGCAGCCCAGGGATTTGTTTAAAGTTAAAGGATTTGTTTACAACTCTCGAGGATAACCGTTATGAAATCCCCAATCAAAGACATATCCATGTAACATGGTATCTGCTTGTAAAGCAGATAGTGGAACTTTTTGGACACTGGAAGTGGCACGATTCTAAGAGGAGCCATGTTGCGATCCTGGACTAAAAAGGACACTTTTTGGACACTGGAAGTGGCACGATTCTAAGAGGAGCCATGTTGCAATCCTGGACTAAAAAGGAGCGCCATCATGGACTCCACTGGCAACTCGGAGGGGAAAAATGAGAGGTACTACAGTGATGACCACTGTTTAGCCCCCAAAGTGGATTAAAAGAAAACCTAAAAATAAGATAATTTTTTTTTTTTTGCGAGCGTGCGAGCGTAAATGTGTGAGGAGTTAGTCTTGTGGGAGCCAAATTGCTGCTCCGTCCTCCAGTCCGAGTCCTCGGACTTGTTTCCTTGGGCCTCTTAGCCTCATGGACACCGCTCTATGGACGGAGAATTGAGTTTTCACTCGCATCCACATCATCACTTGAGCGTAGGATTTGTACCATTTGTTGGCAAGGCGTAGGGAGGTATTCTTGAGAAAAGCGTCATACTCTTTATGCAATGCTCCATCGCATGAAATTACGAGTGGCGTGAAAGACCCTCTCAGATCTTCGGCTATTCTGTCGTATTTTGCATGCTTGGCTTGGGCAGCATGGCGAGAGATGGTTGGCCAGTCCATGGAAGTGTAAGAGACTGCGTCAGCGTTTATAACGCGGGTATCAAAAAACGCAGGTCTCTCACGGTCCCACACACCTTGAACCTTCATGTCTGCCACCAAACCGGGGCTGCCATCAGCACTTTCACGAAGAACTGGTTCTGTGACAACACCGTTCCATGCGAGGCTTGCTATTTTGGCGCATTCGTCCCAAACCAGGTCGTGTCACTGTTTGATCAGGCCGCCCTTCATACAATTGAGGGCGTGGTTCATGTCCATGGGACTCCCGCATCCGTCGCACCATACTGGCAACCCTCTTGGTTCCCAACAGTACCGAATGGCTAGTGCGTCACGGAATTGGGAAGACGACAAGTCGAAGTTGTCTGCTGCAAGTGGGAGGACGCTGAGCCATTGTGATGCCTCCCTAGTCCTCCGAATGGTCCTCTGTTGCCTTCTGGGTAGTGATGTCAAAAGCTGCTCACTGGCTGCAAGCTCAGTGGTTTTTCGCTGTGTTGCCACTTCTCGCAAATTCGACACCACACCCTCTTCGTACTGGGCAACATCCAAAGTTCTGCCACTCCTTATGGCATCAGAGAGTGGCGCTGTGGCTTCTCTGGATGTCTCGTATGCCATTGAAGCCGCTTTGACGGGATTTTCAAGAGCTAGGCCTCCCAACTTTGTTGGGTATTCGAGAAGCTCTTGTAAAATTCCTGCCTCTCGCCCAAGGATGGCAAGAGCCAGCTTGTTTCGAATTGTGTCACGCAAATTAACGTACTCCTCTTCAAATCCGCCCACCACTCGCTGCATATAGGCCCATTCCCGCTGGAAAGCTTTGGTGAAGGCTGTGTGGGCTGCTTGTGGACTCTGCTTTGCTGCCTTGGACATCTTTGAAACGCTCTCGATCCAACCACTTATCTTTGATTGAACGAATTGACGTTTTGCTTGAGTGGGCCCCACAACACCTCCTAGGAATCTTTGTGAATACACCACTTGTATATTCAGACCTGCGAACTCGGAATTGGCTGCTTCCTCCATACCCGGTTTGATGATAAGGAAGCTCTTGCGGGGTTCCGGGTAGTACCCCCATTTGGGGCCCTCTTCTTGGAGGAGTGAAAGCCACCGGCGAATACTTGTTATGCTTCCTACACAGGCCGCATCATCTGCATACCAATTTTGGATGCAATCTGTTCTTGTCAGGTGTTGTTTCAACTTTCGTGCGAGTGGTAGTGTACCTACAGCATACATCATCATGCCGAGTGGGTCACCCTGCGTTGTACCCTCTCGGCTCAATAGATGTGAGTCGCTATTGCGAAATAAGGTCAGTGGATAACCTCGGTAGGTATTGAAGAGGAATCTTGGGCAGCGTGGCCACAAAATCCTGGAGTTCCACAACGCGAGAGGTCGACTTACTGAATTGAAAGTGTTAGTGGCGTCAATGAGCAACAGTCCAGATTGTTCATTCTCATTGAACTCTTCACACAAAGCATGGACTGCTCCTTCTACGCCAGACTTAATCCCAGCGCCTAGTTGGTCGCTGCCACATGCCTCTCGAAGGTCAATTCCTGTGATCATGGCCATTGTTTTAGCACATATACGTTGGAGCACTTCCCCTATTCCAATCGGACGGACTCCAGGCTTTTTATCAAGTGCTATCCCCCGTCGTGCCAACAATGCTTTTATCTTGTTCCATTCAACAACACCATTTGCAAGGCATCGGGTTAAACCTGCAACTGTTTCTCTTAATCGGGTGCTGTGAGCCCCATATCTAAGTAACATTGAACGCCACTGATCTGCATCAGTCCCGCTAGGACCAGCACTACCATTGAGTCGATGTGCTGTCACTGCAATGTGTCGCTCAGTGACGTCAACCTCACTCATAGATGGCATTGTCTCGGCATCCATACAACTAAGACTAGATATGAAATAACTGTATACATGCTACTATGCACAATAAGCAAAGTGAAATAAAACCACGACTAGATGTATGTAAATATATCACAGATCAGATATCACATTTCGTAGTAGAGCTCGGCGGCTCACAGGTACAACAACAGGGGACGAAAGCAGTCTTAAATCGTGAATAACTCAGAAATGAAGTCTTTCAAAAAATGTTTCTGGGTGACGCTAATTGTAGCCCTTGAGCTGCAGGATTGATCCCTGAAGTTACGGGAACTTAAATTGAGACAAGCTGTATTTGTTTTCTAGGGGTGAGTTGTTAGCCCATTGCCCAACAACCCCCAACATGGAGCACCAGGGGATTTTTCCGGCCTCTCCCGCCCTAGGGGAATAGAATAGCCTTCACCACAACTTAGAGACCCCCTCTTTCCCCGGTTCGCGGTCCGCCCAGAGTATTTAATTTCCCCGGTATTCACTATATTTGGTGAGCATTCACCTAACCTCCCCGTGGGAAGACGCCCTATTAAAAACTGGCAGCTACACAATTTGCGTATTATGTGCATAAAAATATACCAATAGGTAAGTCTTTTTTTTTTTTTTTTTTTTTTTTTTCATGGAATTGCTTGTAGATTCCGGATCAGTTATGAAAAATCACATTACACAAGAGGATTCATATTTGAAAAAACAAAGTTGATTTGCATTTCTGACGTTTTGCTTGCCAAAAATTAAGTATCTTAAATGAGAGGTTATAGGGGGGGGGGGGGGGGTCACCTGATATACCCTGTATATACTCGTAAGTAATTTAACAGGCACCCTGGACATATTTAATGTAGCAGAGGGACTGTCTAATACAGAAACAATAAATCTTTGAGATAACTTGCAGACTTCTTTAATATTGTTGGTAAATTTAATTTCAAAGAATCGGATGAGATCACCGTATCTTGGCTGGGAAACGAATTTTAAATGAGGGCAAATGTTGATGATTATAATTAGACATGAATATAGTAAAAAGCACACCGATGAACTACGTCAATTGAACCAGCTGCCATAATCATAAAGGAATTCAGTTTCAAGGAATCGAGCTTATAACATAGGTCATAAATAGATAGACTAGTGATGAAGCTCTAAAGGTTCATGCATATATAGTATTTGCCAATGGAGTTAATCTTTTTGCAAAACAAATTAATCTTTTTGCAAATTTAATTAATCTTTTTACAAATAAATTTAATTTTTTATAGATAAATTCAATCATTTTACTGAAACATTCAAACTTTCAGCTGCAGTAGTAAGTTTTAACGCAAATCATGTTTTTTTAACAAAGCACATGAAGAAAGAAAAGAGCAAAGAAAAACAACTTATTTAAAAACAACGTCCTTTATAATCATGAGGTGAACAAGCTCTTTTAATGATACGATTTGCGTTAAAAATCAAACTACCTACTGCAGCGGAAAGTTTAAATTTATTTGTAAAATGATTGACTTTATTTGTGAAAAGATTAACTTTATTTGTAAAAAGATTGAATTCATCTGTAAAAAGATTAAATTTATTTGTATAAACTTTAATTGATTTTGCCTAAAGAGACGTGATGTAATTTTTCCATTAGATGCCTCATTCAGGGTACAACACAAGCTCCGTTCCTCTACAAAGCGTTGGTCCGCGTAGAGAGGTCATGAATTACGGAAATAGCAATCTTTGTTGAAATAATTTGATCAGAATTGGTATCACATGAATCAAATTAAAAAGATCAGACACGGATCGAATCTGCAATAACCATACCAAAATAATATATATTAAATAATGAGGTGATTGCTTGATGGATCAGGAGAATAATATTTGTCTACTTAGGCACCTCTTCTCCTCAAAGAACCCTCGTCGTTTATTGTGAATTAAGCTGGGGATAAAGATTATTCCAAAGTTGAAATTATACCCTCCGGCAGAAGAGCCCAGATAACAATAATGCCTCAGCCCATCAGGTGTAACGTCCGAAAGAAATTATTCTCTTGATTAACGAGCAAAGGAATTATTGTGAAATGAGACCTTCATTTTGAACTTGTGGGAGGTCCCAGTGGGAATTGCCTTGAGGTAGAATTCTCCGAAAGACGGTTCGTTATCCATCTCTTTCTTTTTTTTTTTAAGGCTAGAGATCACCTCTTTTTATCCTCGGTTGATAATGAATCTCCAAGAAAAAAAAAAATCACTTCCTCCTTGAATATTTTAGAAGCGGTGAATATATAATTGTTTAGCAGAAGAAAATCTGCCAAAACCAGATTCTGGGATGGGATTGAGTATTGATGAACCTATTGTGTGATTTCCAAGGAACAGAAAGATCTAATCTGTATACTTTTTTACAGGGTTTCATTCACTTCATAAACATTGCAAATGTTTACTGACGTACTCATCTACAGAGTTTTGTTCCTAGTGAGGAAAAAATCAAACTTAATAGCGTCAATAAAGAGTAGATGGCTGTGAAAAGTGTATCTACCATTTTGAAGTTTATCGACCCTTTTCAATTCAAAATAAACTCGGCGTTTCTCACATCGCCGCGCTGCACAGTGGTTTCAAGTGGTTGGTTTAGAAAACGCCAGAACAGTCAATTTTTGTTATAGTAACATGGGATAGTACGGAAAGTAGGTTAGGATAGGTATTCGAATTCGACGCAAAATTTCCTATATGTCACATCACAAAATCAAAAGAAGTGTGTACCAGATGTCTAATCTGGCACATTGTACGACGGTTGGCCATGACTCACGGGCTCTCGAGTGAGTTTTTCGGGAATGGGAGAAGGGAACTTATCATCATCCAGTACTGTACGAAGTTCCGTACTTTCTTCTGCACCAATCATTAAACCTACCATACCTTTTTCTTTCTTCTCTGGCTGAACAACCCGCAAGGGATCAGATCCTCCTGCAATGATATCTGTTAGTTACCTCTGTTTTGTGCTGCTGCTCTCCAGTTCCTGAACCCAATGATGGAGCGGGAATCTGCTGTCACATCATCCAACCATCGTTGTGGCATTCAATCCTTCGCTTGGTATCTATCTTTCCCTACGGGATTTTTCAGGGTGACTCCTCCGGGCTCGTTCTAGCACCCTGACCGGTCCACCAGAGCCGTCCCACCTTTAAAAAAACGGAAGACGCCCTATTCTTCGTACAATGCCATGACTTCTTGATTCGTTTGACATCTCCAGGTAATATTTATTTATTTTTGCTTCCGAGTCTACCTAAAGTAAAGGTTCCTAACGGAAACATTGTTTTCACTTCCGGGAGAAAAAAAAATTTGGTCTCCAAAATCAAAATTTCCACTCGCATTTCACGTTTTAGACCACTCTGAATTACTTTGGTTCCGTGTCTTTGTGTGTGTGGGTGTGTGTGTGTGTCTGCCGTGTTTCAACAAAACCTTGTAACCAGCTTATTTTCCACAGTTTTCATCCAATTTGAATGAAATTTTCAGGGGATGTGTGGGTTAGGGAGTAGACGGTGCCCAATCAGTTTCATCATTCTTGACTCAATACCTCACTATGCGCTTGCGCAAACGTAAACTCTACCAAGCATAATTTTTTCACGCCCTAGTTTTCCGATCGTGCCCAAATTCGGATAATAGTTGAGGGAGGACAATAAATTTGATCACCCCCTATCAATTTCAACATGATTGCATTATTAATGGTTACTGCCCATGCGCATATGTGAAATCCTTGTAACGACCTTAACTTTCACTGTTTTCATCTGATTTCGATGATATTGTCATAGAACGCGCGGGTTAGGTTGTAGATGGTCCCCTATCAGTTTCATTGTTGCCAAATCAATACTTCATTCTGCGTATGCGTAAACGTAAATTCCATTATGCCCAATTTTTCACGCTCTAGTTGTTCGATTTCGCTTAAATTTGGATGATAGTTGGAAGAAGATGGCTTGATTACTTCATATCAATTTCAATACGATTGTACCATTAATAGCTACTGCGCATGAGCCAATGTGAAATACTTGTAATGATCTTAATTTCCACAGTTTTCATCCAATTTTGATGAAATTGTCAGTGATTGCGCGGTTTATGTTGTACATGGTACCGTACCTATTTCATTGTCTTCTACTCATCAGTTCATTCTGCGTTTGCACAAACGTAAATTACACTGAGAATCATTTTTTCGTTTCTTAATTGACCAATTATGACATTTCACGCTACTCCTTGATTTACACTTTTCCGCTATTGAATTTTTCGAGATCATTTAAAACTATTCAATGATCTATAGATACATTCATGATTGGTAAACGAGTAAGCTATGTGCCACACCCAACTTAGCAGACTTTTTTTTATTGGCATTAGAACTATCTATACAGCCATCACAATTTTAAATTGCAGACATTTAGATAATAGTGTCCTTTACATTATGCATAAAATAAATATTAATTGTAGCATGGTATAGAATAATTAGTTTTGAATCTCCTAGATATTAGTAATTACGGAGTTTAAAAAATCGAAATTTTCTTGACAGGAAGATTGCGGGTTTTATGACCCCAAGAGGGTCGAATTTGCGATAGTATAAGTTTTCTGGAACAAATGGATCAGATAGAGATTGAATAGAGATTGAAACTGGAACTCGGAGATAAGACTAAGAAAGGAGTATTCCGGACTTAAATCAAGGGGGGGGGGGGGGGGACATGGAGGGGACTGAACCAGTATTGCCCCGACAAAAGTGATATAAAAACTCGGCCCTTCGGGCCTCGCCAAGGATGGTTACTGCTTAGATCCTTCGGCTAAAATTCAAGGAACATGGAACATGCTTTAGCCGTGTTTTATTTGTTTCCCTTTAGGTAAAAATGATGCCAGCTACCTACATAAATAAAAATCCGCTAAATCGAAGTTGGTTGGAGGTGTCAAATTTCCACTCTGTTGGGAAGTTGGGAAAGTAAAAATGGACATTACTTTCCACTCTGTTGGGATGTTGGGAAAGTAAAAATGTACATTACTTTCCACTCTGTTGGGATATTGGGAAAGTAAAAGTGAACATTATTTTCCACTCTGTTGGGATGTTGGGAAAGTAAAAAATGGACATTACTTTCCACTCTGTTGAGATGTTGGGAAAGTAAAAATGGACATTATTTTCCACTCTGTTGGGATGTTGGTGGAGGTAGTGGTGACTGACTCCCTATCCTAAAACAAAACTCCCACATCCTATGGCGAAATGAAAATAATTGAGCTTGCGCAGCTTATCAGAATGAAGTTCTTCATTTTATTCCAATATTTTTGGCCTAGTGTGTCTCCCTACTAAATTTAAACACCCTAAGAAGTAATAGTGGAGCCTGGATGTTTCCCGCCCTGTCGCAGCAGTTTTCATAGCAGCAGAAGAAGAGAAAAAGAGAAAGTATGCAGCAGCATGTAAAGAGCGACGCGCATATTTTTCTCCGCTAGTCTGCTCTGTTGATGCTCATTTTGCACCACAAATGTGCAGTTTTTTTAAGGTGCGCTGGCTGAGCTATTGAGCGATACCAGGATTGGCCCCAAGGTGTAGTGCGAGGATGGATTCGCGCGAGAATAGCCTTTGCCATCCTGGGCTCATCCAGCATGTGAGTACATTGAGCTCGCAAACGCTGGCAAAGTGCAGATGAACTCATTGGGTTTTATGATGGCTCAGCAACCCATTTTCACCAAGATATTTACTAACATATTTACACACACGTCACAAACAGTACCAAGTTATTCACATCAAACGCCTCCTTTCCCCAACAACTTCTGAACCACAATACAATTCAAAACAGTTTTTTACAATTAAAAAAGATAAATAAATAAAAAATAGTGGAGCCTGGAGCGTCTGCACACGCCTAAACGTAAATTTGTCTAAACCCTTTAAGATCAAAGACAGTTGAGAGGTTTTACAATTAAAAAAGATAAATAAATAAAAAATAGTGGAGCCTGGAGCGTCTGCACACGCCTAAACGTAAATTTGTCTAAACCCTTTAAGATCAAAGACAGTTGGTATTGAATCATCATGATACCTACTGTCAAAAATTATTTACATATCACATTTTCTACAGTTTATGCTTCTGCTTATTTATTTATTAAAATTTCTCCATAAGCTACGAATATTAGCTTAGTTAATTGTCAGCCCTTTGGTTGCGTGTGGACCAAATTAAAATTCTCACAGATTGTCTGGGCGATAAAAAGTTGTTGAAAGTTCACCATTCAGAATCTTCTCTTTCCAGGCATTGTGTTAGGATTTTGTGTTCCATTACTCGGAGCCTGGGCGAGTCTTTGTTGTGCGACGACTTAATTTCTCTCATTCAAAAGTTTGTTGGGACTTGCTTCCGCGCAGCGTACAGCCGCTGTTGAAATTAAACGATTTGAGTCGAATTGAATGGAAAGAAATTAAAAAAAGATGTTTAAATTATCTTTTCATTCAAAAAGCTAGTGCTTTCAGTTTGAAAGCGTCAATAGGCACAGTAAATATTGATTCGCGATAGCGGTATAATTGAAAATCTAAGCAATCTCAACTTTAACGAATTCAACTACCTACCACCAGTAAGTAAAGCGGTACATTGTCACGAAAAGAAGAGAGAGGAGAACTGACAATACAATATTGAGGAGGGGAAGATCAGCATAATCTCAAATCAGCTCAAAATCATTTAACGAATTTTGTATAAAACTATGCTATATAGGAATTTGAACTTGAAAACTTGAGAAAATTGTTCAAAATTTTATAGGAGATAAATTTAATTTGGAACATTCTGATATTATTGCTGGTGTTAACAATATTCATTACACACTTATAAGTTCAAGGTGAAAGGGGATAGGTGTCAAATTATTATTATTATTTAAATATATACATTTATATTTTTATTAACTAGATACATAAAAAATGTTGTGAAACAACATGGTGAAACAACATATTTGGTATAGTGTCCAATCTCAATCTGCTCGAAATGAATGCTTTTTTTCGTATTTTTACGACGAATCCTTACTCCATTACATAAAATCATCTCTTATGAGTATTTCCTTTCCATTTCTCTCTTCATTCTCGGATTCAGCAGTAGCATATTTTTATTTGATACTCTCTCCAGCAGTAGAGTCAATTATACTTTTCCATTGCTATTTAGAGGATAAAATCATCATTTAATGATGAAAAATGTGGTTTTTTTCCCCAATGAAATCAAGGGTTCCCTTGAAAAATTACCCTCTTTGAACCTACGAGTTTCGGGTCGGTTTCTACGTACAGATCTCTTCAACTCTGTTATAACAGATTTTTACTGTTTTAACTCACAAATTTTTAGTTTTTATGTTTTTCTCAATTTTATGTGAATTTTGAATTCAAAATAGTTAATAATTCGAGTTCCCAATTTCAAAAAGACTTGACGTTTGTTTTTTTAATAAACGAGTATGAATGGCATTAAATAAATATTAAAGTCGTTGGTTCCTACAGACATTTTAATGCTGAATCTGAAAATTATAGAGGAAATGTTAATGAGGTACCCATGAGTTGAGAAATAGTGATTTTATTAGGTGAAGTTGAGATTCACTGTAAAAACACGAAACAATTCATAACTTCTGAACAGATTGAAATAGGAAACTTTTTTTTTCGTGGATTTACTAAATTTGTGATGTCGTTTATCTAAATTGGTTACTAATTTATTACGTAATAGGTACTTCGGGTTAGTCTTCAACTTTTAGAATTTAGCGAAATTTGAATTTTTATAGATCAGTTTTTTTCTGTTTTGAATAAGTACCACAAGATCAATAAGTTGCTTTTACTAACGGTAAAAACATGCGTGACCAGCTTTTGAACTGCGTGCTTAATCTTTATTAAAATGTATTCTCCTGAATTATTACTAAGGGATGAAATATAGTACGAACTGTATGCACTATTTTAGATGTGGCTCCATGTATTTGTACAGTGATATCAATGAGGTTCTTTCATGTGAATTTCTAGAAAACTCAGGGAATTTCAGTTTATCACTTAGGCTATTAGGTATTTTGTCTTGTGCTCAATTTGAATGACTAGGTACCTACTTAGGAGTTATCTTCCAGGATCGGATTTAGCGTTTGTCGATAACGACCTCGATCGTCAAGATTTTTTTCTCGGTGTAATCTATAAAGAAAACCTCGAGCGCAAAGCTCCCCTTCTTTACCGTCGTTTGTCATCTCGTGATTTATTTTATACTCATTGCCGTCCCGCCTAAAAATTCAGTATAACTCGCGCGAGTTTGCTTAGAAGATCGATCCCGCGGAATAATTAGAAGTCAAGCGACAATTCCGAGCAGTTTAATATTTCAATATTGTGGCTCCCTACTATTTTCCTCATTTATCTAGTGTAATAGGATAACAGTTTCTAATGGTTGACATAGTTGATTATACTCGAACTAGATTGCGAAAACCATAACTGATAATTTCTTAGATAATACTGTATTGAAATCTTGTAGTGATATGGAAACTTATTGCACCGTAGCAGATAGTATTGCATTATACTCATCATATGAGTTCATTTAGGGAAACAGCCGGTACTTTACTTCAGTAATAGTTATAATCAGTTAATCCCATCTCGAGATTAAGTAGATCTTCCCCCTTCATGTTAGTATTTTCAATAATGAAACTTCCTAATCTACCAAGGTAAAAACATCTGTCGAGTCGGATGGGCAGTATAGCTTCCTCTCTTACAACAAGTCGATCTTATCAGAAATGCTTGGTTAGGCATACGCACACGCTATTATCGATTCTACGACAATGAAACTTGTAGGTGACCATCTAGATGCTATCCCACACAAGCCCTGACAATTTCATCAAAATCAATCCATAAGTTTCGGAGCGTAAAAGTTCACTTTCGCGCATGAGCAATAGATATCAATCAGCAAATACCGATAAAATTCACAAGATAATTTCCTTTAACTCATATTCAACTACTCTCACAGTTTGAACGAAATCGGACTAGGTCGTGAGGGATTGACATTATAAGAGAGTCGCGTTGGCCCATTCGAAAATTATAGCGAACCATCTAGATTCTAACCCACATAATACCTTGATTTTTTATCAAAATCAATCCACTTGCTTCGGATTTACATGATCTTTAGTATTGCATACGGGCAACAGTCATTTATCAATCAATAACGATACAACTCATAGCCTATCTTTACAGAACCTATACCCAACTAACCTCCAAGTTTGATCGGAATCGGAAGAATATATCGTGGCAAATCGAAGTTATTAGTAATTCATGTTTGTGCAAGTGCTCATGTAATCCAATTGATAGGGGACCATCTCGAAGCTAACCTGCTCCATCCCTGAAAATATCAAAATCTGAGTGAAACTTGGTATAAGTAGTAATGGGTGAGACAAGACAGACACGATATGGAACCCAAATTCATAAGCAAGCTCTGAAACACAAAAAGCAAGTGGAAATTTTGATATTGGAGGGAGAATTTGTTTACGGCTTTTTACACGAACAAAAAGTTTCCTTACCTTCGGTAGTGAGGTAGCACAATTTAAAATATCCCCCTCCCCCTCTCACACTCTCTCTTTCTCTCTCTCTTTCTCCCTCTCTCTCTAAAAAATAAAACGAATAAATAGATTGTTATTTCAAAAGCGTAGAATCCGTTGAAAAAAATCACTTCCGATCAACCCTATGGCAGTGTTGGGCATAACCTTATCGTCGAATACGAATACGATTGTAATCGTGATAATTATTCTTTGATTCCGAGTCAACTGCGATTATGTTCGTATTCGTGTAATCGTATTCGTCTGTTGGCGATTACACGAGTACAACCAATTAAAATGTGTCACGGTCATCAATTTCAATAGGGCGTCCTTCCAATAATAAGTGAAGCATTGCTAATATTACCAAGCTTCAGAGGGACGTCCTATTGAAATAAATTTGAGACAAATAGGCTGAGCTCCAATCGTTGAATTAGCTTTAAGGACGTCCCTCTGAAAATAGGTAATATTAGCAAGGCTTTGCATAATATAGGAGGGACACCCTATTGACAGACGAATACGATTACACGAATACGAATATAATCGCAGTTGACTTAGGATCAACGAATAATTATCGCGGTTACAATCGTATTCGTATTGGACGATAAGATTACGCCCAACACTATCCTGGCACAGGATTGGAAACACTCTCGAAATAAGAATTTGTCTTTAAGAGTTTATTTTATAGAGTTGAATTTTATGGAATTGGAAGAATCGAATTTCATTTGAAGAACATTTTCTTTCGTACTTTCGAAAAAACTCTATATTTTATTTATTTACATGGGCATTTTCCCATTATATAAAATAATGAAATAATTTTCTGATAAGAAACGTAGTAAGAAATGAGGAAATAGAAAATAAAAGTGACTGCTTAAATTGAACTTTTCACTCTTTACTATAAAACACCAGCAATGGCGCCTAAAAGGTCAACTTGACCACCTCATAAACTTCCGGAGAGGTTGTACAACCACTGAATTTATGTCTCTTGTCTCTCTGACAGTAGAAATAATTTGATAGGACCGTCTTGAGAAATAATGTGTCAGTGACTCTGGTTCTGTATGATGGAACATAGAAATCCAATTTCGAGAGTAGAGTAAGAAGGATTTTTGATTTATTTGAAGAATTTCATCTCCCAGTCATCAACACTGTGAAATTTATTGGATAAATCCGCACAAAAACTTCGAGAACAAATACTACATCCAATGAATTTATCACAAAGCCGTGTCTTATTCCAATATATACTGAGAGTTGACACTTGTGTGAGCTGTGGAGCGAATTCAGATTGAATTTGGGCAGTTGTGGGTACTTTAATTGGCTCTGAACAAATATGTAAGAAAACCTTCCGAATATGGTCCATTATGTGGTAGTAGTAGTAGTTGTAGTAAGTTGTTTATTGTATTAAATCAATGATTACTACAAAGAGTTCAGGTCCACTTACACATTATCATTAGAAAAATATATAATAGCTAAGAAATAAGTCAAATATCTTCTTCCTAATCTAGTTAACAGGGCATTACAGCTTAATGAAGTACATGCAAAATAAACGAGGTCATCGATATAAAATTAATATAAATAATAATAATCCGTTATGAATCCATAACATCCACGCTATACCTGTGGTACTATTTCAATATCCACAACAAGCCTATCCTGTTGTACACTATACAATGCTAATGCTGTACATATCAGACACCTATTCGGTGAGCGCAATTGATCGAAGTGCT
This sequence comes from Adelphocoris suturalis, assembly GCA_030762985.1. NCBI lineage: Eukaryota > Metazoa > Arthropoda > Insecta > Hemiptera > Miridae > Adelphocoris > Adelphocoris suturalis. The sequence continues at coordinate 58,199,056 of CM061044.1, forward strand.
AGTGCACTAGTAACAAAATGAAATAAATTTAACATTTTTTCCCTATCAATACTACTACCTAACAATTATTCGTCCATTTATAATTTAAAGTCGCAATTTATATTGTTATAACAATGAAGTAATCTGATTCCATACAATGAAAAACGAATTAAAAATCGTGTAATTCCCTTGTTTATCGTACACTTTTGGGAATTTAAATGCTACCCAAAAGCCTTTATCTATGTCAATGTAAAAACTTAATATAGATTTTTTTTTCATAATAAACTTGAGTATATGCAGAATGAAATATATCTTATCTACCCAGTGGAATACAATAACTGCAAGGTGGTTCTTTCCATTCTGAATCGTTCTCGAGGAAAAAAGGACTCCGCTGTAACGTTTCCTCCCAGTTGGGCTCAATTTGCATGTGTATGGCCAACAGCTAACAAAGTCAGCATGAGAATGTTCAGGATTAATAATATCTCGAGAATCCGCTTCATCCTTCCGTATCTTTTCACTTGCGAAATAAAGTGTGTCCGGGGTAAAGGTCAGCGGTAGTATCAAAGTTTAATTGCCGAAACTTAAAACTTTATGGCACCCTCATTCGTCGAGGGGCCGTTCGTTGATTTTAAATCAAAAATTCGCGTCCCACTCACTCCTCCACGCTTGTCACAATTTGAGGACTCGCTCAAATCGAGCTGCTTATCTCTTCAAGTTTAGTTTCCATAAAAGATAAAATAATGAAACGAATTAATTATTGATTTAGAGTGAGTGAGAGAGAGAGAGAGAGAGAGAGAGAGAGAGAGAGAGAGAGAGAGAGAGAGAGAGAGAGAGAGAGAGAGAGAGAGAGAGAGAGAGAGAGAGAGAGAGAGAGAGAGAGAGAGGGGGGGGGGGGAGGGAGGGAGTGAGTGAATGAGGGAGGGAGAGAGAGAGAGATTGATTGATTGATTATCGCTTTATTTATAAAATCTGGCAAGATTTGGTCGAACACGACCACTCTTACATCTAACCAGAATTACTTAATTAATAGAAATAACATAGACGTCTGCGTATTACAATAGTGAAGATAATTATGACTTGGAGTTTAAACATACAATTTGGGCTTGCCTTTGAGAAGGCAGATTTATAATATAACGAATGAAAAATAAACAGGATGAACTTGTGAATTTTATACCGAACTGTGGTACTATTTCAAAATTAAATATTTTCTGGAATTATCTTTGAAAGTACCATAATTTTTTATTTCTTTCAATCCTTGTGATAATCCATTATAATACAGAATACATTTACACGAAAATAAGTCACGAAGGCTATTGTTCTACTTGAAAGCAAGCGAAAATTAACGTCTCGGTTTTTAGTATTTACATCTTGCACTTCTTGCACTTTTGCGTAGCCACGATACGATGCATGTTAGTTAAAATACTGAACTGAATTAAATCTTCTATTTTTAATATTTTTAAAAGTTTAAATTTGTCTTGAACCCTGAGGTGAATTTTTAGTTAGCACTCATAATCCATGTCGCCCATAGCAGAAAGACTACAGAGATGATGAGGCATAATCATAGCATGAAAAAGAAATTTTTTTATATTGAGAGATCTATATGTTAGCAGCTTATTAATTGCATATAATCATCAACAAAAATTAATCAAATTAATTCGACAGTTCCTTGTGTAAACAAGGACCTTGAAAATTTGAATGATTGGTTCAAAAGACATGGTTTGGTTGTGAATCCACGAAAGAGTTCTGGTAATTTATTGGGTCATTCCCGGCTGCTGTCCAATCTATTAATTTCAGATGTTCCCAAATTGAAAATAAATAATGTATATTTAAAATACCAAAATGAAATAAAATGCCTCGGCCTCTTTCTGCAAAATAATCTATCGTGGACTAATCAGTCAAATGTCATTTATCGAAAATCGCGAGCCATATCGAACGGTAAAAACTGCGCAAAAATCTCACCTTTTGAATGGTGTAGTCAACGTTACTTTACTTTGCGAATTCAGGGACGGAAACTATGTTTTAACGTTGAAAAACATAGTTTTTCACTAAAATGGGTTTTCTTGAAAAATGACCTCCTATGAAATTCTAGTTTGGGGTCGGTTTCTACGTACTCTTTTACGCTGAATCGAATGCTAACGTGTGCATATCTCCCCACCCCCGTTATATCCAAGTTTTACACTTTAACTCACTAGTTTCACCACTAAAAATAAATAAATTCATCATTACAAAAGAACTCAAATTTGTGAGTTAAAGTGTAAAACTTGGATATAACGGGGTTGGGGAGATACGCAATTGTTATTATTCGATTCAGCGTGAAATAATACTTAGAAACCAACACCAAACTCATATTTTCATCGATCATCTTTCAAGAAAACGCTCGATTTCGGTGAAAAAACGATGTTTTTCAACATTAAAACGCAAAAATATATTTTTTCACAAAAATTTTCAGGTTTACTTCAGACTGTACCATTCTATTGAGCTTGGATTTGCCGTTAACTCTTTCCTTAGATGTCTCTTTACTGACAGGTGAGATTGTGTTTTAGTGGACAGATATTTTACGATACGGCCACCATGAATCCAAAACGGAGTTTTTTCGACTGTGATACATTACCTAATTTCTTACAGCAGTGTACGAGTAAATGACAAAATGTAAACGACTTTCAAGATCAACATGGAAATAAGTGGACCGATAAATTTAACAATCAAGGTTACCAGGTAAGTTTTGATGAAAGATAGAAAAGTATTTAGGTAAGTAGCTAACGAAAATGATAATGGCGTAGTTATTTCTAGGTGAAGAGGATATAAGTAGGACGTAATGCCGATTCGTAACGGGATGCCAGACGCCACGTTTTGTCTTATTTGCCACGGTAACTCTTTGTCATAATCACAGAGTTTTTGTTCTTACCGTAATTTTCTAAAATACCAACTGCGCATGCGCGTAGAACTACTACACGTGTACGGGAAAAAGGCCCACCTACACGTAGGCGGGAAAAATGCTTTCGTTGGAATCCCATCTTACGTGTGGTCGTCATAACCTGACGCAAAGGTGACCACAATTTTAAGAATAGGTTAGGTATTCGTTCTCCCTCTGACTGTCATCTAATAACGTTTCCCTTCCACAATTACCCACCTAGTCAAAAAAAGTAAGAACCTGTGATAAATATAATTGTATTATTAAATCAAATTCCGTTGATTATGTGAACAAAGTACCTACTTCGTCCGACAGCCAGAATCCTGTTCACCTTTTTGGGGGTATATATATAGTCGTTGATACTTTTCCAATTTTAAAGTGGATACATATTCTTCGTAAGCATTCGCAAGTACATTTCGTACTACAAAGCTGTATCTACCAACATGAAGATTCAGACAACGAGCAGGTTTGTGTCCAAATAATAAGTTTGTATACAAATGCTGTTGTCAGTTCAATAATAAATTGAGTAAGTTGGTAGTAGAATTTGTGCTAGGTACCATCTCTGATCCTAGAAATTACCATTTGATAAAGCAGGGAAGGCATTCAAAACGAACTATTCCACGAGGCCTGATTACGTAAACTTGATGTAGCTAGATGAAAAATTGAATAATTAGGGAAAAAATAAAAAAGGTGCCGTAATCGCGGCGCTACCGGAGTACCCATCCAAGTACTAACCAAGCCTGATGTTGCTCAACTTCGGTGATCTGACGAGAACCGATGTTTTCAACGAAATATGCGTTGGCGAATACTATTTTTTCTTGGGTCGGACCTAGTTATTCGATGCCAGTGAATATAGCTGATAAAGAGGGAGTGAAATGGTCTCAAACTTCTTCAACTCGATCTCGAATTCAAGAGAATCGTTGACTATGAAATATTAAAGAGATTGTAGCGTGACGATAGCGTTTGGTTAGTCGCGTACATACATGTAAAAATACGCGAAGAGCTAGCATCTGCAGTTGCTTGCCCTAGACGCTGCTCTACGTATTAACGTGGGAAAATCGTACAGGAAGAATAAAAGCTCTCTATTATTTGCGAAATGCCACTGAAACGAAAATTTACGTAGCTATCATAGAATGCCATACCTATAATATCAATAATATTGTTAAACTCGACTTCATCCAAAAGGAATCCCATTATTATTCTACTAGTGGAAAAGCCCGTGTCACCACGGGATGCAATTACAAACTTTAATTATGCAAATAAAAAAGCAAAATCTTTCTGTTTCAACTTAATTTTTATTTATTCAAGTTGTATTAAAAAAAGTTACATTCATTCAGTTACAAAATTTATTCTAATGCTTCAGGAAATATAACATTGCGGGTGTATATTAAACCTTTCCCTCGTTTTTGCACTTTTTCTTGTTTTTTAATATGAAGGAATCTGATTTATAACTTGGTAGAATTATCTGCACCAGTTTTCTTCATGCCGGTCAGTTTAAAAAAAAATATTTCTGTTCTAGAACCAAAAATTTCAACCATGTATCATGTTTTCTCCTCGATATTGATTCGAAATTATATGAAAACATCAGAAATTAACAAGCGGTTGCAATCATGTTCACAATATCAATTATTGAGAATGATCACCTGTGTGTAAACAATTATTTATATAACCATGCTCATAACTCAGTTTGTTGGACACGCACTTCGCCGTAGTTAACATAATATTGTTGGATAAATCGAGAGCTTTCGAACGAAAGGTTAACGAATTTTGTGGGATGAAAAACGACGAAGTACCATTTCCCTAGCAACGACTCGGTTGTAGGCGGAAATCACTGTAATTAATTTCGTGCGCGGAAAAAAATTGACTCGCAAAATTCGCTAGGACCCCAGGGCTAAAACATGATACATGTTAAAAAAATTTGAAGAGAATCGGTGCAGGCGTTCAAGCGTTATCACTTTGTATGTATCCTATTATTATAATAGATCAGCTGGTGAATAGCTTTGAGTTAAGCGTGATCGCTTTACTTACATAGGTGCTTAAATTTTACTGGAAATGCATCCAACCTTTATAATTTAATTCTAAGGCTGGAAATGATGAAAATATTGTATTCGCAATGTCAAGTAAGGGAATATTAAATTGAATCTAAGCGAGAAGAGAAATTCTAGGTCTCCAGCAAGACTGAATGCATCAAAACCCCATTAGAGTTCGTACGGCTACTATACAATTTACGGTTTAGAAATTATTTTCATTAATGCACCGAAGGTAAGGATTAAACGTGGCTTGAAATGCCTCCAGATTTGCCATCGCATTCTATAGCAACTACGGCGAGTTTATTAGGAATTCTATCAATGTGGTATCACTGGACTCTCATTATTCCTTGCTGAACAGAACGAGCACATGACTGTTCTCGGAGATGAATTCCCGCGTAGAAGCCTTTCATCACATTTCCCATTTGCGGAATCAGCGAGATTGCACACGGGAAACCTATTCTTCTCAACCAGGCTTCCCTGGTCTGGGGGCTCTGCGTGTTTGATTCATTTTCATAAATCCTCGCGGTAAAATCATTTTCAAATGAACTGAATATGATATAATTACCACATTTTGAGTTAAGAGAGAAATAAGGGATACGACCGCAGGACCGTTACATATTGAGCAAAATACCTAATTGATACTCACCTTATTGAAAGCAAGCCGAAGATAGCCTCAACTCCCGATTCCAAATTTTTTCAAAATGAGTAATAAAGCGTTTCAGGATTTGTATAGACATTGTGAAAATATAGTTAGCGACATACAGAGATGGTTAGTGATGGTTATTTATGTATTTAATGTATTTGAACATGTATGTTCCTTACATTCGAATATGTGTACAAAAAATACATAATTAAAACAGTTTTAGTGTAAACATCATTAACGTAGTGTTTTCAATACCCAATTGAATCAAGTATAAGAGTAAAACATTTAGAAATTGATCGTGGTGTCCATTTACGTGATTCAATCACAATTAATGATAATCTATTCAGTATTAGAGCGTTAGTAGAAATTTCAAATATTTTATAAATTACATATTAATATAATATTCATTATTAATTCAGCTTATTCTCTTTGCCTTATAAATATTGGAAACAGCAATAAAATAAAACACACAATGAACTTCATAAATCATTTAAAAAACATTCAAGCAGTTCACACGAGTAGTACCAGTATATATAATCAAGTTAATCCTTCAGTCAAACAAATATAAATTTCTCAGTTTGCAAACTTCACTTAAGTAAGCCTTTTTATGTCGAAATCACTTGGTACTGATACGAAATTTATCAAGTTTTCGGTACCCCCCACCATGTCCGAGATATTAACTTTTTCTGATCCAGCTATACATTGGACACTCAAATAGAACATCAAATAAGTTTTCAAGAAGGCCCGTGTACATACAGTATTTGGAGAAATTTTGTAATTATGATTCCAAATTTTAATTGTAAAATGGTGTTTACTTGCCAATCTTATTTGTGCAAATAACTTTTTAAATTGAAAAGGGACATTATGGTAATCCAAATAATCGTTAAATCCATCCTGTGCTATCATAAGCCAATAGTAAACATTATAGGACCCAGAAAATACCGCATCAACATCTTTATTTTCAAGAAAGATTTCAGTATCGTCTACACATTTATGAGTGAGCATTTTGAGATTTTCACAATCCAAAGATATTACTTGTTGCACTCTACACTTCTTAAGTTGAGTCAGCCAATTAAATTTTAGTGATGGTTGAGAGGTGTACAGGCCTACGGACGTTTATAATTATTTCTTCCCTATTTCTTACAAATCCAAAAACACATGACCGCCCCCGAAACTGCAGGCCTTACCTTCTCGGATACAGGAGCAAGTGAATAAATGTGCATTGAATGTAAATACATGGGTTCCTAGGGGAACCAAAAACGACCGAACTTTACCAGCCAACTTAGGATCTATTTGGTTTGCTCCCAACTCTTGACAATAAGGGCAGGCCGGTTTCGAAACGCGATTGCAGCGAACCTGGCGGTTTGAAAGTATATGAGCGTTTGGTATCAATTTAAATCGAATTCCCCAACATCGATGTAGCCGTTATCGAATTAAACCTATTTCGCATTGATTCATAACTGCTGATTGATTTACTTTTCAGCATAATATACTAATCCATATACATATAATCAGAAATTTTATTGAGGGATTGACTACTTGATGTTATGTATTTTTGAGATGCGAGCTTGCGGGTATCCAGACCACCAAACTATACACATCAACTAATATAGTTCGGGTGACTACGCGAAGCTCCCCGTCAAAAGTGAAAGTCATTTGCGCTGTACTCGGTGCTCCCCGGCAAGTTCTAGCAGGCATACGCGAAGCGTCCCATGCCAAAAGAATGGGTGTACGTGATGCTCCCCCTTCCCCCCTAGAGGCGTTTCGAGCCTTATCAGTGATTTGAACGGACCGGCTCTCAGTGATCATCGAACAACATGAACGTATCCTCAAAAATAATACATGTGAACTCCATTTATACAATTAAAAAAATAAAAATAAAATTGTCGACAGTACGACTGTTGATTATTGAAAGGGGGGAAAAATAAATAAAACCACTAAAACTTATATATACTATAATTATTCGTGCACGCTGTTTTGTTCACCAAGCTCCCTTATGATCAACCCAGATCTACCGTGCAGTTAATGTTTCATCAAATTATTATTATTATTATTCGTTAATATTAATATTTCATTCATTAATATTTGTAATGCCAAAAGTCTAGGTTACTGGATTAGGTGACTTTCGTATATAGGTGAGGGGGAGCTTCGCGTACATGAAGAGAAAGGAGGCGGGGAGCTTCGCGTACATGAAGAGAAAGGAGGCGGGGAGCTTCGCGTACACGAGGAGAAAGTAAGCGGGGAGCTTCACGTATAAAAACTCGTCGATGGGGAGCTTCGGGTGTGCGCCCTCCTACGTACTGCCAGGTTCACTGCGATCGCGATTCGAATCCGGCCTGCCCCCATTGTTTAGTGCTCTCAACAAGTTCCACTCTAAGTTACTTGATAAAACTTATACTTAAGTAACTGAATTACTCTATCAAAAATTGCATAAACTAAACTCACTGCATTTATTCGGCATTCGAGATGTGTACTTTGAATGTGGAACAGAATGAGGTGAAAAACGCTGCAAATTATTACACAAAGGTTTATTATTTCTGTATTAGATAGCCCTTCTACACTGATCCGTAATTATCAAAACCCATTTATACCTAGTATATTTATTATCGAAACTCCGGGCTTCGCGCTCCGCAATTGGGATCACTGCATTACAGCACCAGGACCCCATAATTTTACGCTTTACATAGTAAAGTTGAGGGACAAAATGGTCTATGACCAAGTCATCTTCCCATCAAGTATAAGGTTTGCATACACTGCGTATTGTTTTGAAACACTATGCTTGTTCTTTGCACATCAATTACTATTATTGTACTTCAGTAGGTTGATTAGAGACAATAACCGTTCAGCGTGCAGCGTTGCAACATAGACAAGCAAAACATGGGGAAATTGATATAATTCAATTAATCATAAATACACATTATTCTTCCCTTTAAACATAACAAGAGCTGATATCTAAGTATAATAGTAGATACATATCACAGGTATAAATCGACATCGATCGAGGCATCGACGAGTTGAAATTAATGAGATAAAATTAGACACGTAAGATTCATTGATCATCTGTAGGTGACAAAAGTTACGATAAGTTCAATAATAAAAATAAACAATAGACCTTTGTGTAAAAAGAAACATCTTGCAAGTTGACCAGGAAGAAAAAATGTATCCTGCCGCCGCAAAGTGGGGCAGAATCGAAAAAACCTGGCCAAAATTCTGAAGGTATCTTTTTCTATGTTTTCGGGGGCGCTGATCACGAAAAAAAATATTGAAAAAAGTCCAGAACAGTTTCTTTATGAATTTAAAGGTATTGTTCTCTTTAAAAAACTTGAAAAATGTGAAGTTTTTGACTGAAATTTTAGGGAAAACTAATGAGGATACCCTTATTTACTGTGCTGGGCACTAAACAATATTGGGGTAGTTTGGAGAAGCATAGGTGAGAAATTTATTCAGATAATGAGGTTTATATGAGTTGAAGTCCATAACAATAGGTATAGAAAAAAAGGCTAGAGATATAGTCGGTATATACCTACTAATGTTGTTGTTTCAAAATAAATTATTGCTAATCGTAACTAACAAATTTTTAAACCTACAGAAAGTGTGTTAAAGGCGATAAGAAAATAAAACGCGTTCACGCAATATATATATATACAGATACATGCCTGCATATCAATCAGAATCATCTGAATCACTAGAAGTACAAGAGGATATTATTGGGGTTTCAAACAAAGCTATTGTTTCTGAAAAGAATGGTTTTGCAGTCGTATTCTTAATTTCCCGCATAGAGGATGGAAACGGATCGGACGCAATTAAAAGCTGCGAACTTTTCTTGATGAAAAAAGCCTTGTTTCTGCTGGCTCTGATCATTCTAGTCAGATATTCGAATTTGAATGTTTTGATCTTGAGCTTAATTTGATGATGGTCGTATTCACATAGACCACAGTAATCAACAATTCGGTCAGCTAGAAATTTAGTTTTATCGTCCAACTCTATTTTATTAGAATTCCACAACCATTCACAAAGTTGAAGCCTCGCATTTGAAGTTGTTGCTGAACAGCTGTAACTCACACCGGCGGTTTCTACAGAAAAACAAAATTTCCGTTACTTGCATTGAAATCGTGTTTTTCAACTACAAAAGTTGATGACGTCAAGAATAGCGCATATTAGCGGGCGATCTCAGTGGATTAAGTTAGTAGAATAGTTACCCTATCGAACAAAAAAAGAATCGACATTCAATACGCCTCAATACGTAGTTATTTTCACTAATGAAATAATCACATTTTTGAAAAACTACTACTTTCACTGATGAAATCTTCTTCTTTTTTTTTTTTTTTTTTTTTTTTTTAACGACTTTTAAATTGTGATGATAATTTCTTACCGTTCGCTGACATGTTTTCAGATAGATCCGGCCCCAAACGTCACTACTAAACATCGGAACAATACCGAACTAGCAGTTATTTCTTCCAGCTTACCTATTAACATGTTGATCGATGATCGGAGCACGTCAATGTTTTTCCGATTGTTACTCTGCCAGAATGAGGGTCCAGAGGTCAGATACTTTCGAAATGAGTTCTCAGGGATGTCAGGTGACCAAAACACAAGCTACCAGTAGAAATATCCAACTTTCGATTTTTCTTATTTTAGCCAGGTTTTTTCGATTCTGCCCCACAGTGCGCCGGCGGGAAACGAGCTGCCGCGCCGCATCGCTGCCATTTTCTATTCACGCGTCAAGCACGCTACCAGAAGAGCCACTGAATCACCTATGACGTCATATTTGAAGCACATCATCTCCTCTTGGAAGGGAATCCGAAGGTTTTTTGGTTTTTTATTCGACGACGTTTTCGACTCTAGCCATCATAGAAAACGTACGTTCAACCTACAGCGTGGGTAGTTTTAATCGATTCTTTGGGATTAAATTTATCATTGTCAAGCAAAAAATCATCACTGTTAACATGAAAGTTTTTGAGATCTCAAATTTTGAATATGTCGGCCCTTAATTACTACCCTTGAGAGGTGATCAAAAGAGATACCGATGTTACTGGCACATCCCCGGCCGATGTATGATTTTCGCTCCAAATTTCATAAACGATGGCGGACGGACGTTTTATTTGATTTTTGGAGTCCACGCATCTTGAAACGTGAACCAACAAATTTTTATGGGGGCGGGGAGATATTATTTTCTTTATTTTTCATTTTTATTTAATTGTTTATTTTATTTTTTTGTCCATTACAAACGTTCATTATTGAAAAAAAATAAATAAACTAAAATCAGTCATATATAGTCTTCATAGTCTTTATAGGTTTTAGACCTGTAACAATTCGTTGGATTCGTGAGCGACTTTAGTTGGAAAATTTCAGTTGGCATATGCTAAAAATATACTACGTCCATTCAACTATTTACGTTTGATTTAAGTTTTCTAGCCAAATCCGATATTCGCCAGAATATATTCAGAATATATGAAACTCGGTTAAGTATGAAACGTGTACACTTACCTGGTAGTGTCCTATCCATGATCCTGGAAAATATACAGTGAGGAAAATATAAATGAAAAATACAGTGAGGATCGTCACAAATTGCGGAATTTAAACAAAAATTGAGCACTTTGATAAATTCGTGGTTCTTACGTAGGAGAGCACAGTCTCGTACAGAGGTTGATTTTCGACTAATATGCGGGGTTGAACACTATTCACTTTCTGTAACGTTCTAATGGATGGGGACCGTCATGAATCATCCTCTACACTTTTTATCGTGTAAAGGTGGATTCACACTCGCGGTAACGGGAACGTCAGATCACAGTCACGTCAGGTCGCGTCAAGATTGCTTCTGTGGAAACGTTACGGGGTGATTCCCACTCACGGGCGCGGTACAGTCAAGATCAAATCTCGGTCCAGTCACTTCCCGTCAGGTCGCCCGGCGAGCGATTGAAACCTGACGTGACGTTGACCTTCCCGGACTGAACGGGAAGTGTGAATCACAAACAGTCAAATCTCGTCTCCGCTGGGTGTCCTCCCGTCAGGATTCTCTCGACTAACAATCATCAAACTTATGATTTTTAGAAAGTTATTGCTTAGAAAAAGTTTATCAACTTTGAACTAAATACGTTAAAACTTTCTGCACGAATTTACGCTGCTAAATTTACTTAAATTTCATTAAGGTTTGCTAAAATTCCAGTAATACAGCATGTAGGGGCGTCACTATAGGGTGACAGATGGGGGGGGGGGGGGGGGGGTGCGCTCACTGACATGGCAGAAGTTGGGAAAATTTGGGAGCTGGGCAATAAAACCCATAATTTGGGAGACGTATTTGGAAGACTAATTCTAATCAAATCCTGGTTTTCGCAACTGTAGGTACCAGGTATTCATGGAATACTTGAAGTATTTTAATTTTTTGCATGAAACTGGCATTTTTCGTTCAAATTTCCCAAATTTCCACAGCGTTTCGCAATTATGTTATATCTCAAAAACGGATAGTGATAAAAAATTTGGCTTGACGGCGTACTTATTGCTCTATTTTCGGCTTACTCACAAAAAAAAATTGTTCACACTATTCCGAATCCACTCTGAAGTTCAATGTAGAACAGTCAGTAGTTTGAAACATATGACAAATAATTTTAAGGTTACAATGACTGATGAGTGTTTTTACATAGGAAATATGGACAAGCATGGACTAAATGGAAAAATCTGCATACCCACTTCTAGTAGACTCAACCTTTTAAACTAATCGTGTAGAGACAAAAATTTCATTAAATGTAGGTATATTTTCTTATTGTTACTTCTCATTGCAATTATTGTTTCAATTCAAAAAATATAAATATATATCTGATTTACTATCAGCAAATCGCTTTGCTTTTAAAAATATCTGGAAGATTTATCCTGGTCATTTACACATTCTTTAAGTTTCAAATAGTGACAATATTTATTGTAATCAAAATCGAATATTGTGTGGTATTACTGCAAACGATAGGTATGTTATCAAATTTTCATACAAAAACACTTGAAAAAGGTCCTTTTTTATACATTATATTATATGCAATACATATTGCCTGTAGGTAAGAGCTATAATTTATAAGTGATACTATACATCCTATTGGAGTTAGGAAAAGTTTTGGTTCAGTTGAGAATTTCATGATACTTCCCCCCTTATTATTTTTGTCTAGCGACGCCGCTGACTGTATGATCGTATCAGTGAATTTTCCACTGATACGAGACTCCGATTCTCCGTTCGGGGTCTAGTTTCATCTTCTTCCTCGAGTAGAAAAGCTATTTTATACAAATTTTTTATCCTCTCGGACATCGCGTCACTGCGCAGGGAAGACTGACCTGACCTGACGTGATCTGACTTGGCTGTGTGAATGGGTGGCCCGTTGACGTGACTCTGACCTGACTGTGATCTGACGTTCCCGTTACCGCGAGTGTGAATCCACCTTAAGTCCTCAACGAGTTTCGTGATTTTAAGAACTTTGGATTTATACCTTTTGCCTTGCTAAATTCAGTTTTTCGGCCACTATGCATTCCGCTGAGTTAACTGATTCATTGGATATTTGTACCAAATAATTGTAGTTCACATATTACGCAAAAACAGTCGTACATCGATCCGCAACGCGGCAGCCGTTTTGCAATTTGAACCACAACATTCTAACTCAGGTGATGGTCCTCTTTTACGTAGGTAGGTACATAACAAATTATGATGTTTTCGTTGGGAATGAGAACGAATTCGGAAATAACCCGACAGCCCATCACAACATCAAAGCCGTAATACGTATGTACATGTGTCTCCCTTCAACACAATTGATTGCACCTCTGCACACCTCGCTAGGGACTACATTATCTCTGACACCCCAATGAATAGAATTTCATGTTAACACCTCGCTAACCATCTCATAGTGCTATTATTACCGACCGATTCTCATTATAAACGGACAACAATGGCGATGTAGATACGATAGATTTCCCATGAGATGTAAGCTGATGGTTAGTTATCAAACCTTTGTCGCCAATATTACCATTGCGGCCACACTGCCGCTCTAATTCCTTAAAATCAGGTTATTTTCTTCTGGCTTTGTTACCAGTAGAATCTTCAATAAATATTTTCAAGTTGATTTCAAGTTTCAAGGTGCGTACCTGTTTTTCATAAATCTGACTTTTTGATGCTACCTAATATTTCCCTCAAACTACAAGCTGAATAATGACTACAGTTTTATTACATTCCCCAGACCTTTCTTCGTCAAAAATTGTGTGAATATAATGAATTGGAGTTAGTAATTCATTAAGAATTGGGAAAAACCTAGAAGCATTCAAACAACGCACTTGTCCCTGTGGCAAAATAATATAAATAAAATGATCCAATGTAGGTAGATTTTAGGTATAATTTAAAATGAATTGTTAATGAAAAATAAAACGCCGCAAAATAGATGATTTTTAGCAACTCAACATGAATTTCTGAGTTGATAAAATGGTCAATAAACTCATCCACTTGTTGACTGTCATCTGATTCGCTGTCGGTTGGGGAATGAGGTTTGCGTGAGAGAGAATTTGAATACTCCAGAGTTTTGCAGAATCAGATAGGACTGAGGTTTGGGAAAAGCGTGCGGTTGTGAATGGGGGTTGAGGAAGAGGTTCTGAATGCAAACTAGGCTTAAAGACCTTAATTTTCTTATTTTTCCTGGTAATTTCATGCGGTTTTTAATAAAACGCACTTGCCCTTTATTTGAAAACGCACTTGCCCCACTGTCAAAAAAAAGAGGGGCAAGAACGTTTTATTGATTTACTGCAGCAATTTTTGTAGCCTTGAAGTTATCAAGTGCGCAGTTCATGCAGAGACAAAAGGTTGAGAGATAAATAGTGGACTAGACAGGAAAGGAAGGGTTTTTAGACAAGAAAACCTTGAAAACTGTATCTCCCTCAGATTCACACTCTGATATCGGACGAATGCTTCGTGGAAAATGGTTTCAATTAAGATTACGAGGCCCTCGTTTTGTTACGAGGTTCCGTTTTGTTACGAGACCCTCTCGAACGAGCAAGTTTGTCCCAAACCCCGGCGACTACTTGGAACCGTTCCTTACAAGAAGAACTATGAGTTCTTCAATTCCGTTCAACGCGGAGCAGCTCATGAGTCACAAATGAAAAGTCACATTTACGTTTCTAATCTGTTATGTGATCGTGTTATGAGACTACGAAACTATAAACTTCATTCTGATCTACATATCCAACTAATCTGCATTTTTACTAAGGGATTGACTACTAGAGCCGGAAAACTATCGATAGTGCCATCGATAACTATCGATAGTCTACACTATCGTAAATTATCGATAGTTGACGGTTTGCAATCGATAGTTTTCGATAGTAGAGGTAATCACAAATCTGAGGTTATAATGCGTGCACGTTTCTCTTCTTTACATAAGCTCTAATTGATATAATAGTTTTGTGTTTCTAGGGCATCTAGGGTTGTGTTTAATTAATTTTGTGTTTCATTATTGCATGACAAAATGCCGAAACGTAAAATTTCTGATGTATGGAGGTGGTTTGGCAAGACTAATGATAAAAAATTTGCCAAATGTAACACGTAATAAATGGTTAATTTTATAACTTTTTAATGTGCCTACCTACATATTTTTCATGAATAAAAAGTATTTTCGCATTTAATAAGAACTGTGTTGTATGTTGAAGCTTTTTTATTGTAATGAGCCAAGCAATTTTTAAAAGGGTATTCATTAGGGTTGAATATGTTATTACGCCAAGGCTTGATGACGATTGCCATACCAATATATGAGTTAAATGACCAAATAATTCAGAAGACTAATGTAAATTTAGCATTTTTTTAAACTATCGATAGTTATTGATAGTTTGCATAAAAATATCGAAAACTATCGATAGTGTAGACTATCGATAGTTTTCCGGCTCTATTGACTACTTGATGTTATGTCGTTCGAGAGGGTCTCGTTTATTTGTTCACTGAGGCGGTTAAAGTGTATATCAGGTGATAATAACCACCTGTTCTACCATTTTCAAAGAAACTTATTAAAATAGAGTGGCCTCATAGTGAAATAAAACAAATAGACACTCTTGCCCCGCTTGACCCTATTGCGGAAAAGGTATCTTTCATCTCCAGGAAGTGATAAAAATGATTCCGGTTCTTAGAGAGGTTATACGTAATCAGAAGGAAAAAACGTCTGCCAAGATCAGCATAGCTTCCTCACATATTGTAACATGGACGTATAGAATTAGTTGAAGAACAAAGTACGAGTCGAAATGACTGATAAGTCAACGTTATAAGAAATTAATGTTTGCGCATGCGCACAGGCTAGGTACTAATTAATCCATCGGCAATGAAACTAATAGGGTACGTTTTGAAGCTAAACCGTATCATTCCATTAGTTTCGGAGTTTTGCCTGTGTCGATCAAAACGGATGTTAGTGAAAAACGTTACCTACCTATCTATTTCTACGAAATGAGGTTGGTGAAATATATTTATATATTACTGTTTAAATGAAGATATCCCTCAATATATTTCACCTCTGACAAGCCCATTTCTATAAAGCTTGGAATTAACCCTTCAAACTGTTGAAACCAGTAATTCTTTCACTTCATCTGATCAGCTATAATCCCCCTTCACTTTGCTTGCACTTAATTGGTTGTACTTCCAGCCCCCTTTTATTTCTTTCGATCAATGGGATTCAATCTCCCTTCACCTGTGACTATTTAAGCTGCGTCCTTTGTAATCTGTCTTCAGTTATTGTTTGTTACTTATGATGGCCTAACCGTCGAAATCGATTTAGCATTGTAACTCCTTATTTGTTTGTGGAAATAGAAGACGTTTTTCACTAACTTCCGTTTTGAAATGGGTTTTCACAACTTCATCGCGAGTGATATATATTGTGTCAATCAATTTTAGTTTTGCGCAGGCGTTATAGTTATCACTCGACCACTCGCGATATAATTCATAGGGAATTTCCGGGAAACATATAACCATCTACACTCCGATTTTGAACGAAATCGAAACAATAGATGATATGAATTCGGCGTTATGATAAATTAACGTTTGCGCATGCGTACAGACTTTTATGTGACGGCAATGAAACTTACAGGGGATCTTCTGGAAGCTATCCCGCACAATCCCTGAAAATGTTCATAAAAATCGTTTCATTAGACTCGGAGTTTTGCCTGTGTCAATCGATATTTATTTTGCACATGCGCAATGGTTATTATCTACCAATTGCGATATAATTTATAGGACATTTTTCTAGAAAATATACCAAATTTCCTACCGACTTTGTACGAAATCGGACCAACAGATGATGAGAATTTGACGTTATTAGTCCACTGAGAAGCTACTGTTGATTCAAAGGCATTGAAAATTTTAGAAGACCGTCTAGGAGCTAACTCGCACTATATGACAATGATTTACCACAGACAGACCTTAGGCATAGACAGCCACGGAACCAACATTGATCAGCAAGCTCTGGAACGCAAAAAACAAGAGGAACTTTTGAATTTGGAGGATAAAAATTGTTTCGACTTCAATCACGAACAAAAATATTCCCTACTATTATTGAGGAATTTAGGAAGAAAATATTTCATCAAAACCTGTTAGTTTCATAGCTCAATTTTCAAATTCAACTATGGGAATACAAAGAAGCCTAAACGAGTGTTTTAAGTACCTTAGGTATTTTTATAAGAAATTTTCAATTTAATTGTGTGTGAGGGTGTGTAATTATTTCCATGTGATTTTCCATTGATAATAATAATCAATCGTGTCAAAAGTGAAGCGACAGCCCCATCATCTATCATCTAAGCCTAGGCATCATATCGTTTACCTCGTCCCTCTGAGTATGTGTGTTATGGACATAATATGGATGGTAGTCTGTTTCTTGTCGCTTCAAACGGAACCGATATTTGATAGCGTTGAAATATCCACCACTGGTGCTATTACCTGTAAATTGATTCTGCTCTCATTTGTTTTAGGTAAATTACTGTTATATTGTAGGTACTAGAGACATGGCAGAATATGTGAAGAAACAAACACTTTTTATTTTTACATTACACAGAAACTAATTGGTTGATACCTAATTGAGAACTGACACACAATACAAAAATATTTTTCATCGCTTGTGTAGTTCCGTATCCAAGACTGGATTGGTAAATACATTTAATAATAATAATAATAATAATAATAATAATAATAATAATAATAATAATAATAATAATAATAATAATAATAATGTGAGTGACTTTCAATAATTACCTTGTCACTGTATTTTTTCAATACAGATGGATTGTAATGGATGGTTGACGGATGTTATCGGTTGCGGTCCAATATGACCTTTTCATGAGGGATATCTGTAGCTGGAGCTGCCTAAAGGCCCCTCTGACTTTCTCCCACCTTCTGACTTGACATCCGTGGAATCGCTCACTTTATCGGTTGACCTCCATTCAGGATCCTCTTTTATCATTTGAAAGAAATCCCCTCGTATTGCTGTCATTTCCGTCGTCTGCGGCTCTGATACCGTATTCGGTTTCAAGTCCGATAAATCAACCTTTGACGTCACGGTAAGGTAGATATCACAAAAACCTTGGTAGTACCGGATGATATAGATTCCTCTAAATATTGCTTTTTTAATGCCTGATATTTTTGCTGAATCCCCCAGTGCATTCAAAATGACTTGGACATTATCAACCCAAAGGTGCCGGATTTATTATTGACTTGAATATATGTCTTATGACTCCCGTCTTCTGAAAACTCCGACTCCTAAAACTAGGGGCTAGCAGTTATGGGATCTGGGATATTCAAATCTTCGTGGTAAGTGTTTAGATATCTATTCTCAATAATGAAACTATATAATCGATGAAGAAAAAAAAAGTCTTCCAAGTTGGGAGTGGCACATAGCTTTCTCGTTTACCTATCATCTTCTTCCAACTATTATCCACATTTAAGCGAACTCGAACCACTTGAGAGTGGAAAGATGGAACATGATGGAATTTACGTTTGCGCTTGCAATGAAGTATTGATTTGGCAACAATGAAACTGATAGGGGACAATCTACAATTTCATCGAAATCGGATGAAAACAGTAGAAATTAGGGTCGTTACAAGGATTTCACATAGGCGCATGCGCAGTAGCTATTAATGATACACTCATGTTGAAATTGATATGGAATGATCAAATCATCATCCACCAACTATCATCCAAATTTGAGCGAGATCGGACGACTAGGGCCAGAAAAAAAGGAGCTTAATGGAATTTACGTTTGCGCATGCGCAGAGTGGAGTATTGAGTTTGCAAGAATGAAACTGATTGGGGACCGTCGACACCTTAGCCCGCACATTCCCTTGAAAGTTCATCCAGATCGGATAAAAACTGTGGAAAATAAGCTTGTTACAAGGATTTCATATAGGCGTATGCGCAGTAGTCATTATTGATACAATCATGTTGAAATTTATATAAAATGATCAAATTGTCATGCCCCATCTATCGTCTAAATTTGAACGAGATCGAACGTCTATGGCGTGAAAAAATGGCGCTTGGTCAAATTTACGTTTGCGCATGCGCAGAATGAGGTATTGAGTCAAGAACGATGTAATTGATAGGGGACCGTCTACCTCCTAGCCCGCACATTCCCTGAAAATGTCATCCAAATCAGATGAAAACTGTGGAAAATAAGCTTGTTACAAGGATTTGCGGACACACACACAAACAGACACGGTACCAAAGTTGTTCTGAATAGTCTAAAACGTAAAATGGGTGAGGAAACTTCGATTTTGGGGACCAAACATTTTTTTTCTCCCGAATGTGAAAACAATGTTTCCGCTACCTTAAAGTAGACTCGGAAGCAAAATGTAACCCTCCCAAATTACTACCCCCTTCAAAATTTGTTGGTTCACGTTTAAAGATACCAAGATTCCAAATTTCAAATATCAATAATGACAATAATAAATGAATAATAAAGGTGATGTGGCAGTAATCTCGGCAGAACAACGCTAGACGGTATAATATATTGGTTGTTATATTAAAACATCAAGGACTCAAGTTAGGTAAGAAAAGTATCTTGAAACGTTAATCAACAATTTGAAGGGTGGTTGGGGGGGGGGGGGTGGAATAACGTTTATTTCCTAGTCGACTACAAAGGTTCATCATTGAAAATAATAAACCCATAAGGCTTCAAATAATACCGTCAAAAACCAAAAATATAGAATAGACCTACTTATTCCAGTATACGGTTCCATAAAAGTTACCCGAATACATTTTTGCGACGACAATACACTTATCAGTGAGCAATGATTTTATGTTAAATTTACTTGTATGTATGAATAAACGGAAAAATTACTGTGTGAAACATTTTCTTCAGAGGGATGTCCTTAATGCGAATTCAACGATTGGAGCCCAGCCTATTTGTCTCAAATCTATTTCAATAGGACGTCCCTCTGAAGCTAGGTACTTAATATTAGCAAGACTTTGCATATTATAGGAGGGACGCCCTATTGAAATTGATGACCGTGACGCATTTTTATGGGTTTTATTCGTATAATCGTCGACAGATGAATACGATTACGCGAATACGAATATAATCGCAGTTGACTCAGAATCAACGAATAACTATAGCGATTACAATCGTATTCGTATTCGACGATAAGATTATGCCCGACACTGCCTGGGGGAGTTCATAGTCTGAGAACCGATTTTGGAGTGGAAATCCGGGCGTGCTGCTCGTAGAATTGGGAGACCTGCAACAATCCCTTCTGTGAAGTCAAAACCGTAAATCAAATTCTGACAGAATGCCGAAAAATGCTGTCAAAAACTATACACCTTCACGTCAGCAGACTCACCCTAACTCCCGGCATCATTGACGCGGACAACTCAATATGTTGGAACAATATATTTCCATTACGAACGGTCGAATAAATAAATAAATGAAGAAACAAAGAAATTGACACCGTCGCGTCAGTGGGCACTATAAATAAAATTACTCTTTCCATCAACAATTTCGTTTTCAGCGAAATAATAATGGTGGAACTCGGGAATTGGTTTTGCCGAACGTCACACGTATTTAACTAACCACAGGAAAAGGATCGTTCTGTGGTTGGACTTGGAATTAAGTGAGTTGGACGATACAAAAGCTCTTGCTGGAACATGTCCCTGTCGATTCAGTCAATGTTTTATAAAATAAATAAAAGGATTTCCACATCGCTCGCGTGTCAATTTTAAAGTTGGGCCGCCGGTTTTTTACATTATTTTAGTAACGTATTGTTCCGAAGAAAAACCTACCTGTAGTTCGAATATTCATTTCACTATACTTTACCCTTCATAATACTATACATTTAGTGGAAATATTCAATAAATTAAGCAATCCTGGAGTCTATGCCCACTCATCTTCCTTCATTCTATATGCAGGAGTTATTTTCTCTCCTCTTCCATTTTTAGATAATTTTAATTAACAAACTGCTCCAAACTCCATAGATGGGTTTATTATTCCTATATGAATGAATATTAAATTAAAACTTCCGTTACGATCAATCCTACTAACAATTATATATTTGTTTTTAATGTTTTTAGGGCGAATTTCCAATGGATTTTCGATTCCTTTGAACCTATCAGAGAACAGGAATTGTTGGTTATGCCAATATAAACAATATAAGGACTCAAGCACGACGCAATGACTTTTAAGTGCAATATTCAGCATAAATCTTGGCTTTAATTTTCAAACGACCTAGTTCATGGTTAATACCTTTTTTTAGTAATTTTCTGCTAAATAAATATAAATTTAACAATTTTTATCTTCTTTTTGTCATTTTTTGTGATTTTTTTAGTTCCTTTTTTGAAAATCCGCCAATTTATTGTGCTCGAAAAGTGTTGTCCAACGAACTCATCCTTTCTTTGGAATGCTTGATTTTTTAGAGCAAGAACTACTTTTTTATCTAAATCCTATCGAGAATTACCCAAGCCTTAATATCTAGGAATCATTGCAGAGTGTCCTAAAACAGATTTAATATTAAGAACATTTTAAATTTTTTTAATTTTTTTTTATTTTTTGGAGACATTGCAATAGATTCACTTTCTAAGGAGGTTAGCTAAAAAATAATATAACTACTCGTTCAAGTAGGAATGCGAAGGGCACATAGCTTCTTTGCGTCCATAAGATGGTTTTTTATTATAATGATTCAATGGGATTGGTGCGAACCCAACGAATTTGAAATCCTTTTTCCTGCTGAGCCAAACGAATTGCCGGTGTGTTTACTATGACGAACTTCGTAAGGGGCCATTGAGAGGCCCTAACTACCTCTCTGCTCGGCTCTCTGAACTGCGAGCAAAGTCAGACAATGAGAAACAAACCTAGATAGGTACCTATTTAGACTGCTAGAAAGAATTCTACCACAGATATTGATGAAGCCGAATGGTTGATACAAAAAGAAATATATTTTCAATTACGATCCCCCGTCAGAAAGACTAAGGTATATTACAACCGATATTACAACCACCCGTCATAAGGACGTACAAAAAACATTACTTATTACAACTGCTCCGTCAAAACGACACCGTGAGTTCTGAATAATCGTACAGTACTCACCTGGTAGTCTGAAGAGCGAAGTGAATCCACCGGCGTCTCATTCTGTATTAACTTTTTGAAGCATACCTAAATTGAAAACATGATAGGACGCGACACTATCGCATAGTGCCTAAAAAATTACTTCTGCACCTTTGGTTGTTTAGGCATAGGGTGGTAATACAGGGTTAATCCCGGTTAAGCGCGTAGAACCATTTTGGTTGGCGGCTTCAATATATTGCAACATCGGTTTAAGCCATTGCCTTGCTTTAATAATGTTCATGATTCCAAAATGTTATACTCGATCGAACGCTTTCCGAAAATCATGCACCGCTAAATGAAAATTTTGAGGGGGGGTTAACATTTTAGCAAATTTTCGTAAAAAACTCCAATGACTCGAAAAATTTTAAAATTCAAATTTTTGGAAATTTCTTCATTGAAATCCACATATATATATATATATATATATATATATATATATATATATATATATATATATATATATATATTATAGTGTCATACCAGACGATAACTCTCCTTAGGATTGAGATATAAATTCTGTTCTCGCGCCAAAAATCAAGCTTTCCAAACAAAAGAATGAGTTCGTTAGCCAGCTCTTTTTGAGCACGTTAAATTGGTCAAATTTCAAAAATGTGCTGAAAAAATCACTAAAAATGGCTAAAAACGGCTAAAAATTGTTATATTTATAATTTTTAGCAGAATATTGCTCAAATAAAGTTTATCAAATATAAAATAGAACATTAAAAAATTTATATACAAAATTATACTGAAAAATGTACTTAAACTTCTATAAAATTTGCTACACAATCGATAAAAACTTCAAAAAAGCAAAAAATCCAAAAGCTCTTTTTGAATAGCAGATTACTATTTAAATACGTTTTTTGCCATAATAATAATAACATTTTCTTTGTTCTCATAAAGCTCAAATTGTCAATCAATCCAACATAATATGATAACTCAAGAAAATTCGCTCATACGATCATGCTGCATGACTTTTTTTTCTTGGTCGATTACAAAGGTTTACTACTGAAAATGATAAACCGCCCACACGAAAAGTGGCTCCACTTTCACAGGAAAACATTTCCATCCCGTAGTTCTCTGATGAAACCAAGAACTGTAGACTTCTCTTGTTGCCAACAGGTCTGCGAAATATGTTATTGCTTTGTTCCTTGCTTTCCACATAATGTCATAAAAGACTAGTCAGGTTCGGGTACCTCCGTTGTACGAAGTTACTGTCGCGCCGGAAAGTTGAGCTCTCCATCCTCGTTGGACGGTCTCTCCGATTCGGTAAGGCAGAAACGGGAAAGTGATACAACGGGTACCAAGAAACAGCAAACTTTATTCCCAACAAGGATCCCGGTCTCCCGAGCTTTTACTTCAACGTTAACGTTCAGCGATTGTGACCGGCAGACGAGGGAGGGGGGACTTGGAAAGCCTGCGTTATACGTAACAATCTACCAAGGAATCTCAGTTGGTCCTTGTTTGACCCAATCTCGTCGGCTACATCGACGAGCATCTCGTCCGTTCAACCCCCTTTGGGACCTACAAACTGAGATACTTTTTACTTCCTACTGCCTCGTTGGTTGGGAGGAGAATTTACTTTTTGCCACTTTACGGGTTGGGATCTTTAGTTTCATTTGTCCTTTCGAGATTAGTTTCATCCAATTATACGAGTCGGAACTTTAAAAGTAACGGTTGATACAACACGCTTCTTTACAGCTTTTGTTACCAATTTAGATGGACTTGTGTATCGTAGAGTAATAGTATTGCTTCCGGATCTTCGTACTGATTAGCAAATTGTGTTCTGTAAAATGTTTGTTTTAGCGAATTTTCGTAGAAAATAACTGTTGCAATACCTCCAAAAATTATGCAATACAAATTTTCCAAAATTTTCTTCGTGGAAATTTTTTTTAAGGCATCTTGAACCGCATCCAGGCTTATAATACGTTTGTACTGTTAGTATAGTTGTAAATTACTAAAAAATAAAAAAAGTTATGAATGAATAAGTAAATAAAAACAGTTATTAATAAATTTCTGGATTTAAATTAAGATAAAAGGATTTCTGGCGTGGGAATGAGTGATGAAATGACGCCAGTACACTCTAGTGGATGTTTGATGAAGGTATATCAGTTGTTTCTGTGTATTCAAAATTTGCCTTCGCATTTTACGTTTTAGGTAATTCCAAAAAACTTTGGTTTCGTGTGTGTGTCCGTCTGCCCACTAATCGTCATACCCAGTGATACTTTACTGGGTATGAGTGGTGATGACATTTTCAGAGAATTTGCTAGTTGGGCAAAAAATGGTCCTCTATTAGTTTCAATAGTCACACAGCCAATTATCTATTTTTCCATATTAATCGACCGTCGCTATACATTGTCATGTTTTTTTCTTATTTTTAATTGATCATGTTTTTTGTCTGATCACGTTTTATAATTTAATATGTAATTTTGGCTTTTACCCGTATTATAAATAAATATATAATAAATCATATCAATATTATCAGACATCATTTTCCCACGGCCTAATCGCCCGATCCGGTGATTGGAAAAAGAGGATTTCAGTCAAGCGAATGTGAAATCTAAGTAACAAGCATAACTTCAAGATACAGTTTCCATTCGATTTTCATGAAACTTTCTAGGAATGTGCCGGGCAGGCTGGTGGATTAGGTAGGTACTTCATATTATAAGTTTCACCGGGATCTTTGCGCGAGCGTGAACCTCAAGCCTTTGCAATAACGTGTACAGTTTTCTTCCGCTTTCCATTGAATTTTCATATATCGAACGCTTTAGACTGTGGATGGTACCAAATGAACTCTACCGATTCCAACTCATTGGTCACTTTCGATTTGAAAAAAAAAAAAAAAAAAAAAAAAAAAAAAAAAAAAAAAAAAAAAAAAAAAATCAAGCATTATTTTTTCAAAGCCTAATCGGCCGATTTTGTCGAACTTCAGAGGATTTTAGTTTTATTTGAAGCGCTTTAATGGTCTATAAATTTCTGTTACGAATACGAGAAATCTTGGTGCCACACTCAACTTGGCCGACATTCTTTCAGTTGTTATTCTCAGTTCAGACAGGTGATGCGATGTGTTTGGAGAGTGAATAGAATTTGAATTTCAACCATTTTGATGACCCCTTTAACTGATCAGGAGCTCAATTCGTCATTCAGATAATTATTTAAAAAATGAGTCTCAGATTTTTGGACAGAGCACAAAGACAGTTTTATCCAACTGTTGATTCAACAAATTCCTTATAATTTACATTCCGGTAATATGATATTCCAACATAGGTATTTTATTCTAAATGAGAAAAATAATGTTTTATAACGTAAATACATCTTCGCTCTAGGGCTTTGTTATAAGAAGGAGCTTATTGCTTGACAATTCGAAGTAAATCGAGGGTTGAACTAAGCCGAGTTCCTCCATAAGGTAAGAGGTAAGGCGGCATTATTGAGATGAGCAATAAAGCCTGAGAAGCTCAAGTACCCAACAACCGTGATTTACGAGGAAAAACAAGTAAGGCGAAGGTTGCGTTAGAAACCGGTTCGAAGTGGAAACAATGTCTGATGATATTAGATTGCTATTCGTGAAAGAATCCAACCATTAAAATCAGATGTCTTCTAATGTTTCAAGCACATTTACACAGGCTTTCCTCTCTGACAGCCTGTTAGTTCATAATAGATATCCGTAAGCTTGAATCTATCGACCCAAGCGCAATCGAACTTCTAAAGTGGTTGCTCCATTAAATATGACTTTATTAAACGTTAATATACCTACTTCAATTCATGCAAGAATACAAGACTGCCGAACAAAACCTCTGAAATCAAAAGGTCTACATTGTTTCAAGCACATCTACTATTTACTTGCTTATAATTTACTTTTTATATTACGCATGTTTATTTTTACAAAAATATTTGTTTGCCAATAAAATCTCTCTCTCTCTCTCTCTCTCTCTCTCTCTCTCTCTCTCTCTCTCTCTCTCTCTCTCTCTCTCTCTCTCTCTCTCTCTCTCTCTCTCTCTCTCTCTCTCTCTCTCTCTCTCTCTCTCTCTCTCTCTCTCTCTCTCTCTCTCTCTCTCTCTCTCTCTCTCTCTCTCTCTCTCTCTCTCTCTCCCTGCTCTCAAAATTTATAGCCAATAATTTTTTAATAGTATGTTATGGTAGTGAATTAGGTTCATATTTGCTGTGCACGAGGAGAAATTGTAAGTTTAACGACACCGTTGAGTCTCAAGTAGATAGCAACTAGAATTAAACAATAGTAGGTAATTGTTTCAGAATGTCTCATAACGTATTTCGATGAAAAACATTTTCGAAAAATTTGCAATAGCTTTATTTTTTGCGAAAATTCGTTAACAGAAAAGAATAATGTGCAATATGAGCAGAGGTGTGGGATGTTACCTAAACTGGGAGGAATCTACAAGTGTTCATTTTTTTATGATTCCGCGTCATTTCTCATTTTTTCAAGAATCGTTTAATTTATTAAATGGTAAAATCGATATACTGTTGTTTATTAAATTTATTTAATTATTATATTATAAAAAGACAATTTGCAGTTGAACTCACTTCATGAAATCATGTATGAAATTAGAAAGACGAACTCCGCCAAACAACCGTCATTATGTTTGATAAAAGTGTTGAATTACTATTGTTTTGAACTATTTGTTATAGATGATTACATGCTTTATTAATCCATAATTACCTCTAATCATGATCTAATATGCAAGAACACGACACTTTGAAATTCACATTTTCCCTCAAGGTCTCCACTCTGTAGCACGTGGACAGTTATAGCGCATCACGTAGCAACCTCCACGTGAATAACATTTCTCGGAACTCCGCGCTAGACAACCTCGTTATGTTGTACACATTCCTTTAAAATATTTCAAGAGATTCACGCTCTTCTCTGGCAATTCTGGAATAATAGGGAATACTCGCGCCCTTCACTTCCTTTGATATAGAAACAATTCCAGTAGTTCAAACAGTCAGTGAATATCTCCCTGCTCGACTTGGTTACCTTGTACAAACTGTTCCGCTGGCATTTCTTGCTTTATTCGTACCTAAAGTGGAAATGTATGGGATATGTAAACGACGCAGGTGTGAAAATTTTTGTCTTGATTCAAAATTTACACTTCCATCCATATTTCACTGATCAGGACAATTTTAGTTCCTGGCCTGCGTATCTGTCTTGGCAATATCTTGTCGAAAAATATATTCTTAAAATTCATTAGGTTTGCTGGGATAGTGCATGTTCTTCCCTACTCAGTTAATCTCCTTGCAAGTTGTAAGTTTCGTGAAGCTGGAAGTTTCGTCCCCCTCGGATCGATAGGAGTGATGTATTTCTGGTGTATAAAAATCGAAATGACACCCGCGTTTGGGAAATTGTTGAGATTTCGATTGAAGGCAGAATGGTCCAGCTGGATCTGCTTCAGATTTATTATAGATCAATCTACTTATCATCTAGATCTTAGCAGAAAGGACACATATGGATCAAGATGGGTGAAAATAACTTCCTAGGTTTGTAGTATTGAGCTACACTGTTTCGGGCTGGGAACATGAACTGGGTTCTAAACCGGTCTGAGATGGGAAAATAATGATAACATTTTAATGGATTTGATCTCATGTAGCCCTGAGTACGGTTCATCGTGGGTATCACAAAATCGGGTTACCACCTATAGCTATAAAATATTTCCTCACCTAACAAACTAGGGAAAATGTTTATGTGGTTCATTTTGTGGTGTGTTTCACATTTCCTCCAAGACAGGTCAATTGCACGAGTTGGCTCACCGAAATGGGAGAATATGTATTTGTCACAATCGGCACCCCATAATGCATGAATTACTTAACATGTTCCATCCCCAAACTGACAAGAAGCAGATGATATCGTGTTGCTTTTGACTTTATTTATTTTCGGAGCAACGGATGACCGACAGGAGATGGCTATACAGGAAATTCTGGAAGCATAATCTGAGGCTTCGACGCCAGAGGTGGTTGTCGCCGGAATACTTGAATGGTAGCAATATTTTGTGACCTTAGCTAAATATAGGTGCTGTAAATATCCTCAAAATATAAGGATAAGAAGGGAGGACATGGGGGCTGAGAGGAATCAAAACAGCTTTCTAAGACTCGATCTGAGGTAATGTTGTTATACTAAAACTATAATTTGATTATTGAACTTCCTTCCAAAATCTGCATTTTAACTCATTTCCATATTTTCAGTCACTGATGCTAACAATTCCGTATAGATAAAGTGTGAATTTAGAGTAATTCTTTTATCCTCAAATTTATCACATTATTATTTATTTACTAGCCGCCCCGGCTCGCTTCGCTCACCTCCGTAAAATTGATACTTGCATCCATAAAACATACAAGATGAACTTCTGTTTTTTCCATAGGTATTTCATGGAGGGGCTTTGCCACGCTACCCCTTCTCAAACTACGCCAAAGGTAAACCTGAAGAAAACCGACCGTTGCCGGCCAACTTCGGATGCGATCGGATGTGACCTCTCGCGGATGTCTGACAAGATCGATTTCCTCATCTATCTACGGAAAAAGAGTTTATTTACGGCTGTTCATGGTCACGTTTATTCCAACATAATACTGTTTTTAACTGTGATTTGATGACAAAATCATACTGATGGCTGAGCGCCCAATGGGATGGTAACAGAATTAGGGCACATGTCGACAATAAATTGTCTGCAAAGCTCGACGACCGTTCAATATTTCTTTCGTATCGTGACGCCGGAACCCGCGCGATGTTCCCGTCTGCCCTCCAGAGACCGATCCACTAAACTCGTCGATCCCAGCCAAGTCTGATGAGGTCGACTTAGCCCATGTTTCTAACTGTTCCCTCGAGGTTACAAGTTCAGTAATCGCATTTCCCTCTGAAACTTCCCCGGCTCACAAACTTGATGAAATCAAATTCCCCTAATGTACCTTCAGGTTGAATCACTTTGAGCTTGATAACTTTAATTGTGATAAGAGTATAACTATTTTGTTCCATGCCTAGAAGATCGGAGGGAATATCAACTGAAGCTGATAAGGGGAATCGGTGGGTAATATGCGTCTGCACTTCAAACAACTTCGAACTTATCGGGTTTGTACGGGCTTGGAGGTCGCTACAAACTACATCAACGATTACAACAAATTTCAATTTAATTCGTAGATAACGATATAGTAATTAAACCGTTGGTTATCTGAAATATTTATCAAGCATTTATCCTCTACAGAAGTAGGTGAGCGTGGAGGAACAAGACACAAATAAATACCTACATATCTGTATCTTGATTGCTGTGTTATTGAATTTATCTGTGGGCATTCTACAATTTTTCGCTCACCAAGGTTATCACAATATATTTATTTTTTACTCTTAGTAAGTGCTGATTTCTTCACCGCTCATTGTTGGTAATAGCCGGATGCACAATTAACTTAATCAGTTTTTGGAAATGGCGCCGAAAATTAAATGTATAATGATGACTATTTGGAATCTGGATTTACAATTAGAGAAGTTAGCGTTGAAGTGAAATCTCAAAAGGTGTGATATGTGCAGTAGGTAGTTACATAACTCCAATGATGGATAATGCCCTGAACTAGCGAAATCGGAACGGGATTAGACGCCAGTGCTCCCAACCTTCTGTGGTGAATCCATTGGACTACTTACAAGGTAAAGTAATGAACTTGAGGAAAGTTAAGCCAGGGCCAAGTGGGGTAGGATTTGCTTCGAAATTGGAAATACAAAAGCCGTAAGTAGTCCAATAGTTTTAAATGTTTTATTGTGTATTATACAGTAAACATACTGGTAAGTAATACATGCACTGCAGCGGCGTTTATAAATGGATTGTATATCATTTTGATGAGAGTTAAAATAAGAGAAAAACAAAAATATCATGAAATGAAATTTATTTGCCAAAAACATAAGTGATTTACAGTAAGCAGGTGTAGTACAAATACAAACATTGGGAATTATTTATAAGTAGATACCTATTAGTTTTCCACTAGTTCCGTTGGCTATGTTTGAAAGCCTAGGCTATAGCCCGACACAGAGTTGCAACATGCATATTAATTATTATTGTTACAGATCATCATAGGAACATCATTTATAACTAATATCCCCTCCATTCTACCCCTTTCATAATTAAATTTGAAACTCCTGATATACCTCCCGAAACTAAACCACATCTCTAGTTGAAAAAAAGAAAACAAAAAGTCACGGAACTCCGACAAGATTAACACATCATGATTTATATGCATGTGTCATTCTAGACGATGACAATCCTTAGGATTGGGGTGAAAATCCTGATCATGCTCCAAAAAATCAAGCTTTTAAATGAAAGAATGAGTTCGTTGGCCAAAATAAATAAAAAAGTGTTTGAAAAAAAAAATCACTGAAAGTAGTTTAAAAGACCAAAAATCTCTGCATTTACAATTTTTAGCAAAATATCAGCTAAATCAAAATTATCAACGGTTAACTAGAATATTAAAAAAGTTTATTACAAAATCGTACTCAAATTTAGTTAATATTTGCTGAAAAATCTATAAAAACTGAAAAAGAAATCATAAAATCCAAAATCTTTTAAAATTACCGAATTTCATTCTGTATGTTGTTTTGCTATAAAATTGGTTTTTAATAATATATTTGTGCTCAAATCGTTAAAATCTCAATACAATCAAATATATCATAATACGATTTGTAATGTAAGAAAATTCGCTTTTACGATCATGCTGTATAATAGGAGTTTGTTCTATCACATTAGCCAAATTTTGACAAAAGCAACCGCTTCGTCGAAATCAATATAGGGAACCCCAGTTTAGAAAAAGCGTTTTTTATTATAGATTTTTTGGTTAAAAATTTATGTGCACGGAGAGTGTTCAAGTTGAAACAATAATAAATTTAGAGCAAAATTGATGAAAAGTTGTACGTATGATTATGTTAAATACCTTAAACTCTGACATAAATGAAATTTAATTAGGACTCAAAATGAGGTCCTATAAATTCTAGAAATCCGCGAAGCAAGGTGATATCATAAGAATAGCAAAACTGATTTTCTATTCTAATTAATTGCAATGTTACAAAAACAGAATTTATGATTTACGTACCAAAAGTGAGGAAACTCATTCCGACCATAATGAGTAATTTTGCATAGATTGATTCAAACAGGGTTTCATGCTATTAGTAGACGATTGGTACCATTTTCTCAATTTTTCTCTATCTGTCTGTCTGTCTGTTCGTATGTTTGTCCGCTTTTCACGGTTACAGAGTTTATTGGACAACTGATATGAGTTGTGGGAAATATCTATATCAGTCAAACTTAAATTACAGGCTATTTGAAGTTTTTAAATTTTGAGATAGAGGGGTGTTTTAGGGGAGAGGGAGGGGAGGAAATTGGGGTGAAATCCATAGAGCATAGAGAAACCATGCGCTGGTAGCGAATTTTTGAGTTAGCGAGTCAATCGCTAAATTCCATTAATGACCAATAGAGAGTGGTATCGGAACACAAAACTTGCATTGTATCAGCTGATAAAATTCCAATATAATTATCTGCTGATAAAGTTCCAAGATAATTCTAACTATGCGAAATCGAGTTTATTGGAGAGTTTTATTGGCAAATAAGAAAAAATGTATCGTTAATAGAAAGTTCCTAAACGATGAGTCAATTGGGATAAGGTGGTTGGGGATTTTATCATCTGGGGTAGCCACAGCGTATGCTAACCTGATTAAGTCAAGAGGGTCGAATTAGTGTTTTATCTTAAAGTGAAGCTTCTTATCTTCAAGGGGCCAATCACTATTTGGCCAAACTATGATTAACTCCACCCTTACAGTCCTTCCCTACCCACGTCAAGTCTTCAGGATGTCTTGAGAGATTAACTTATCCGTCGAGTTGATTACTCCCACACAAAACCCATGAGCCAACTCATTACGGTGGCTTGAGTTTTCCTAAGAACATCCGGTGTTGGTCTTCCAATACTTTTCCAACTTGTAAGTAATTTACCGACATGTGTCTAAAACAATAAACATTAACAACTTATGAGAAATGAACCTTCACGATTGAAAAATATGGTATTCAATTATCACAGGAAGTATCAGTATGAGCCCCAAAAACACTGTCTTTGAGGGAATAGAGAAGAAGCCCTGCGAATTAATACAAAAAGGTTCATTATTCCTGTCTAAGCCCTGACTTAACTTAGTCATTTGCACAGTACCAAAATACAGGGTGACTTAATTTTCATCAAACTCTGAGGATCGAACCTTGAGCTTATTTCTGATCGAAAGTTCCACGTAGAGATTTTTTTAAACGCTTAGTTTACGGATAATTCAATTTTAGGGATTTTTTCCGTGTTTTGTACCTTGTTACATTAAAACGACCGTAACTCCCCTTTGAGTCCCTTTAAACTCAAAAATTAGGGCAATAGTTAGAAAGAGCGTTAAATTTCCTATCTACCTGATGCCAAGCCAATATTATTTAGCCGTATATACGTAGAAAAAGAGTTTGAAAAGCAAATTGTGATAACTTCTCGGAATTTGACTTTTTTCCATTTATCGTTTCGCTCTTAATACAAACATTTTGGAAACTCACTCGTTGGGGAAAACTTCCTTAGAATTTCGGCTTTTCCACGGCATTGTAAATTTTACTTTTACTTTGCTGCTTAAGGGAGAGAACTATGTTTTTCCCCCTTTGTTTTTTGAAAAACATGGGTTTGTCTATGAAATCCAGGGTTTTTGTGAAAAATGACCAACTATGAAAATACGAGATTGGGGCCAGTTTCTACGTATTTTTTAACCCTGAATCGATTGATAACACTTGTGGATCTCCCCAACTTAGTTATAACAGATTTTTACTTTTTAACTAACTAGGTAGTTCAACTTAAAATTGAGCATAACAAGCAAACTGAAAATTCGTTAGTTAGAGTGTAAAGCTTGGTTATAACCATGTTGAGGAGAACTGCAATGGTGTCACCATTCGGTTCAGCGCTAAAAGAATACGTAGAAACCGGCCCACAACTCATATTTTCATAGAGGGTAATTTTTCAAAAAACCCTAGATTTCATTCATCGACATAAAAACATAATTTTCTCCCTTAATTAGCAAAGTAAAAGCAAAATTGACTGTACCGTTGGAAAGCTGATATTCCGAGAAAATTTTCTCCGTGGAGTGGGTTTCCAAAACGGTCTGTATTAAGAGCGAAACGACAAATGGAAAAAATTCAAATTCTGAGAAGCTTTCAAAATTAGCTTTTCACCCTCTTTTTTTTACGTATAAGAGCGGCTAAAAAATATTGGCTTGGCATCTGGTAGAGGATAAATTTAATGCTTTTTCCAACGATATCCTAATTCATGAGTTTAAAGTGAGTCTAAACGTGGAAAAATCCCTTGAACTTGAATTACTCGAAAACTAGGTAAGTGTAAAAAAAAAGTATAGGATGAAGTTTTGATCATGAGCTCTAGATTCGATCCTCAGAGTTTGATAAGCTTAAGTCGGGACACCCTGTATATGCTGATTGGACGCTGGCACTACCGCGGAGAAATTATTGAAATTATGTAAATCTCCTGAATTTGACCGTAGTCCCTCCGCACGTAACAAGAGCTGATAACCAAGTAAAATATTATGTCAGAAATCAGAATATAAGTGCATATATCGTTAATAACGTAGACACCCACCAACAGAAAATGAATGAAATAGAATTAAAATTCTACCTATCTACACATCACGAGCCCATCTCGGTGACTAAAGTTACAATAGTAGGTAGATTGTTGCTCTGCCAAGGAATTTTATCTGCTTATCAACAAGTTTGTCGAATGTCAAATCAGGAATTGTGCAACATGAAGTATAAACCAGCTGTAAGGAAACAACCCTGACATTTATTCTTCTGAAAGTTAGACTTCATAAAGACGGGGGTTGAAAGACGGGCATTGTCAGTGCAGTTATCACGCAAGTTTTGCAGTTACGCAAATTTGTGGGGAAAAAAATTTGATTAAGTAGGTACCCATTTCAATTTTTGTCAATGGAAGTACATAATGAATAACAAATAATAATATTCGGAAAGTAGATAGTGTATACCTACCTATATATTCCCTTCTGGCAGTGCTCTCATGGCACGTCCTTTCACATGACCACTTTCAAAGGACTTTAAAGATGTTTAGTTTCTTAACTGATTCAAATAACGTTTCTGAAAACTGAATAATCCACAACATTTTCGGGGCTGATGTCTGGAACTTCTAACACTTGTTTGTGAACTTCTCAACACAAATTTCATTGGGATCTCGACCGCACAAACTAATCTTGCATTCACAACGTTTCGGGTTATTGCCGGATCACAGCTTGACATAATTCGCATAAAATATATTACCTGGCATAATAAAATTTACTAAACTAAGAACTAAGTAAATACTGAGCTGTAGGAAAGTAGGTATGCAGGTGGTGACTCCTAATGGCGCTTTTTCGTATAGTTTACTCGTAACCATGACAACAAGGTCAAATAACTTCGAAAATTCGGTTTTTAGCCTTTCCTCGATGTAAGGATGCGCTAGTGTCCAAGTCTCGAGAATATCGCCCATAGATAGACTTAGGAGCAATTTAGGGGATGAAATTTAGCATTTAGGTGCCAATACTTCACTAGTAGGTACATCGTACTGACAATAGATAATAAACTCGATTTGGCAGCGTTATAATAAATTCCGTTAGAACTATACAACCCGATAATTCCAATATTGGAATTATATCAGCTGATATTTACAAGGCAATTTTTATATATTCCAGTATCACTATCTAGCGATTTTTGATGGAATTCCGAGCTTGATCGTCTATTCAATAGATCCGCTAGCAGCGCGTGATTTCTCTATCTTCTCGCGCTTAGAAATTCGAAGGTTTAATTTCGATGTTCAAGCCCTTAGGGAAAGTGAACTCTTCAACATACAGCGTTTCGGGTGGTTTTAATCGATTCTTTGGGATTAACTTTATAATTAACAAGCAAAAAACTATAACTGTTACATAGTAAGTTTTTGAGATCTCCATTTTTTAAATGCATAGCCCTTTAATACAACCCTTCAGGGTTGATAAAAATTGATGCCGAGCTTCTAGGACTATCTAGACCCCAAATGGGTAGTTTTCCGTTATCCCCCCCCCCCCAGTCAATTTGTCTTCAACATGCCCGCCCGCCCAATGTTTCTAGGCATTTCTTTTTTAGATTATGTGATGTTATGTATTTTTGAGATGCGAGCACCCAGACCGCCAAAGTATACACATCATTCTGACCTACATGTCCAACTAATCTGTATTTTTACTAAGGGATTGACTGCTTGATGTTATGTAATTTTGAGATGCGAGCTTGCGAGCCAACCTATACACAGCATTCTGATATATTTGTGCGAATTCATGTGAATTCTACTTGTGCAAATTCATGTGGAGGCAATCAAACCACAACCACGCCAATTTGTTTCCTGAAAAAACACGGTAATTCTTTTTTCCTTTTTTTAAATAATATAATTTCTTCCCGCAGCTTGAAATTGTCACCAATTCTATGTAAATATGTAATCCAAGTAAGAAGTAATGCCTAGAAACATCGGGCGGGCGGGCGTGTTGAAGACGAATCGACTTAAGGGGGGGGGGGGGGGGGGGGGGGGTTTATAAGGGAAAAGTACCCCCAAATGTGATTTTCAGTTTAATATAGTTTGGTCTAGTATTTTCGTAGAAAAGCCGCGGACGGCGGACGGACGGGTTTTTTGTTTAAATTTATGGATTCTACGCAACTTGAAACTTTTCAGGGGCTGTTAATTTTTTTTTTTTTTTTCTTCGTTGATTAGAAAGGTTCATGGTATTGTTTTTTCGGCCTTGGCATTCAACGCGATAAGAATAGATTTTTTTTCTTCTCTGTTAAAATACATTGTCTTAATTTCGAATTCGATTTGTGAACTGCCTTTAATCCACCCCTATCCGCGTATCGGTTCGTTACGAGCAAGGTTTCACCTATTATAACTGATTCGGCAGAACGATGTAAACTAAGTTCACCCCTCTGATTAAACCATCAAACGAGTCGCTCTCGTTAGCGCTTCACCTTTTCGGGCTTTCGCGGCGCCAGCAGAAAAGAGGGCGGAAGGTGGGGGTGGTCTTTTCTCACTAGGGTTTTTGAAGTAAAATCCCCATCCATCGCACTCTTCTTCCGAGGAACTCGCTAAGCCTCATTTTCATCAAACGACAATTAGTTTGGGGCCTCTAAGGAGGGAAGCGAGGAAGTTGTAATTATGACAGTCTTTGACAAAAGGAGCCTCATTTTAGGATGAAACCTTTTTGCCGACCTCAAGGTGAGTACCGAGATCTAATATTAAGGAAAGGGTCGCGGTTTGGTGAAAAGGTTTTCACCGCATCATGAGAAAATCCGGTGTGCCATAAATTGACCTTTCCAAGGCGTCTTTTATGCCAGTTATAATGTGGTCACGACCGCACCGAATGGTCGTTATCATTTCTACCCACCATTATCTCTCTTTACTGCTCGCAGTTATTCAGTTCATATTAGGTAGACAATCTGCCTAATTCCCCTTAATCAGGGCGGTCCTTCGAAGGCAGTCATAATTTCCTTGACTGAGATTGATGAATATTATTTTCGTACGAAACTGCACTTCTTAGTCAAACATCGTGATCCAGTCGAGCCGGATAATTGAAATAGATTGTTGATTTTGGAGAGACAATAGTAATAATGTGGGTAATGTGTGGGTCGATAAATCCATGCTATCAGGGAGAATAGTAATTTATTCTGTTTAAATTTATTCTAGTACTAGTACATGATTGACTTTTATCATAAACTAGCTGGTTCACCGGTGCGTTGCACAGGTTGACTTGAACTTTATCAAATAGCCTGTGACCCAAGTTAAAGTAACTCTGATAGATTCGCCCACTCAGATCCCCAATTGGTTCAATGACGTTCAAAACGCTTCAACATCCTTCCCCCCCCCCCCCCCCCCCTTTCCCTCACCACTGGGTCAGATTTCAAAATTTGAAAAAAGTAGTCTTCGATTGAATTAGAGTAATCCAAACATATTTGACAATCAAATCCCCAGTTCGGTCAGTGATGATAAAGATACCCCATTTCTCTACCCCCCCCCCCCCCTCCCCTAAAACACTCTTCTATGGGTTAGATTTGAAAATTTTCAAGTAGCCTGTGATTTAAGTTAGAATACTCCAAACATATTCGACAACCCAGATCCCCAGTTCGTTCAGTGACGTTCGAAACGCTTTAACTCCCCCACCCCTCCCCCTCCATTGTGGTTCAGATTTGAGAACTTTGAAAAAGTAGTCTTTTACTCGAATTGGAGTAATTCAAACATACTCGACAATCAAATCCCCAGTTCGTTCAGTGATGACAAAGATACCCTATTCCCCCTTCACCCCTAAAACACCCCCTATGGGGCAGATTTGAAATTGTAAACCATTTAAACCTTCTCTGGACTTCCTCAAATAATTTAAGACCAAAATTAGCCAAATCGGTCGAGCCGTTCTCGAGTTGATGACAGCAATTGATTTTTATATATATAGAAGATAGAAGATTGTGCTATAACATATTGACTCTTATCCTTCATTTGCAAACACACCAATCTACTCGTACCATCTTATTATCTGTGTACCTTTGAGCATTACCCAATAATTCACTGCTATAAAATCCGAGTATTTAAAATATCCTTTCCATCCGCATGCTCTCCCGAAGAGCTAAAATATTGACAAGAAAAAAAATACATCAACCTAAGACTGATCACAGACCAGTAAAACGTACCCACCAAACATTGCCTGAAAACTATGTCGATTGTATCTCCTGGTGTAATTCTAATGGAATTCTCACTTCACGAAATCGAGTTTTTCGTTTACTTTCGTTCTTTCGGTTGGTTAGATAGGTATTAGATTCTTGCAATGTGGCTCTGGCTAGTATACATACCGCTGTTACAGTGAGGTGCCTCAACATTAGCATGATGAAAGCAAGGGGTGAGGATTTGAAAAATATTCGATATAAGGGCCATGCTGTTGTTTCAACCCTTTAGAATGTACCATTTTCCGAAAAATGTTTAAAACAGTGTTGACTCTTTGTATAAGAATTTTCTTGACTGTATTGCCGCTGTTGACTACTCTGAGACTCATAAAATTGACCCCCCATTTCCTAGCCATAGTTAACCATTTCGTTAAACCCAAAAAGCTCGAATTTCAAAATAATTGAATAGGTATAATTATAACACCATCATTTGCGAAAATTTGCTCATACGATCATGCTGAATGACTATAACTTTTTTGATATTTTTTAGTAATGTTCCGCTTAGTTTTACCATGTTAAGTGATTGTTTTAGCACATTTTCCAAATTCTGCTTTAGCTCAACAAATGCTGGTCGAAAAATTCACATTTTCTTTTGAAATGCTTGATTTTTTGTTAGATGAATGGGATTTAATCTAATATATATGAGAATCGGTGAATTCGAGAAATCGTTTCAGAATGCCACAAAACAGATTTCCACGGAGGACGTTTTGGAAAACGTTTATTTCCATATTTTTCCAAGAAACAATATAGCTTCATCTTTTGCGAAAACTAGCAAAACAATTATTGGGTGTTAAACTAACGAACAGTCTTAATAATCTGAATTTGGGTGAAGACCCAGATGGCTGTGATCCGGGCGGTTTCACTGCGGATTCGAGGCTCAAGAAGAAAAGTCCGCTGCCTGGGGCTTGAAGATGGGGCCTTGATGCCCCTCAACTGAAGATTTGGATTTCTTCCTAAACATTATGTTTCCTTTAGTTGGTTTAGTTGGTTTAGGAAGATGGAAACACTCCTCATCAGCCCGATTTCCCCATTAGTGATGCACCCTAATAAATAAATTGTTAATCTCTTTCTATGGATGATAAAACTGAGGGTTTCGGAGTGTAATCATCCCGCCCTCATTACTCTTGCAGTATCCGCCCTCCTCCTTGCAGTGCCCTCGTTCCGCTTAGTGTGGATGCGGCTTTAGAGTTCGGCAACGCAATATCACCGTGCGTAGGGAAAACGTGATGAGGATGAGAAGAGGATTATTTATTGGCAAAAAATATAAAACTTTGGTTACATGTACAAAATGAGAAAAGAAAATGTGCATTAGTAAAGTAAGAATTAAATAAAGAACTAATTTTGAAAATTCAAGATTACAGTTTGCCCACCTAGGTTTAAGTTCAGATGAACTTAAGTTCCCAGGTGAGGAGCTGAGGAGACGGGTTAATAAGCAAGAGATTTGACTGAACGAAAGGATACCTGCCCGGGCTCTCCTCGGCCTTTCATCTCCACAGACCTGAACGTGCATTTAAAAACAACATTTACCAATTTTTTTTCTCGTTTTTCTGGGGTGTTGGGGATTTAAGTTAGACGAAAATATAAACATTTTGAGTAAAATATATTTCTGATAAAAATTGAGAAATGCTCAAATAAATGGACATCGGGACTCTGTCCCCCCCGCCGAACTGCAATAACATCACAATCATTCTGCGTATTATACGTTCACAGAGTGAAAGTTTTTTTTCACCTTCTTCTCTGGGATTTGAGGGCTGTTTTCCTTTTACGAATTTTGACTTCGCTCTTAAATACAGTTACTGGTAGGAAGGTACGTTCGGGCCCTCATTCTCATCAGCCTCACAGTCTAGTTCACCTACTTCTTGTTCTTCATCACAGGGTCATGGCCACTTCCTGTTCTTCATCACAAGGTTGTTCTTCAAAGTCGTTGTTGTAATCTTGATTCGTCTGGAGTTCATCAGTCATAATCTCTAGTTATGTCCTCTCCAACAGACTTCCACCAGTAGGCACCACTTTCTGTATTTCTAAATCATCAAAATTGAGATCCTCATCCACATCTCCACCCTGAAAGCTCTATTCTGAAGCATCATCAACCAAAATGGCATCAACGATGTCTTCTTCTAGCGAGATTTGGCTGTTTTCAGCAAACAACAAACTCTGAAAAATAAAAATCGGTGAAATCAAATTAGATTATCATTGAAATGAATACTTTTGACTAATTGAAATTAGGTTGGGTATAAATGGTACCTGATTGAGTCTCAAGAATGTCCATTCAAATGGACAAATGTCCATTTAAATGGACAGCCCAGGATGGGCATAAAGTCCTGATGTACATTAAATGGACAGCTGTGGATGGTTATAGAATCCGACAGTCCATCAAATGGACACTAAAAAAACTGAGTTTCTGAACAATTTTCCCACATATTTTCAAATCCTCATAGAGTATTGTCACCAGGTTACTCTAGGCAACAAAATCAAATGAAAATTGATCCAAAATTGGATAATTAAACTACCTAACTTTACCAAGAAATGAGAGCATCGTTTTCTTCTCCATTCTGAGGCTTGACGCAATGATAAGAGATAACAGTGATATGAATATTAGTGTTGCCACAATTCTATGACAACAGAATGAATACATAGAAAAATATTTAATTTAAAATCATGCTCTTATGGGAAAGGAGAGCAAAGTTGTGTCCA
Source organism: Adelphocoris suturalis (assembly GCA_030762985.1). Lineage (NCBI taxonomy): Eukaryota > Metazoa > Arthropoda > Insecta > Hemiptera > Miridae > Adelphocoris > Adelphocoris suturalis. The sequence goes on from CM061044.1 coordinate 58,239,642, forward strand.
TTTAAATGGACGCCCGGTCTGTAGAAGACGAATGAATAAGCAAGAGAATTGACTGAACGAAAGGATACCTGCCCGAGCTCTTTTCGGTCTTTTATACCCAAGATAATGCTTTATGCTTCATGCATGTGGGTGGAAAGGTCGAGCCATGACTGGGATCAGTGTTTGTTATGAAAACCACACCATCTGTATAATGCATTATTATTTTTTAATTTAATGGTTTAAGAAGTACTCAACCCAGGGTAACTAGTGGTATCCATATTATAATACAGATATGTATAAAAAAGACTAAATATTCCACCTTTCCCAACACTGGTATGTGATATGAACAAGTGAACCGAAATAAATTTTCATATGCGTATGTGACTGTTAATGCAGGGAACATTAAGGATTGGCACAATGTGAGGACCAACATTTGAAGCAGAGGACGGCGCTAGAGGTTGTCCTCAACCTCAATACATATGTGTCTTGCAGGTTTTGCATAACAACAGGGAGCAAAATTAACAGGAATCACTGCACCGAGACTGTGTTGTTCGGTTGGTAAATGTACGATTTTTCGAGATGCTAATACAAGAGTCTCAGACAAAAGTCTTTGTCGAGCTGTATGATTGTCTAGTTCAACAAATTTTAAAAATGTGCTAAAAATATTACTTACATAGACAGCTGAAAGTCAGCAAATTCATATTTTTGCAGAACAACTCAGAAAAGAGTCCTCAATTATGAACCAAAACAATGAAACATTTGTATTCAATATTGAGCTGAAAAAAAAAAATAATAATAATAAAAATAGTAATAATAAATAAGCAACTCAAATTTCGCTGATATGTTCTAAAATATTAAATCAGGGGAAAACCTTTATTAATGTTTTATATCAAGCACATGTTTTGTAATAGACAACGTAAATAGGCCTTTGCTCGTATTATAAATAAATAAAAATGGTAATAATCCAATATTGTATAAAACCAAATGTTATCTAAAAACGTTGTCTGTCATTAAATGTATAGTTAACAATTTCTGTGCACATAAAGATGGAGAAAATTCGATCATACAATCGTGCTGCTCGCGTAAAACATTTTTAAATGCTTTCAATAAATTCACAACTCTCAATTTTATATGTTTCTTTGAAAATTCCGGTGGCCGGTGAATGCAAATAATAATCACTTTTGTAATGGTATACCTCATTATTTTTGTAATGCTATAAGTTTTTAAGCGATTGTTCGGAAGAAGTTCCACGTTTGGAATATTCGGTAGTAGCCTTCTGTGGAACTTCTTCCTAACAATCGCTTAAAAAGTATACCATTACAGAAACGTGTAGTACGTATCATAAATAGTTTATTTAATATATTTTATATTTTTTATTAAAACATAATTCATATGTTTTTCCGGCAGTTGTTTCTTATTGGTTTATTATTTTCAATAACGAACCATTGTAATCGACCAAAGAAAAGGTTTAACCCCCTCCCCACCATCCCCAAAAAACTATTGAAAGATGATTGAAATGGTGGAATCTTTTCTGATCAGCTGAGTGAGCTAAATTCTTTCCTGTTCTGTTTCTAAAAAAAAATATCAATGAACAAAACTATTTACACAAAAACTGAGCCTGCAAACTGGGACCAAACCCAACTACTCCCCAACTTCCCAAAACTTACTACATGGGGTAAGTATTCTGAACGGGAAGTTGACTTATAATAATTACGTTCAGCAGCATTTGGATGTTTACATTTCATGTAAGATGGGATTTATTTTTATATAAGGTACCTACCTGATAGTAGATATAAAATTAATAGTAGGACTAATAATGTACTTAAAACCAAACTTTTCGTAGTTCCACATAATGTTTCGTGGTCCCTCTTGAAAAACATCGCTGAAGGTGACGCGTTAGAAAGTCATTTCCATCAACAAAAAAAGTCTGCCAAGTTGGGTGGGCAGTATAGCTTCCTCACATATTTTAACCTGGACGTATAGAGTTATTGGGTATTCCTTTCAAACAAATAAATACCCCCTTTATGAGATTTATTATTATTTTATTTTATTTCATTTATTTATTTTATTTTATTTTATTTATTTTTTCCATTCCCTTGGGGTTGCCTGTCTATAGAAAGGTATTGTAAGCAATTTTCAAATTTCCCACCCCCATCCGAACCATGGGCTGTAGGTCTCGATGGTAGGGGGACTATACCCTGTCGTATGTATACATCCCACACCGAGCGAACGAGAAAACTCATCCCTAGCGAGCGAATCGAGCAACATCCCCTACACACGTCGGATTTCAACGGGGTATTTCCTACGAACTCAGGATAGACTATATATCCCATCACATTTATACATCCCACAGTGAGCGAGCAAAGCCAGCAACATCCCCTACACATTTCAAATCACCCTTAGTAATCCACCATTTGTGATGGATAGGAAAAGTTCCTCCTTCTCGATTCTTGAATACGCTGCATCTGGGGATATGCCTAACGGTTTGAACAAACAACAGGCATACTTCTGGGGGTAGCAGGTTAATCGCCTCTCACCTTTTAAGGAAGAACTCTCTCTTTCCGTCACATCTCGTTGTTACATGGTAGCAGAGCTCGGTTTCGAGGCATCCCTTCGCCACCACCCAGCACCCCTATTATGGAATTTTCTGGTGCTCCTAACACCCTCCCCTCCCTCCCACTAATAGTAAAAACGGGCATTAACCCCTTAAAACTCTAAATCTAAAAAACATACCCCTGCCCTGCCTATGTGGAGCCCTCCTTCCACTCTGCCCATTGCACCCCCCCCCCCCCCCCCCTCCGGGAGTGTGACGGATAGGAGTAGTTCCTCCTTCTCAAATCTTGAATACGCTGCATCTGGGGATATGCCTGACGGTTTAAACAAACAACAGGCATACATCTAGGTGTGGCAGGTTAATTTCCTCTCACCTTTGAAGGAGGAACTCTCTCTTTCCGTCTCCTCGCGTTGTTACCTGTTTCCAATCATTCAACATGTCCCACTCAACAGTAAAGACCATCGGATCTATACAGCCATACCGAGCGAGCGAGAAAACTAGGCTAGTATAACATATTCCTGATTTATGAAGATGTTTTCTGATTAGAGACACACCCATGTCTTGGAAGAACTCAGAAAAACATTCTTTCTGGATGATTGCAAGACACTCCCTTTGCCTTTTATGCTATGGGCAGAAAAAAAGAAAGGAGAAAGAATGGTAATCATCAGCCGATTACCCTTCTTCTGACTTCTCGTCTTTGTTGAGAATCTTAGAGCGGAGTCTGTCTTGATGAGATTCCGATCTCGCAGTTGCCCGATCTTACACTGTCGTGAACGGAAGACCTATTAGAGGGTGTTTGCCGATTTCTCAGCTCTCACCGGGCGGTTTTGAGTCAAGGAGGCTTTTGTTCTCAGCTCTTATAGAAGGGCTTCACCAGAGCCTTCGCCTTCGCCACAAGGTCTGCAGTTCAAAGGGAATCAATGATGAAAAGCGGCCTCCGTTCTTTTCAAAGCTCCTTCACGATCAGCCAAGCAGAAGTTTCTTTATTGTACTTTGAAGACTTAATCACTCCAACGTTCTTTCCGGATAATCTTCATAATTCCCGTGATTACAAAAATTGTTGACTTGAACGTTGTGATAAATTCAAATAAATTTTTTGTGCTAACACAGTTAATCCTAGAAGGCCCTACTAGGATCAATGTTGACCCACTGATTCGATTCTGCTCCAAAGTATTCAGAATAAGTTCTTCCCGCTCAAATGAAAAGCCCAATTAAATTACGTGGATACTCCTGCTTATGTGAAATAGCTGAATTTTTTACCAGTCGTGCTATCGTGCTCAAGATTTCGAAGTGCAAGGTAGTCAAATGTATCTGGGACGTTTTTGATCCCAATGTTTCCTTTGGAAGTGAAGATATTCTCCTGGGAGAGCAAATGATCCCAGTGTAACTTACACTTCCTGAATGATGAGTCATAATTTTTCAGTATTTTAGATTTTCCTTGCACTTTTTTTGTGTTGAAACATCACTGAAACTATTCCGAACGCCCTCGCATTCGGCTGCGGGAATATTGGCTATCTGTATTGCCTGTTTTGAGCTTCCATTCACAGAAAAAACGGAAGTTAGTGAAAAACGTTGTCTATTTCCACGAAAAATAAAGAGTTACAATGTTAAATCGATTTCGACGGTTAGGCCATCATCAGTAACAAACAATAACTGAAGACACATTAGAAAGGACACAGCTTATATAGAGACAGGTGAAGAGAGATTGAATCCCATTGGTCGAGAGAAAGGAAAGGGGCAGGAGGTACAACCAATCAAGTGCATACAAAGTGAAAGGGAGATTGAATCCCATTGGTCGAGAGAAAAGAAAGGGGCAGGAGGTACAACCAATTAAGTGCATACAAAGTGAAAGGGGATTAGAGCTAATCAGATGAAGTGAAAGGGGGGGGGGGGGGGAATAACTAAATAGGGTTTCAACAGTGTGAAGGGATAATTCCAAGGTTTACAGAAATGGACCTATCAGTGGTGAAATATATTGAGGTATATCCTCATTTAAACATTTACCAGACCTGTCACTTTTGATAATTTCGAATTTTTCAAGTACATTCAACATACCTCCCTTTGGGCAAAAATGAAGAAATTCTACAAACTGTCTGTCTGTCAAATCAAAATTGTAACTATGATTAGATTCCTTAAGATGTTTTGCAAATGTAGACTTACCCTTATTTTCCCTGAAATCCTCCATATGCTCGTCTATTCTTTCCCTAAATTTCCTACCAGTCTGACCGCAATATTCGTAGCCACAAGAACATTTTAATTTATAAACTCCACTTTTATCCTGCACACTAATTTTGTCCTTAACGGATCCTAGTAATGCTTTAAGACTATTTTTATTTTTAAAACCTACTTTATAACCTCTCGATGATAGAATTTTGCCAATTTTATCAGAAATTTTCCCATAATAAGGTAAACTTATCCATTGCTTTTCTTCTAAAGTTATATGTTCCCGAGCCAGATTGGAAATTTTTTCCCTACTCTTTTTCCTAAGAACCTTATCCCATATGGTATCAACGAGATCTCCTCCATATCCGTTACTAGCCGCTATGCTTTTGATAATGGATTTTTCTTTTGATAAATTTTGTTCACTCATTGGAATAGATAGTGCTCGGTTGATCATACTATGGAAGGCTGCATGCTTATGTACTAAAGGGTGATTTGAACTACTATGGATCGTTATATCGCTATATGTATCTTTTCTATAGATTGAAAAATCATGCTTCTCATTTACTAAAGAGATGGACAGATCAAGAAAATTTAGATTATTCCCGCCGAATTCGAGGGTGAATTTGATATAGGGATCTAATTTATTGATTTTTTCGTGAAAAGAATTTAGTTGTCTTTCTGTGCCCTTCCATAGAATGATGATGTCATCGACATATCTATACCAATAGAGAAGATTGTTTGTGTTAAAAGTTGTAAATATTTGTTGCTCAAGATAATCCATGTAAATATCTGCAAGCAGAGGAGATAACGGAGAACCCATAGCAACCCCTGGCTGTGTATAGCATTGCCCCTCGAATAAAAAGTAATTTTGATCCATACAGATAGACATCAAATTAAACAATTCATCCTTTTCGAAAATATCAAGTTTAGAGCCGTGAATCAGCCTGCATAACACATCTTTGCAGCTAGCTACATCGATATTGGTGAACAGACTAACCACATCAAAAGAGGCGAGTTTAGCATTTGGAGGCATCTGAATGTCCTTAATTTTGGAGACTAAATCATAAGAATTTAGTACAGTATGTTGAGGCCGAAAGTTGATTTTGTTTCTAAATAAAATATTGAGTTTTTTAGCCAATTTGTAGGCAGGAGCACCAATATAAGACACCACCGGTCTCATCGGCGCTCCTTCCTTATGAATTTTAGGGAGACAGGATAACCTGGGCGCATGAGGGTTCATTTCTACAAAACTTGGAATGTACATATTTTTTAGTAGGCGATCTTCTGATTGTTTAACTACTTTTCGAACTAATCTTTGAAATTTTGAAGTTGGGTCTGATGGGAGATTTGAACAATTATTATCTTCTAGAAATTTTACAGTTTTCGAAACATAATCTTGCTTATTTAAAATGACAGTTGTATTACCTTTATCTGCTTTGAGGGCAACAATATTTTTCTGGGCAAACTTCTTCTTTAGAACAGCTGCAATAGTCTCCTCCTTCCCGGGTGGTGGTCCTAGTGATCTTGATGAGGACTGGAACTCTTCAGCACAAAGTGTTTTGGTAGCTGATGGTCCATTCGAAGCCTCGACGGAAAATGCCAAATCCCGAATCGCTGAAGCTCCAAGGGAGAAAGATGGGTTGTGCTTCAACCCTTTCTCAAGAAGAGATACTTCTGCCGGAGAAAATGTGACATCCGACAGGTTCTCCACTTTCTTGAAGAATGGGCAGGATACTGTTGATGGAGATGGAGTCTTAGGGACTGGCTTTTTAGACTTCAAAAGTTGTAATAATTTACCTTCAAGAATCTTCTTTTTCGTCAATCCTTTCTTCCATGCGGTTTCAACTGCGTGTTGCTCGATAAGTTCCCATTCACAGGAGGTGTAGCGGGTGGTGAGTTCTTGGAACATATAGTAAAGTTTTTCCCGAGCAATATCACGAACACTATACCATCGATGGAGTTCACTTTTTACAAGTTTAATTTGAGCCTCATTGATAATTCGGATCGCGGCACCTGAAGGGTGCTTACATTGAATTTTCACAAAATTTGGAATTACACTGTTGGAAATACACTGTTGATTAAACCAAATGTTCCTTTCCGCGATAACTATGCGTGTTTTCAGTTTGATATACCAACTCGCGATTTCTGCTCGACTTGCAGAACTGATACGAACTAAATCACTCGCGACGAAGTTGTGGAAACCCATTATAAAACGGAAGTTAGTGAAAAACGTTGTCTATTTCCACGAAAAATAAAGAGTTACAATGTTAAATCGATTTCGACGGTTAGGCCATCATCAGTAACAAACAATAACTGAAGACACATTAGAAAGGACACAGCTTATATAGAGACAGTTGAAGGGAGATTGAATCCCATTGGTCGAGAGAAAGGAAAGGGGCAGGAGGTACAACCAATCAAGTGCATACAAAGTGAAAGGGAGATTGAATCCCATTGGTCGAGAGAAAAGAAAGGGGCAGGAGGTACAACCAATTAAGTGCATACAAAGTGAAAGGGGATTAGAGCTAATCAGATGAAGTGAAAGGGGGGGGGGGGGAATAACTAAATAGGGTTTCAACAGTGTGAAGGGATAATTCCAAGGTTTACAGAAATGGACCTATCAGTGGTGAAATATATTGAGGTATATCCTCATTTAAACATTTACCAGAACTGTCACTTTTGATAATTTCGAATTTTTCAAGTACATTCAACATACCTCCCTTTGGGCAAAAATGAAGAAATTCTACAAACTGTCTGTCTGTCAAATCAAAATTGTAACTATGATTAGATTCCTTAAGATGTTTTGCAAATGTAGACTTACCCTTATTTTCCCTGAAACACTTTGTGCTGAAGAGTTCCAGTCCTCATCAAGATCACTAGGACCACCACCCGGGAAGTAGGAGACTATTGCAGCTGTTCTAAAGAAGAAGTTTGCCCAGAAAAATATTGTTGCCCTCAAAGCAGATAAAGGTAATACAACTGTCATTTTAAATAAGCAAGATTTTGTTTCGAAAACTGTAAAATTTCTAGAAGATAATAATTGTTCAAATCTCCCATCAGACCCAACTTCAAAATTTCAAAGATTAGTTCGAAAAGTAGTTAAACAATCAGAAGATAGCCTACTAAAAAATATGTACATTCCAAGTTTTGTAGAAATGAACCCTCATGCGCCCAGGTTATCCTGTCTCCCTAAAATTCATAAGGAAGGAGCGCCGATGAGACCGGTGGTGTCTTATATTGGTGCTCCTGCCTACAAATTGGCTAAAAAACTCAATATTTTATTTAGAAACAAAATCAACTTTCGGCCTCAACATACTGTACTAAATTCTTATGATTTGGTCTCCAAAATTAAGGACATTCAGATGCCTCCAAATGCTAAACTCGCCTCTTTTGATGTGGTTAGTCTGTTCACCAATATCGATGTAGCTAGCTGCAAAGATGTGTTATGCAGGCTGATTCACGGCTCTAAACTTAATATTTTCGAAAAGGATGAATTGCTTAATTTGATGTCTATCTGTATGGATCAAAATTACTTTTTATTCGAGGGGCAATGCTATACACAGCCAGGGGTTGCTATGGGTTCTCCGTTATCTCCTCTGCTTGCAGATATTTACATGGATTATCTTGAGCAACAAATATTTACAACTTTTAACACAAACAATCTTCTCTATTGGTATAGATATGTCGATGACATCATCATTCTATGGAAGGGCACAGAAAGACAACTAAATTCTTTTCACGAAAAAATCAATAAATTAGATCCCTATATCAAATTCACCCTCGAATTCGGCGGGAATAAACTAAATTTTCTTGATCTGTCCATCTCTTTAGTAAATGAGAAGCATGATTTTTCAATCTATAGAAAAGATACATATAGCGATATAACGATCCATAGTAGTTCAAATCACCCTTTAGTACATAAGCATGCAGCCTTCCATAGTATGATCAACCTAGCACTATCTATTCCAATGAGTGAACAAAATTTATCAAAAGAAAAATCCATTATCAAAAGCATAGCGGCTAGTAACGGATATGGAGGAGATCTCGTTGATACCATATGGAATAAGGTTCTTAGGAAAAAGAGTAGGGAAAAAGTTTCCAATCTGGCTCGGGAAGATATAACTTTAGAAGAAAAGCAATGGATAAGTTTACCTTATTATGGGAAAATTTCTGATAAAATTGGCAAAATTCTATCATCGAGAGGTTATAAAGTAGGTTTTAAAAATAAAAATAGTCTTAAAGCATTACTAGGATCCGTTAAGGACAAAATTAGTGTGCAGGATAAAAGTGGAGTTTATAAATTAAAATGTTCTTGTGGCTACGAATATTGCGGTCAGACTGGTAGGAAATTTAGGGAAAGAATAGACGAGCATATGGAGGATTTCAGGGAAAATAAGGGTAAGTCTACATTTGCAAAACATCTTAAGGAATCTAATCATAGTTACAATTTTGATTTGACAGACAGACAGTTTGTAGAATTTCTTCATTTTTGCCCAAAGGGAGGTATGTTGAATGTACTTGAAAAATTCGAAATTATCAAAAGTGACAGGTCTGGTAAATGTTTAAATGAGGATATACCTCAATATATTTCACCACTGATAGGTCCATTTCTGTAAACCTTGGAATTATCCCTTCACACTGTTGAAACCCTATTTAGTTATTCCCCCCCCCCCCCCTTTCACTTCATCTGATTAGCTCTAATCCCCTTTCACTTTGTATGCACTTAATTGGTTGTACCTCCTGCCCCTTTCTTTTCTCTCGACCAATGGGATTCAATCTCCCTTTCACTTTGTATGCACTTGATTGGTTGTACCTCCTGCCCCTTTCCTTTCTCTCGACCAATGGGATTCAATCTCCCTTCAACTGTCTCTATATAAGCTGTGTCCTTTCTAATGTGTCTTCAGTTATTGTTTGTTACTGATGATGGCCTAACCGTCGAAATCGATTTAACATTGTAACTCTTTATTTTTCGTGGAAATAGACAACGTTTTTCACTAACTTCCGTTTTATAATGGGTTTCCACAACTTCGTCGCGAGTGATTTAGTTCGTATTCCATTCACAGATTCATTCAATTCGATTAGGTACCTATATGTCAATAAATTTAATTCCATTGTTATTTCGATTAGGTATTATAATCTTATTATTTTTTAAATTAATATTAAACAGAAATATATTCATATAAAACTATCTACGGTTCAGGAATATTCATTTTCCATGACAGGATCCAGGGAACACTCTTCATGTTAGGAGGATTGCAGCTGCAAAAGTCCTTGACGCCGAGACTCCTCATCTTCTTATAGCACGTAATTGGAGTGATACGGCTCGAATACTGCACTTTAACCCTCACCCATTCGAGAACCTGGGAGAAGGGGTTCGTCCACTTATCTGACCATTTTTCAGCTATCCTGCTCAAGAATCCATATGGGGACCTCCCTAGCAAGGCGAGACTAGGGGTCTTCTCAGCGGTTCTATCATACTTCGAATGCTTATCTTGGGCCGTTCGTTCAGCAACACCGCCCCATGATCGGAAGAGGTAAGGTATGGCGTCAGCATTGATGAATCTTACGTCGAAAAACGCTTGTCTCTCGCAATTTCTGACCTCAGGTCCTTTAATGTTGGCAACAAGTCGTAGTGTTCCATCAAGTGATTCTTGAAGCACCGGTACAGTTGCCACGCCAGACCATGCCGAGCTTGCCACTTTCGCACGCTCATCCCTCAGAGCTGATGTTTCGTGGATTCGAGTATGTGGGTCAGGTCATTGTTTCTTCCGCATCCATCACAAGTGCTTGGCTCATGGCCAACATCACAAGATGTTCTGGCTCACGGCCATCCCTTAGTGACAAGGCATCCTTAATTTGCAGAAGGATAAATCTTGGTCATCTGAGATGGTTGGAAGCACAGTCAACACCTGGAAAAAGTTTTCTTCTACAACTCTATCAGCTCTCTTCTGTGTGGGTGGTAGTCACCCGATTATCTCTTGGCTTTTTGTGACTTCAGTGTCTCTTCGAATATTTCTATCCTCCTTATCTTATAAATTTAATTGTCCTGTTTGAATTTTTTTCTTTCACCATTCTCGTACTCAGGTGTTATAATAAATTCTCATAACTAGATATTAGTTTGATTGACTCTAACATGAAAAGGCGGGAAAGTACCTACCGAAATGGACACAAAAACGCCATGAACATGCTGTGATTAGCTTGAATTACAAAGAACTTTGGGATCAATAGTTGGCTTCTCGACATCATTTAGTAAATTGATAATAGCTGATTTCTTATGGGTATACATGATTGGGTATAAACTGTTCTCATATAATATATGAAGAAAATGGTGATTTTGAAATATTCAATAAAGGTCAACTTCAAGCTAAGAGTAACTTTCAGTTCTATCCCCTAATTTTGTTTATTGTATTTTCTCATTGATACAGGGTACTCCCTCCGATAGCTCCGATATTACTAATGATTGAACCTGAAGAAAAAAATATATTCAATTATTTAGAACTTCTCTCTTACGTGTCCATTTAATTTTCGTAACACTTTGGTGTTGTTATGCATTTTGTTTGATTATGATGGAGGATAATAATGTATCTTCTATATGGGTCGATCCTGATTTGAACGGAGTAGTTTTCTCAAGTTTTTATAGATATATCAGTTATCTGCCAATAACATCTAATAAAGAACTAACAAACTCTTGAGAATCATTTGCAGCACGGTTGCGAAAGACATGGACAACACTCTGAAACGAAAGTCTTCCACAAACTATCTGCATTTAGCATTCGAAAGGGCTTTCTGAACCAGTTTGCCTCATTTTAATATGATAGCATATCTATCATTACACCAAACATACATGTATACCGAAATTGCCAGCATAATATTCTTGTTGAACCCTAGATAACCCACCATAACAATAGGTCCAGTTGTAGCATCTTCGCATGCGCAAAAACGGTACTCTTTTGAGCCCCTCCCAAACGTCTACAGATTTCCATGGACTTTTCAGGTATTGTAAGGATAACGGGCTGGGTCTTTCCCGATAATTCTTTTTGTAAGGGCACCTCTAAGTTAGCTAATAGATACGAGAGTAGGTTTCATATTAATTTAGAATAACTAGTAATAGTATACCATTTTCCGAATCATTTCGGGACAGTTGTAGAAGGACTCTTAAAATTTCCAGCCATTTCAACCAATGTAAATGACAAACACCTTAAAATACTTTGGCCAAATTTTGAAAGTTTCATGAATACTTCTTCAGGGTATTCATGTTTCTACATCTTTTATAGTGTCATTGATGTGACTACTTATGGATGCGTTTAAAAATCTCATCTCATAATTTTATTATAGTAAGTACCAACAACCCCATTATTATAACACCAACCAATCTTCATCGGCATTGAGATATAGTGGGAGAGATGAAAAGCCTTTCTTGACCGATCTCAATCATTAAACAACAGAAAGTAATTGGACAGTTTTGGGTGGTTTTTAAGATGACTTAACATGATTTAGTGATTTCAGAGTTTGAAGTAAAAATTACCGAATCATTATTCCTATTTATAGTGTGAAATCATTGTACAAGTGGATATTTTTGAAACATAAAAAGGAGCAGTCCTTCATCTTCATCCTCTCTCATGATCATCCATCTGCCTGGATGGGGTGGTTTAAGTAATAATGTTTTGTTTCTCTTTTCTAAGGATATATCCTCGTTTTTCTTGCTGTGAGCGAAAAACGTTACTCAAGATGGATTGGCTCCCCTAGAGAGATTTATACGACAAAAAGGGGCTTTGTAGGAAAGAAAGGAATTACGTAGACTCAAGAGGTAGGTATATTATACAATGATGATACATTACTTTCATCCCGAGCCGGATATCTTGAAAGTTGTATCAAAAGTATAACTCGAATAAGATACCCCGAATGGCTCCTTCGGATATTAAAAAAAAAAGCTGCAGATTGATACACAAAGGTTTATTATTTCTGTGCTAGCTAGCTTACTGGGAATCTATATATCTTGAAACATAATCTATTACATTCCGAGAGAAGAAAGGGGAAGGTTGATTTATTTTATTTTTTCTAATCACTATGAATAAATAGAGAGTTTTTGTTCCCCCCCGTACGATTTTCCCTCGTTTACGAGTAGAGCAGCGTCTAGAGCAAGCAACTGCAGATGCTAGCTCTTTGCGTATTTCTTCACGTATTTTTACACGCTAAAGTCTCTTTAGTTTTTCAATATCAACGATTCTCTTGAATTCGAGATCGAGTATAAGAAGATTGAATTAATTTAAATTTAAACTCTGCTTTATCAGCTATTTTCACAGACAGCGAATAGCTAGGCTCAAGCACAGACCTACAACCTAAGATGAAATTGTATTCACCAACGCCCATACGCCGTTGAATACATCGGTTCTCGTCTGATTCATCGAAGTTGAGCAAGATGGCTTGGTTAGTACTTGGATTGGTGAGCGTCCGGGAGCGCCGCTATTTCGGCATATTTTACATTTTTCGTTTCATCATTCAAGTTTCCATCTATCTACATCAAGTTTACTTAATCAGGCCTCGTGGAGTAGTTCGTTTTGAATGCCTCCCCAGCTTTATCAAATCGTCGATTCCATGATCTGAGTGGGTATCTAGCACAAATTTTACTACCAATCTACTCAATTTGTTATTGAACTAACAACAGATTTTATATAAAACCGTATTATTCAGCCACAAACCTGCTCGTTGTCAGAATATTTATGTTGGCAGTTACAACTTTTTTCTACGAAATGTACATGCAGATGCCTACAAAGAACAGGTACTTATAAAATCGGAAAATTATCGACAACTGCATTCACTCCCAAGTGGGTAAACAGGATATCTGGCTGTTGGACTTTGTAGGTACTTCGTTCACGTAATCAACGGAATTCGGTCTAATAGTACAATTATATTTAACATAGGTTTAACTTTAAATGAGAAAAGTTATTGGACGGCAGTCAGAGGGATAACCTATTCCTACTGAGCTGACGAATTACTACAATCACGCCCCGTGAACAGTTCTTAGTGAGTAGTAAATTTATGAAACCGAGGAAGGGTTCAGTGATAGGCGTGTTCAGTTCGTATTTTTCACTTTGAAATTTACGCTAAAAACATTAATTATATTATTCCAACTTTAAATTAAATATTTAATTACATTAAAATATACTGAATGTATTTATATTCATCTTATTTTCACTCGTAGCAGTCCATTGATCGAGTTTCCAAAAACATCAAGCCAACGAAAAGGAGGAAAAAAAGTCGTTGAAAATCTTTTCATTTCAATCATATCTATATTTTTCAAGATTCGAACATTAAACTACTAAGATACAAACATCTACTATTTTACTAAGTCTCTCCACAAAATGCCGGAAATCAGTATGAACCTCTATATACCTCTATATCTACATACACCAATATTAATACTAACAAAGTTTAGGTTGAACTTACTTGAACGATCGCCAATGTTCCTGGCGGATCTGTATTCAAGATAAACCTGGAACGATTCGTCAAGCTCGTCTTTGCTCGAAAAACTAGCGTAATTGTACAACCCTACAAATTCTAATACTTCTCGCTGCATTTCATTGCACCAATAAAACGGCGGACGACGGACTGATTCGATTTTTTAAATTTGCGTATGGGTCATTTCACGCGAACGGCCAAACTTTTTTTTTCGATATATTTTAAAAGTCCTGATTTTCTAGTATGCTGTACCCTTTGGTAATACAAGCTAGGAGCCAAATTTTCAGACCTCTTCTTCGCCCAGCCTTTTCTCTACAACTGTCCGAAGTTTAGGGGTGTGCGCCAAACACTAACTTTTGTTTTAATTGCTCAACCGTTATTGTGCCCAAAAAAATAAGTAAGGTGGCCAATTCTTATGGTAAATCGTCTGTTCTTTTTGGTAGTCATGTCTAAATTTACAAAAAACTTAAGCTTCCTCATGAAAACTCAAAATAAAAACTTCTTTTTCACATTTCATCAATTTGGCATTTTTTGAAAAAAAATTTTTTGATCTTAAATCATACCTACCAGTATGTAGAATACGAGGTTAGGAGGACTTAATGGGCCGACAAACGGTTTGTCGCCAGTGATACTTAATGTACGGCCTGAACTCCCAAAAAAACGTAAGCTTCCCCATAAAAACTCCACATTTCATCAATTTCGCATTTTTTGAAAAAAAATATTTTGATCCTAAATCATACCTACTAGTATGTAGAATACGAGGTTAAGAGGACGTAATGGGCCGACAAACGGTTTGTCGCCAGTGGTACTTAATGTACGGCCTGTACTCCCAAAAAAAACGTAAGCTTCCCCATGAAAACTCCACATTTCATCAATTTCGCATTTTTTGAAAAAAAATATTTTGATCCTAAATCATACCTACTAGTATTTAGAATACGAGGTTAAGAGGACGTAATGGGCCGACAAACGGTTTGTCGCCAGTGGTACTTAATGTACGGCCTGTACTCCCAAAAAACGTAAGCTTCCCCATGAAAACTCAAAATAAAACTTCTTTTGCACATTTCATCAATTTCGCATTTTTTGGATAAAATTTTTCTGATCTTAAATCATACCTATCAGTATGTAGAATACGAGGTTAAGAGGACGTAATGGACCGGCAAACGGTTTGACGCCAGCGGTACTTAATGTACGGCCTGTACTACCAAAATAAAAGAAAAATTGAATTTTCATGATAAAATTTGCACCTATCTGATGTGCCGTCAAATGTGAAGTTGGTTCTAAGCAAATTTGATAAACTGGGGACTTTATAATGAAAACTCAATTTTTATTTTATTTAGGCAGTACAGGCCGTACATTTTGTACTGCTGGCGTCAAACGGTTTGTCGGGACCACTACGTCCTCTTAACCTCGTATTCTACATACTGATAGGTATCATTTAAGATCAAAAAATATATATATATATATTTTTTTTTTCTTCAAAAAATGCGAAATTGATGAATGTGAAAAAGAAGTTTTTATTTTGAGTTTTCATGAGGAAGCTTACGTTTTTTGGGAGTACAGGCCGTACATTAAGTACTTCTGGCGACAAACCATTTGTCGGCCCATTACGTCCTCTTAACTTCGTATTCTACATACTGGTAGGTATGATTTAAGATCAAAAAAATGCGAAATTGATGAAATGTGAAAAAGAAATTTTTATTTTGAGTTTTCATGGGGAAGCTTACGTTTTTTGGGAGTACAGGCCGTACATTAAGTACCACTGGCGACAAACCGTTTGTCGGCCCATTACGTCCTCTTAACCTCGTATTCTACATACTAGTAGGTATGATTTAAAATCAAAATTTTTTTTTTCGAAAAATGCGAAATTGATGAAATGTGGAGTTTTCATGGAGAAGCTTACGTTTTTTGGGAGTACAGGCCGTACATTAAGTACCACTGGCGACAAACCGTTTGTCGGCCTATTACGTCCTCTTAACCTCGTATTCTACATACTAGTAGGTACGATTTAGGATCAAAATATTTTTTTTCAAAAAATGCAAAATTGATGAAATGTGGAGTTTTCATGGGGAAGCTTACGTTTTTTTGGGAGTTCAGGCCGTACATTAAGTATCACTGGCGACAAACCGTTTGTCGGCCCATTAAGTTCTCCTAACCTCGTATTCTACATACTAGTAGGTATGATTTAAGATCAAAAAATTTTTTTTCAAAAAATGCCAAATTGATGAAATGTGAAAAAGAAGTTTTTATTTTGAGTTTTCATGAGGAAGCTTAAGTTTTTTGTAAATTTAGACATGACTACCGAAAAGAGCAGACGATTTACCATAAGAATTGGCCACCTTACTTATTTTTTTGGGCACAATAACGGTTGAGCAATTAAAACAAAAGTTAGTGCTTGGCGCACACCCCTAAACTTCGTAGAGAAAAGGCTGGGCGAAGAAGGGGTCTGAAAATTTGGCTCCTAGCTTGTATTACCAATGGGTACAATATACTAGAAAATCAAGACTTTTAAAAAAATATCGAAAAAAAAAGTTTGGCCGTTCGCGTGAAATGACCCGTATATTAAAACGTAACCAACAAATTTTGGGAGGGGTTGAAAAAAATTCTTCGCCGATTACAATGATTAACTTTATAAATATCACTACGTATTGAAAACTCAACAATAAAACAACTCGATGATAGATGATGGAAAGTGAGGAATCAGGATGAAGAAAAACAGATTCGGAAATCTTGTACTGAGCTTGTACCGTAGTAACAACCATTGTGTCAGCGAAATTTCGATTTTCCATAGATTCACGTACACCGTATTAGAGTAAGCAGGAACTATCTACTATTGCCTCCATCTGCTAACGATGAGAAACACAAGAAGAAGAAATAGTTCGAGATGTCACGTGGTACTCAACGTTTGAAGTTCTATACTCGGAAGGGTAGGACAGTTCTAAATCCCTCACTGTGCTCTACGAAATCCCAACCCTAATCGTAGAAGGGGGACCACGGAACTGGAACGAGAGGAGGCAGATGTGTGAGCTCATATCATTAACGTTTGAGGCCCGGTCCGTCCTCAAGGGATGAAGCGCTTAGTTGCTTCTACTTCGATACATTTGGAGTGACAGGATTCCATTGCAGATAACTTCAGAGACCACGAGCACTGTATATACCGAAATAGCTCTGATGGATCTTCTGTTTGAAATCCTGTTGATAACTGCAATTAGCCAGCTCATTTCTCAACCTTCGATCAATTTAGTGAGATTTTGTTTAGACAACTTACGTAGTTGTGGAGCAAAATATAAGAGGAATGTGTGAGAAGATAAATTTGGAATATCCTAGAAACAAAACGTTTTATCGAATTTTCGTAGAAAATGAAAATCCGTTTTGAGGCTTTCTGAAACGATTCCTGAAGTTAGCGCTTTTTCACATATATATATATATATATATATATATATATATATATATATATATATATATATATATATATATATATGTATATATATATATATATATATATATATATATATATATATATATATATATATATATATATATATATAAGTATGTGTGTGTCATTTCAGACGATAACTCCTCTTAGGATTAATATAAAAATCCCGTTCTTGCACAAAAAATTGATGAAAAATATAAAAAAGTACGGAATAAAATAATCTAAAGATCCTAAATCTGTTTCGAATAGCAGAATTGTGTTAAGCAATAGTTTTTTCGCAATAAAATTGGTTTTAACAATTTATTTGCTCTCAAATTGTTTAAATTTTAATATATTTCAACATATTATAATACGGAAGGTAATTAGAAAACATTTGCTCACACGATCATCCTGCATCACAGAAATGTTTTTCAAAAAGGTTTCACAAGAAACTTGACGTTAAAAAACACTTGTAAAAGCAATTCCTAGAACATTCATAAATAAAAGTAAATAAACCCCGTATGTGACTAAATAAGAAAAGGCAGCAGCTATGCAGCATGAGAGTATGATTAAATTTTCGCAATTTTCCGAACGACATTCAAGTTGTATTATTCTGAAATTGGAGCAGATAGTGTGTTCAGAATTTAAGGCAATACATCCTAATTCATATTCTGGTATACATATAATTTATTTAAAATAGTTCGTAGTGAATGTGGATTTTTAAGCACATTTTAATGACAAATAAGTTGGTAGGTGTATTTTTTAGCAAACTTTTGTGTACAGACTTTCTGAACGCTCTTGTTCATAGTTGAAAATAATTTTCCCAGTCATAGGTATTCTTTGGAAAAGAACAGATTTCACGAATCTTAGCAAGTTACACAAATCCCTCGTACAAATGTGTCTTATCCGATAAAATCCGTGATATTGCTCCAATGTTTTTAAGATAACTCCAAAAACACGCTATGTATTGGACAACATATAAATTTATTTACATGCATATAATTTAATTGAATACTTTCTTATATTCAAACATGATTCATCAAACGACTTATCACGTTTCTGAATCCACAAACCACGAGTATCACGAATCGTAAACATTTGTTCAAGTCTAAAGGCCACAACTCGGGGGTTCGAAATGTCAACTTTGGCCCGCATTACCAATTCTCACAGCCTCCTGTTTCGAATCACAAATTACTTCACGTCATCTCAGTCAAAACTAGCTGGTGACGCGAGGGGCGCTTCATTTCACAAACTGAGAAGCTGTGTCCATATCTCACTCAGGCATCTTTACGAATGGGCTAGATTTAATCATTCAATCCCAATCGTCATAGCGTTTAGGAACAAATGTTCGATGGTGAAACTCCGTCAAAACCCCAACGCTGTTAAGCAGCCTGGTAAAAAGCTTACGGTCGAGCCGGCGCACTTCATTTGCCGCGGTTTATGGGACAACAACCGTTATTATGAAAACTCGTCAACGTCAACTCGTTTACCTGTATAATCAAGTTTGCAACGTTTGCTTTACTGAACGCGGGCGCGAGCTAATTTCAAAGCACCACTGAAATAAAACTGAAAACGTTGTGGCTAATATCGCCATGAACACTGTTGAGGTAATTATTAAGGCATTTTTATTTCTTATTGGAATTACTTAATTGCAGAGTGCTGATGCATCAGTCTCAACAAATTCCACTGTTGCATTTCATCCTTACTCACATTGCAATATTTAATTGATGACTATTTTATGGAGGGCAGGGGCCCAGTGCGCTAAACTTCGATGCAGCCCTAATTGCACTGCTGTCTACCGATTGTCGATAGTAAACTTGGTGATTCGGTCGCTCCTTCTTAGCCCCATATATTATATGGTAGCAGAACGTAGTTTTCATATTAAGATAGCGTAGAGCATAGTGGTAAGAAAGTGTGAAAAATACCAAAAACCAATGTCCCATGATTGAACTTGTTTTATTTCTAATATACTTCCTGATACCAACTGATTTGTTCCGTTATTTGTTCCCATTAATGTTATGATATTACATAATACTGTAACAAAACACCGTAACATAATATAATGCGAAAATCTACAAAAAATTCGCTGTATTGAAAATACAAGGTGTCCCCAGAAATCCCCCCCCCCCCCTCCCCCCTCTTCTAAAATCGTTAATAATTAGTGAAAAAAAATTGTCTTTCAATCTTAATGTTTTTCTATAAGGACTTCAAAAATGACAAAATTGCATTGTGCACGTGCACAAATGTGCGCAATTAACATCGACTGCGTTATTTTGAGTTCGAACCCACATTTTTTCATTGCAGATTTGAATTTTACGTGAATTTTTATGTAGAAATGACCCATGACACGATTTTTTAAGTGCGCGCAAACGGGCGCATTTCCGCTCCAAAAGTACAGTAAATGTGAAATTCTGAGTTTTTGTAGCGACTCGATTGCCAGTAGTAATACCTGATTTTGGAGTATTTTTTCATGCTGAACCTCGTAATGTTGTTCATTTAATTGATATTTACAACACCAACTTGGGAAAACACAAAAAAACGTACCTTTTAGTACGCCTTGGGCTTTGTGAAAATGTGTAGGAAAAGTACGATTCTGGTAAATTTTTCGGAGTTTTCCCAAATTGGAGTATTTTGCAAGTTGGAGTTTCAAATATCAACAAATGAACATCATTACGGGGTTCAGCACAGAAGTACTCCAAAATCATGTATTACACGTGGCAATTGAGTACATTCAAAAACTCAGTACTTATTTCCCTTTAATTGCACTTGTAGAGCGAAACGGCGCACTTTTGGAGCAGAATTACGCCCGTTTGCGCGCACTTCGAAAACCAAGTGATGGGTCATTTCTTCATGAAATTCCACTTATAATTCAAATCTGAAATAAAAAATGGAGGTTCCAATTTAAAATAACGGTGATGATGCCAATTGCGCTCGTGGGCAATGCGCAATTTAGCCATTTTTGAAATCCTTACAAAAAAATTAAGATTAAAAAAAAAAAATTTTTTTTGACCCATTATTAACGATTTTAAGAGAGGGGGGGGGGGGGGGGCGTTTTCGAGGACACCCTGTATATTTTGATTTCTGTATTTAATATGTAGTCATTATGAAACACTGCTTAAAATAATGTCCTCACTATGATGAAGTAATTTAGCAGTATGGTTGTACCAATGCCGTCCTAAATAACTTTTATTAAGTGGTAGGATTTCTGTTGAAGTACCTTGTTATTATGAAAAATAAAAACTCAGCTTCGCTCATCCCTTTCCTCATCTTCTTTATTTATATTCTATGCCATTACTTACGTCAACCACCTAAACTCCCAACTTCAACGTTGGCAATTTATTTCTCTTGCATTAGTTTGAGTAAATACTTCAGGAAAGCAAGATGAGGTCAACGCAATACGCATGCAGCTCTTTCATTTGCTAACTAATTAGAGAAGCAGGTTGAAGTTTTTTCGCTCAAGATCTCGGGTTTCCCGTTCAGTCCCAACTCAATTAGAGAGGGGTTGAGGTTCCAACAAAAAGCCGGGAAGTGGTAACCAGTTTTTGTTCGCTCCTCTACCAACCATAAATTAATTAAGTAACAAATTTTTGAAGAAAACAAATATCTGAATCTATTACAATGACTCAGAAAATTTTAAAAATAAAATCAGAAAATTATTTTCCATGATAATTTGTCCGAGGCGCTCTTGATCGCTTTTTTGAATCCCATCAATTTCTTGAAGAATCCATCCTCTCACCCGTCTACCATTCAATTGTATGACGAAATCGCGTTGGATCAGTTCTAATCCACCTACGGTGCTGAAATTCGTAAATGGAATACAATTACTAGGTACAAAGATTTTTCATTCAGAATAATAAAATACACACACACACGCTTTAGCGAATCCTCGTAGAAAATGAAACTATTGCAATTGCTCCAAAAATTTTAAAATCAAAATTTTCGTAAATTTTCTTTATTGAAATCCGTTGTGACATTCTGAAACGAATTCCAGACAAATGTATATATATATATATATATATATATATATATATATATATTATCAAGGACTTAGGTAGCCCCCCAGAGGGGCAATGGGGCCTAACTATCGCCAAACGCAGCCTTTCAAGAACGTATCACTCCCGACGCCGGAGCGACGGTCGCGCATCCTCTTGGATTCTGAAAGGAACTGTCACAATATATATATATATATATATATATATATATATATATATATATATGAGTGTATGTGTGTGTGTGTGTGTGTCATTTCAGACGATAGCTCTCCTTAGGATTACGATAAAAATTCGATTCTTGCGCCAAAAAATCAAGCATTCTAACCGAAAGGATGAGTTTGTTATCCAACACTCTTTGAGCTAAAGTGCTCATTTACATTTAAAGTAATTGGTCATATTTCAAAAAATGTGCTAAAAAAATCTCTAAAATGACCAAAAACGTCTAAAAATTGTTGAATTTATATTTTTATCAGAATTTAGTCAAAAAAAGTTTATCAACGATGAACTATAATACTAAAAAATTCATTCACAAAATTATGGTAGAAATGTACCGAAATTTCATTAATAATTGCTAAACAATCGATTAAAAAAAAAAAAAAAACTGAAAAATTTCTAAACATCCAAAATTTGTTTTAAATCATGGAATGTGATTTAGAACGAGGTAGTTTGTCATAAAATTGGTGGTAATAAATTTATTTGCACTCTAAGTGCTCAAATTTTAAAACAAACAAAAAATAATATAGTACGATTACTCACGAAAATCGCTCATACGATCATGCTGCATGGCTGGAACTTTTAATATATAACTTCCCCTAATGGTGGAGGGGCGCACTATAAAATAAAACAAAAATAATAAACTAAATTTAAAATGTGAGGGGGACGCCCAGGTTTTACCCAACGCCAACCCTTTGGATCTAAGAAGCTGAAGATTGAGGAGGAGGGAAAGGGGGATGAAAGGAAGTGCCCCTATAAAATGACCATCAGTTGAGGTAAGAACCAGTGTCAATCACGTTGGGATTTGAGCATGGCCAATTGTATTTATTATCTACTCTTGATATATTTCATAGGGCATCTTTCATTAATATATGTACCTAACTACCTAACCCCAGGTTTGAATGAAATCGGACAAACAGGATATAACTAATCGATGTTATGAGAAATATCTCTTTTCCCCATGCATAGGCAACTATTAATCCCACCGCATACAATTTAAAGAAAATTGTAATGCACAATCCCAGAAAATGCCATTAAAATCAATCTATTAGTCTCGGAGAAAACTCCACAAGCAAAAGCTTGTGTCAATCAATTTTAGTTTTGCGTATGCGCAATGGTTATTATTCAACAAATTGCGATATAATTCATAGGGTATCTTCTCGAAACGTGTATACCCAACTACCACTCAAGTTTGAATGAAATCGGACGAAAATATTATGAAAAATCGACCGAAGATGATGATAAGACCCCAATGATAAGAAATTCACATTTGAGCATGCGTACAGGCTACTATTGATCCGGCTGATGAGAAAGTTATAAGGGAACGTTTATGAGCTACCCCACACCATTTCACAAAATGTCGTCAAAATCGCACAAAAACTTGACAAGGATTTACTTCAGATGGACACGGCACGAAAATTGACCAGCAAGATATGAAACGCTAAACCAAGAGGAAATATTTTTCGACTTCTGGAACGAACACAAAAAGCTCCCCTACCTTTGGTAGTGAGGAAGCCAAATCTTGACGGAAAGAACGTAAATGCTACGGACTGCCTAACTAATCCTACTAAGTGCTGACAGTAGAGAAGATCCGGTTTGGAGAGGGAAAGATGAAGTGTTGATTCCGAATGTTTGGCGAAGAACCTAATTATTCCAACTGAGAAGAGTGACAGTAATGAAATTGAACGAAGAGCGAAGGCACTCTATAGATCCATCTGGCGGGTGGGAACGGTTCGGAAAATCCAATTTGTGCAGTTCATTGTTGAGTTTAAGTAATTTATCACTCAGGGTAATGCATTTAAATTGAATGATGGACGAAAATCAATGAAATAGTGAGTGGCAGATCAACTCAAGTTACAAATAAATAACAGCATCGTCGTTATTGTGAAGACGTTATTGAGTTCACTAACAAAAAAAACATAGACATCTATAGAGTTGATTCGTGTTAAACGGTGACGTTAACGATAGGAGTAATAATTAAAGTTGAGGTTGTCTTGTAATATTTTTTATTTTTCTCTGGTGTAATACATTTGAGCTGGTACACACATTTGTAGATGAACTCTATAAAGGATGTACACAGGATGTTTTTTTCGTTCCCACGCCTTCAAAATATTATATGGCAGTGCGGACTCGATAAGAGGAGAGGAGAGGAGAGGAGCATATTGGTCGGTTTTCACCTCGAGGGCTTGTAGGGCGTGTTGCTGTGTTACTATACGATCGTAGAGTTGCGAGAGTGGCTGTGTTTGACAATCCACTACATGTTTCACGACCACTGATAGTAGCTCACGAAAGTAGACCTCCACAAGCCAGCCATCCCGAGCAAATCGTTCCTTCAAGAGTACAACGGCCTTTTCAAACCCATCTGCCGACGGTGGGAGCTTTCAACAATGATCCGTGCTTTCGATTTAGGCGTTGTTGCTTGAAGGACGTAGTTGAATTTATCTTCTTTTGGCATCGACTCATCTTCATGTAGCTTCTTAAATTTTCCCCAAAAACCTAGCCACTTCTTGATATCACCGTCGAACTCTCTCCATCTCAGCTTTGGTGGCTTCAGATGCCGAGTTAAAGCACTCTTAGCATCACTGATGTCACCTCCGACACCCTTAGCTGCTGCTGATTTGGGCTTACTGAGGTGTTCGTATTGACTGCGACACGCAAAAATCTTCCGGCGGTATTCCTCCTCAGTAGCACATTCTGCAAGAAATACGTCCTGTGTGACGCGTGTGGAGATGAGCTCGTCTTTCAATTTTAATTCTATTTCAAACAGACGTTCACCAATATCCTCCAGAAGCCTTAAGCAGGTCGTCATACCCAGGAGAGAATGGATCCGCTGGGGCTCGTCGAATTCTTGAGCCACTGCACTAAATTTTTCCAGTTCGGCGTCAAAACTGTTGGCACATTTCGTTCGGAATAGTTTCAGTCTATCCATTTCGATTGGCAAGGGTAGCCACAAAGCGCCACTATGTTTACTCTCAACTAAAGTAGGTACCTATAAACACTGTTATTGTAAGAATGATTTTAACGGAAATAAGTAGGTACACAAGTTTTGAGTAAACACAATTTAAAAAAAATATTTTTTTTATTTCTTTAAAACAAAATGCATCTCAAAAACGTATGATTAAAATAGGATGATGCTTAAATGAAAATGTCGGTGGAGTGTTTTTTACATGTTACCTACCATTCCGGATACATTGAATTCAGGTTATTATCCTTATTAATTTCATAGGGAGAGGTCACAGCTTTCACAAAAAGATGGTTATTTTGAATAAACTTTCAGAGAATTTCCCCACAGTTATTCAATTGTCGCCGTCAAAGAGCGAGGCGTCCTCCTTCATTAACACGAGTAATCCCTTTGATTAGCAGCAATTAGTAGAGTTACTCGGTCCTAATCCAATGACTCAAAAGCAACCTCTTACCCTCCCGGCTTTTGTGACCGGCAAAGTTTTCAAGGGCTCTTGAATCCGAACAGCCACCTACCATTCGGTCTGGAATTCAACGAAATGCATCCGTATTAGGTATCAGTTTATATTCAGGATTGATTGGTTTGAGTCAGGATTGGGTTTGTAGTGATAAACTAAAAGACTGGCTTCATATTATAATCTTCCATAAAGGAGGTTTTAATAAATATGAATACATTTTTGAGTAAAACAAGACCAAATCCTTATATATAGAATTCAAAGTTTGTCTCTATCTATGTTGCTAACAGACCACTAAATGGTTAGACCGTTCTGACGAGAGCGGTTGTGAAATGATCAGCGAGTTCTGGCACACAACATAGGCTAGGTCTGAACCTCAAAATTATCCTTCTACTTCAAAAAAGACGCTACCCTAAGCAACCGATTCGTTTTTTTCCCGAATTTCCGTTATTATGGTTGCTAACAGGCAGTTTGTTAGGGGCAGAAATTTGCGACAATATCTTGACGGGTTGCAATGGGTGTTCCGAGTGAAGCATGGGTTGCATTTTTGATAGGTGATGGACGGGAATTTGACATTTCGTGCGAAGCACGGGACGGAAAAACAATTTGTTTGGATCCCGAAGTTTTATTCTGATTACCGTTTGGCAGTTCGGGTGATTACCTTCTTCGCGCATTTGGTCAGGTAAGTGGGCTAAAACAATTTTAAAAAAATCTTAAAAATTAAATTACTCGAGAACTAAAAATGAGTCGAGAAAAAAATCCCTAATATACAGGGTAGGGAGTATATTATGTATAGGGTGTTTACTCTTTTGGTCCAAAAAACCCAGCGGTTTGTTCTACAACTGATTTATGATCGAAGGTTCTCGCTTAGAGATTTCTTTAAAGGCTCTTTGTTTTCGAGTTATTCAGTTTATAAGATTTGTTTCGTGTTTTCGACCTTGAGTCACTAAAATGGCCTTGACTACCTCAATTTTCAGAGAAAACAAATAATTGAGGATACCGTTGGAAAAAACGTTGAATTTACTTTTGGATAGGAAACCTACCGTGCAGTTATCATAGTCAGGAATCTACCCCAAAATGAAAAAGTGGTAAAAAATGTAAAACTGCGTATTTTTAACCCTCTAGACGGCATGGATAATCCCAAGGAATTATTGCGCACATTACTAGAAAAACTACCTCAAACTGTCAGCTTTCAAAAGGTCTAATCAATGTCACTTTTACTTCGCTAATTGATGGAGAAAAGTATGTTTGTATGTTGATAAACGTTCTTTTTTCAACAAAATCGAGGGTTAACAAAAATGACCTTCTATTGAAGTACGGAAGTATGAAAGTAGTCGTGTTAGTATGGAAGTAGTTTGTGGCCGGTTTCTACGTATTTTTCCACGCTGAATCAAATTGTAACAATCGCAAATCTCCCCAACTCCGTAATAACCCAGTTTTACACTTTAGCTAACTAGTCTTACCCTTAAAAACATGTGAAATTGAGCATTAAAAGTAAACTAAAAACTCGTGAGTCAAAGTGTAAAACTCAGTTATAACGGAGCTGGGGTGACCTGTGAGTTTTACCATTCGATTCAATTTGAAAAAATACGTAGAAATCTGCCCTCAAATCGCATTTTCTTGGTTGATCACTTTTTTCAAAAATCTTCGATTTCACAGATAAAACTTTTTTATTATTTTCAACATACAAACATACTTATCTCCCCCGAATAACATAGTAAATTTAAAATTTACTAGACCGTTGGAATGCTGACGTTTTGAAAACATTTTTCCAGTAACGTGCGGGGTTATTTATGCCGTCTAGGGGGTTTAAAAATACGTAGTTTTTCAGTTTTTTGGAAAAAAACATGGTTGTAATGAAAAGGTCAATTTTAGTTGCAAAGGTCACAAATTTTGTGTAATATTCAGCTAGTAGTTGTTTTATAATTTTGAGAAACTCACAGAATCTTGTGGAGTATGATTTAGTATCTAAAGGCGTGTTACGAAGGTATCCTATATCAAAACTTGTTACTGCCTTGAGAACTAACTCGAGAAACTGACGACTTCAAAAAGACTCGTAAATGTCGGAAAGTTAGTCCAGTTCTCGCCTCCGCTTTGAGTTCTGCGGCGGCTGGAGATTGATCCCTGCAAAGTTAAATCATACGAAGGCCGGTCTCAGGCAGGTAAAACCTGGTTCAGAGCGCCGAACTTGAGACGAGTTGATGGAACTGTCATCTCAGGGAGCTGGTGCGGTTGTAAGCGGTAGCAGAGGAGCGAATCGAAGAATTACGACGCCTCTGGCTG
This sequence comes from Adelphocoris suturalis, assembly GCA_030762985.1. NCBI lineage: Eukaryota > Metazoa > Arthropoda > Insecta > Hemiptera > Miridae > Adelphocoris > Adelphocoris suturalis. The sequence continues at coordinate 58,267,110 of CM061044.1, forward strand.
GGTAACACGGCTTGGAATGAGGACCCATCACGCCAGTGAAAAAGAAGATACTCGACGTAAACCTGAATTATGAAGGGGGATGAAGTGAAATATGAGTTAGTTGAAGTCTCGGTGAGTAAAACCTTTTCCTCCTCTCCCTGAGAACGAACCATTTATCCTTTCCCCTAAAAGTATGAAAAAGGTCTATAATACCTTCACGAATGGAATTCGCGAAATAAGTCCTTTTTATAAGTTAGCCCCTGTGAACGTCACATGATTAATTTCTTCTGATGACCGACTTTTCCAAGATTTCAGACGAAACGTACAGGGATGCAAGTACCTACAAGTTGTCAAAACTGACACCTTTACTCGATTGTACGGGAATAAACCGAGAGTCGTGTTTGAATGAATTAATAATAATTTATTCCCGGAGATACATGAATATGAATAAATGAGATATACCTATACATTACAGTGCATAAGTAAAAAATATAACTACCGTGAAGCCTAATGGCTTTAAGCTTAAATGGCCTATGGCTGTGCTGTAGAAGCGTAATGCCAGTTGATCGAATCATACATATTAACTTATTACTAATTGCTTCATTCAGCCATTGAAAGGTAATTATAATATACAACATTCAATACTTTACCTAAACGCTGCAAATTATTACAAAATGGTTTATTATTTCTGTGTTAGATAGCCATTCTACGCAGATCATTGGTCTATAATAAGTAAACCTTATATGTAATATATCGCACCCATCCTAGAATAAGGGTACAACTCAAAAATTGTCATTTTCGGCAAATCGCATTCAAAGTTTTCTTCCACACCATGCTACCCGTTCTTTGGAACACGATGAACTTAATTTATCTTTGCGAAACTTGTTTCCTACATTATTACTCTAACGCCCCATGGTGAATAAATAGTTTTTTTGACAGTGGGAAGGGAGTGGGGGGAACGGTTTTGTTGATTTTTTAAGAATTTTTGAGTTGTTCCAACTCAAACACTGAAATCAGTCAGGATCCAAAATGTTCAGAGAAGAAAGACACAAGTTAAAATTGTCCACACAAAAAGGAAACAACTCAAAACGAAACACAGACTATTTGAACTCATTTGAGTTGTGTCTTTCTTCCTAGGACGTGAATTGGTTACTCCGTCCATAGAAGAAAGACACACGCACTCTCTAGCGGAATCAGAGTGCCCTACACACATCCCCACCTTCTACAGACAAACTAGACCGTTTCTACTTCTCAGAACCACAACTAACTCAAAAATCGCGATTTTTGAGTTGTACCCTTATTCTAGGACGGGTGCGATATGATCAGAACATAGCGCAACGTGCCTATGAGAAGGGTTCACACTTTTACTGTTTCAAGACTTCGCAATTTCACGCTTCACAGTAGAGATGTTTAACCCTGGATTACAACCCTCTGCCTAAACGACGGGGCAGACGTGGTTTTTTTTTTTTTTTTTTTTTTTTTGTGTTACGCGATAGAGTCGCGTTCTATGATGCTTTCACTCTAGATATGCTCCAAACAGTTAGTACAGAGTGAGATTTTGGCAGATTCACTTCGCGCTTCAGTTTCAAAAAATTCAAAAATTTTCTTAATTGAAATATGTTCTGAGGCGTTCTGAAATGATTCCTAAATTTTAACGCGTGTCATTACAGACGATAATTCTCGATTGGATTGGATTGACTTCGTTCTCGCACCAAACAATCAAGCATTCCAAAGGTAGGATAAGTTCATTGGACACACCTCTTGAACACATTAAAATGGTCAAATTTCAAAAAATATATTTAAAAATCACTAGAAATGGCAGAAGAAGGATAAAAACTGTTAAATTTATATTTATTTAGCAGAATATTACTCAAAAACTCGGCGCTCCGCGCCTCGCCAGGGGGCAAGCCCCCTGGACCCCCGGTTACCTCTATTTACATACTTCGGACGAAATTATTGAAACACAGAATGTGTTTGCGTTGTCGCGCAACCAAGTGACAACCAAACAAGCGTCTTTGTTTACTATTCATTTATAACATCAATTTATATAGTTATAGTATGAAACTACGAAAATTGCGTTGTCGCGCAACCAAGTGACAACCAAACAAGCGTCATTGTTTACTATTCATTTATAACATCAATTTATATAGTTATCGTATGAAACTACGAAAAAAAAAAAAAAAAAACGAAATAAATTCGTGATAAATCAAGAGCTTTCCAACGAATGGTGAACGATTTCTGTGCGATTAAAATGGCGGAAATTCCATTTCCCTACCAACGGCTCGGTTGTACGTGAAAATCATCCGTTACACATTTCGTTCCCATCCCGCGTTCCATTTTCGGCTAGTTAGTCCATGGCTAAAACACATTCTGTGTTAAAATGTATCAACCATGAATTAGGAAATTTGCAATCCATTGGACATTCACCCTCAAAATTTCATACCGCCTAGAAAAATCTGAATAATATATGTGAAAAAGTACTGGAAATTTCACATGCTTCACTAAAAATTGCGCGGCGTTGTTAAGTCGACTCTTCATTAATTGAAAACTTTGTTATGGCCTTCTATTGAGCTGCTTTTTGGCGTTACACCTCAAAAAAGGCTACTTTTAATTTTTATGACGTGACAACTGTAATGATGGGGGTGTAAGACAGGATTCTAATCCAGGGTTAAAAAAACGGGGAAATTATGCTAGAAGTAATTTACGTTAACGCATGCGCAGAATGGAGTAATGATTTGAGAAAAATTAAAATGGTAGGGTAAAATCTACAGCTTGACTCATAAATTCCCAGAAAATGTAATGATGTAAGGATGAAAATTAGACCCTGTTGCTCGAGGTACACTTTCGCGCATGCGCAGGAGCTTATAGTGATGCAATTATGTTGAAATTAACATTGAATAATAAAACCATTGTCCCCCAACTAAGCACCAAATTTGAGCGGTATTGGACGACCAGGGCGTAAAAAATGATGTTTAAAGGAGTTTAAGTTTGCGCAGTGGGGGCACTCCTCAATACTACCCCGAAACTACACCCCTCAATAGGTATTCACATTCCAGAGGGTATCAATCTCGACATCTTTCCTCCTGTTTTTAAGATAGCTTTCGAACCATATTAGACATTTTGACATAGATATGTCTTTTGGCTGGGGGTCATGACTAAATAAGCGTGATCGTGATCACAAAATGTAATGGGTAACTAGGTTATTGCCTACTTTCATTACGTTACTAATCACGCTACTCTATCCAGAAAATTAGGAAGTCACTATTTCTTATCAATTAACGATACAACAACAAAACAATTCAAAATTTTAATTCAAGTGATTTCGCCTACTGTTTCTTATCTTACCTACAAGTTAAGTAGCATAATGGGTCCTATGAAAGACATATCTATGTATAACATAAGCGGTAAAAATTTACAAGTTTCCGTTTGCTTCATCCTTTAATCAACTGGTAGGTGCGTAAACAGCTTAGTCTTGCACATTCAACTATGTATGTATTTTGAGAAAAGCTTCGGACGACATACAGCGGACGGACGGATTTTTATGACCTTAAATACCTACATATCTTATTCAGACTTGCTAACAATGTGATGTCAGCTTGACGGCAATCAGAAAAGGGAACGTAATATAGCTAGGTCACTCTATCAAATGTTTGCACTATATTATTACTATGTACATAACATGCCAAATAGAATGCGACCAAACGCGACGTAAATAACGCAGGCAACGAAGGTATACAAAAAAAACTCTCAGAGGGGATTTAGGGCACTAAGCATGGAAGTCTATTGGCTTGTTGTACTTTTCTAAGAATTTTGAGATTACGCAAAGAGACTCAGTCTTCTAGTGATGGATGTGTGGCCCTTGATTAAGTATTCACTTTGAATAGAACTCATTAGGGTTTGTGCCCAAAAAGTTCAATTCCGCGATGATGAGTGCACTTGAAGATTATGTGGGATGCTGTTTCGTCTGTCTCCCCACATAGCTGGGACAGGGTTGATCTCGGTGTAAACCCTATGCAGTGAAATGAGGCTGAACATTGTTCTCAACTCTCTACGGCATTTTCTGAGAAGCCTCCCAGTAAATCGGGTATTGGGTTCTCTCTCGATGTATTTACTCTACGTGACCCTCAACGCTGGACCGCTCCCTTGTGTTTTGTAGGTTGACCCATGAGTTGTTGATCCATGTAGGTAGTTTTTGGTTAACTAGCTGCTGTCTCAGGCCCTAAAAATAGGTTTTGGAACCCCCTTTTCGCGAGCTCGTCCGCTTTTTCGTGGTCGTTGTGGACCCTGGTTTACTCCTTGCTTCCTTCGATAAAAAAAAAAAAATAATAATAATAAAGCAGAATGTCCTTTTTTGTAAACTCTTGTTATAATTGTCATAAATGCACATACCCTGCTTGTTAAGCCGGCGGATATTCCTACCTATTATTGTGAAAGACAATTTACCAAATTTTTTTTTTCTTCTACATATCAATTTTATTCTGTATTTGTTTATTCGTTTCAGGATGGTATAGCAGAAATCAGTGAGATGCCAGCGGCCTAGCAAAGTTCCTGCTCCGGAAGGAAGCATTGATGCTTCGGTAAGATACTGGTGAAGACCTTACTTTTACGTCCTCCTTTGATTTTAATGAGCGTAGGCACAATCTTCGGTGATTTTATATATATATATATATATTTGCACTTCATACATAACAATACAACAATACTTTGCTTCAAAAAAATAAAATAACTGTTACGATAATATTCTTTTCAAATTAGGTACGTATGTGGAAAAATACATTGTGCCACCAAAATCTTAGTTCATAAGGAACTTGTGTTTCCCCGTGGAGTCAACCAATATCCACTTTAGCAAGCGGACCATATCATAATCATCGTTTTAGTTTGATAACATAATAATATATCATTAATTTATATCGATTACAAAATAATAATAATAATATCCACAAAAAACACCAAAATAACAAACCCAAGAATGAAAGCAAAGGTTCACTGAAACAACTAAGACATCTTTATCTTGAGAATACGTTTGAATGAATTCACTTCCTTCATTCTCACCAACAATTGCTAAGGAGTTTATAGTGGAAAATCGTTGTTTGGTCATTATATTAATCAAGAGTCTGACCTACCTTGTAGGTTATTTAATATCTACTTAACAAGAATGTTCTTTATAGTTCCAGAATACAGTACATTATACTTTTACAAATCGATAATAAAATATACCATTCTAGTTGGAAAAATAAACACACAAAAATGCTTTGAATTGTGGACTTCTGCTCGATCGAATAATCTTTCGTACCGGGTAGGTACATTATTAACGCTCGAGACCCCACTTTGTTTCCACCTAGAGTCAAACGGCTAAACATTGAAGAACTTGGAGCACGCTTTTACCTCTGATGACGGTAGTAAAGGCTCCTCACCAAATTTAAACATCCCAGGGTAAAAAGAAGAGAATTGAACTTACTCAGCTGACATAATGGAGTTCTTCATTTCATTTGACGTTTGTTGTCTCAGCGAGTCAACGAAATTAAGTTCAACTTCCAAGAGTGAATAGGAGAGAATTTAACTCTCTGCTGACCAGGAAAGGGCCAGTGATTTAATTCGTCTCTTAATGTCCCAGAGCCTCAATGTCCTTATCAAATGTCAACTTCCTTGGGTGAACAGTAGAGAATTTTTAGCAAATTTGGTTTGATTGGGCAGAATAATTATTAACGAGAAAACACTTTAACTTATCACTCTTATTGTACTTATCACATTAGACATCAATAGGTAGAGAAACAAGATGGAGAGGGAAGGCAACTTGAGGGCACAGCCTTTGTGATTAATTCTTTATATTTTCATTATGGATGCTAGTGATTTCATCTGTCATAGAGGTGAAACGTAGGTAATCATCAAATTTAACTCTCTCAGCTGATCAAAAAGGATTCCATCTTTTCATTCGTCTCTTGATATTCCAGAGAGTCTCCATACCAAATGATTTTATTTTTGGTGAGGTTTAGGCAGCAATTATTGTTTCTCCACTATGTCTAAAAAGGATTCCATCTTTTCATTGCCTCTTGATATTCCAGAGAGTCTCCATACCAAATGATTTTATTTTTGGTGAGGTTTAGGCTGCAATTATTGTTTCTCCACTATGTCTGTGACATATTGTCGTTTTGAGATTTGGTTGACAGGTTGACTACAAAGGTTCATTATCGGAAATGATAAACCAGCATTCAAAAAACTTCAAACATTTAAAGTGAGACTTCGAGCTTTGATTTTTTTAGGAAGAAATTTTTGTGCGTTTTGAAGCGATGTTATGTCTGGTTATTATTATTTCGAGTCTACTTTGGATATCGAAATTATTGATTCACTCTCAAAAGGAAAAATCTAGCTCTTCTTCAAAATAAGCGTCCCTGAAGTGGACGAGTTTCTAAAATACGCATTCCTTATATAATTATTAATCAGAGGAGTATGTTTTCTTTGGGAATATTTAGTGTACTGCATCGCTTATCTTCTACCACTTCCCCATTCGCCTTAAGCTATGTGTACACCTGAGACAAAACAGTCTCGAGAGTAGTCATGAGACTCGAATCGCAAATGGACGTGGCCCGTAGAGCAGTATCGGAGACAAGTACGAACATGTCTCCGAGAGTGCACAGGTCACAAGTGGACATGCGGTTTCCAGGTCTCGAGACTTGGTCTCCAGTTTTCTGACAGCGACAGAAGATTTTTCAAGGTCTCGGAGACTTGACTTGTGTTTATACTGATATATTTGTTGTCATGAACAGGAATTGCATCTTGAAATTTTGTATCTTGTTTAACTACCTGGTGTTTCACCAAATCCAGAAGTAGTTCAAATTGCATTGCTGACATCCGAATTAAATTCCGGAACTGTTGGGCATCTTCCAGTCGCGACACGTTTACAAGTGTGGAGCATACCCCCATTTCACCCCGTCGATCCACCCATTTCCTCACCCAACACTTCCTTTTTTTTTATTTTCCGCTTTTTAGCAATTTCGTGAGCTATTAAAAAAGCAAGGGCTTGATGCGAATCCATTCAAAAAAATTTCACAACTGTTTTTACACAAAAACTATCTTTTTCTGCACGACTGCAGTCACCGCACGGACTCTCAAGTGGAAATGAAACATTCCATGTCTCGAGACTCCTTGGGCTATCGAGTATCACGAATTAGATTGAATCTCGAGATTTTGTCTCAGGTATGTACACTTAGCATTAAGATTATGAATTAGCAAGTAACCTGATCGTATCTATGACTACAAAACACGAGCTCAATGTGTATCAAAAACTTGGACTAAACAAGTTTTTCAATTTTAATCCGGCTGGAAAATATCTGCAGATGAAAATTTTCTATTGTAGAACCCTGAAATGTCGCATCTGCCGGCGAAGGGCTCACGGGGACAAAACGACTTAGCCCGAGGAAATATTTTCAAAGGGAATAATATTTGTCGCCCAGATCCATATTGCTTTACCATTCGCTGGCTTTTAATAAAACTCTTTGTATGAAGCGGACACTTCAAGGGGCTGAACAAGGATTTTTATTTTTTTGCCACGCTTAACTAAACTTTCCAATGATTCGTTTATTCCTTTGTAACGCGATTTCTCTCATATTTTTCGCAATTTTTTTTCGCACGGGCTCACGCTTAGAATGTTAGTGGATTACCCAAATGTGTTCATGCTTAGACGCATCTATAGGATTTTTTTTTTTTAAAGCTTTTATTGCACCGAGTAATCTTATTAACAATATAAACCTGACTTATATTACTACAATACCTACACTATTCAGGCCCTAAGATGCATAACTTTGTCCCTAGTCTCTCGAACATATCACATTCACTTCCTACACAAGCTCATGCGGTTTCAAACGCTTAAGGTGTCGAGTTAGATCTTGCACATCCAGGAGCTTTACAGCTTCCTCATTCACATGATCTTTTAGTCTGGCAAGATGAGCCGTTGCTCGCTTTTTGATCACCTCATCCACGTTGTCAACTTGAAATTCACGGTGGAGTGCCTCATTTCGGAAGTACCACGGCGCATCAGTGATACATCATAGTACAGAATTCTGGAAACGTTGAATGATCTGTCTATTGGTTGGAGCTGTGCAGCCCCACAACTGCGCTCCATACATCCAAACTGGCTTGAGTACTTGAATGTAAAGAAGCAGCTTGTTACCTATGGTCATGGTGGATCGTCGGCCGATTATCCAATACATCCTTCTAAGTTTCAATGCGAGGTCTGTCCTTTTCTTTTTGACATGTTCCTTCCACCTGAGCTTGGCGTCTAGCGTCATGCCCAGGTATTTGGCTTCATTCGCGTAGGGAATCGCCACGTTGTTGAGGAAAGCAGGGATGTAGTTAATCTTCCGGTTGGTAAAATCAACTTGCACCGACTTGGCCTCATTCAATTTGATCCTCCATTTTGTTGTCCAAAGACTGATTTTGAAGATATACTTATTGAGTTTTGATATTGATTCATTATTGCTGTCACCAACTGCCAGGACAGCAGTGTCGTCTGCAAATGTTGCTGTGGTGTTATGTTCAACTTCTGGTAAATCGCTGGTGTACAGAAGGTACAGGAGTGGGCCCAATACACTTCCTTGCGGCACACCAGCATTTATTTTCATTGGCTCTGAGTACGCATCGTCCTGTTTGATGCGAAAGTTCCGGTCTGATAAGTAGTAGCTATAGTAATGATAATAACAGTGTGGTGAAATCAGAAAAAACTCCCTAGTCGTAGTAGGCTCACTTGAAGATTACTAAAGTACTACCAGGGTTCGATATATTGCATCAGTTCTTGAATCTTCTGTTCAGAATTAAAAACTCTACTTTCTTCTTCTCTAATACTCCAATTTAAACATACTTAGAAAAGTTGATAATGATAATGTTGATGATGGAAGATACTTGGAAAAATTGATAATGATAATGATGAAAAATGATAATGTTCCTCGTATTCGGCACGTTGTTTTCAATGGTGAGCCATTGGATTTTACAACAACAAAAAACCAAGTATTCCAAATCCCTTCGGGGAAAAAAATATTGGTTTACTTTTATAAGAACATATAAATTTCCAAAATCGTGAAAATACTGCTAAATTTATACACATTAGGCCAAAATCGTGAAAATACTGCTAAATTTATACACATTAGGTTATCTTTTGTAGGTAACTAGGCAATATTTTATAGGTAGTTAATGCGTTATCGGGAGTTGCATGATTATTTTTATTAGCTCAATAGAAAGATCTGGGCGAGAGCTTTCCAAAAAGGTACTATATAATGGGTATCTGACCAGTACCAGAACCCTCAGCTATCTTGAACTACTACGTCACGCTGTGATTTTCCCTACCTGTTAATTGGCTAAACTAAACGGGCTTTTGAGCTGAAAATCGGTACCTATTAGGATTTTTAAGGGCGATGAATCCAAATTTGAGGTCAAAAGTGTGAAATTCCAACTCATGAAAGTTCCCCATTTACTATTAACGAATGATAACGTTGTCGAATCAGAGAGGTATCTTCTATCATTGCAAACGGTTATAACTAATGAATGTTCCAGTCATGTAGCATGAGTGTTACGGTTGAAAATTTTGCTAAGTGAGTATTGCTACACAATCTACTTGACGTGATTAATAAAAATTGAGGCGCCAATTTATTCAACGGAACCTATTCGTGCGAACAGACTATGGGGGAACGTAGTTACAATTCAGCTTGGAATCGTAACTAAAGCCACAACGCTCCCGCGCGTAACTAGACTGTAGCTAAAACAGCTCCCGCGCAGAGCGGGACATGTTGTGTACCCAACGGCAAAGAGATACCGTTTTATATCTTGCTATCTAACGGTCATTGATAAAATTAAATTAGTTCCTCCAAAAAATCATAGGTCACTGCTCCATTATGGCTAGTAATGAGAAAATAGGAGACCGTACAGCTTTCCGGTTGATTTAATTTTATTTGTCGGGAAAATATATGTGAATGACAAATAGGAAACTTTAAATCTAAATGTTACCTTGAAATTTTTCGAGCTCTCAATTTTTCAATAATTCAGCACCTAATTACTACCCTTTATGATTGGTCAGAGTCGATGCGGCTGTTATTGGCACATCCCCGGCTGATGTATGATTTTTAAGCAAAATTTCATAAACTTTGGTCCAGTCGGTGGCGTAATTTGAGGAGGGGCAGGGTGGGCAGAGCCCCTCATGATCCCAGAGGATGTAGAAGTTTTTGCAAATGATGCTTTATGGACAATAATTTATAATTTCACATTACTAACGTCCAATGACATTAAGTTCGAGGATGCAACCTGCAAAGCACGTCAGTTATTGCGGGTCGGTTACTTAGCAACTTATACCGCTCCTCCAAGGCTGGTTCGAGGGAGGGCCAAATACTGTGGGTAATACTACAGTAAAAAACGGTATGCCGGATACTATAAAGAGAAACTATGGAGAAACTACGTCGTTTCCCCACTTCTTTTTTTGGCTTGCCCTTCCTCTTTTCGTTGTGGAAGCCATAAGCCATTTTTCCCATCTCTCACTTCCCCTACTTTCTCCACCTTCACTGACCACCGATTCACGTTCGATTGATCGATCTATTGCAGTACAAATGATTGTGTCGTTACCATCAATATGTCTTCTAACTCATAAAAGTCTTCAATTGTCCTTGATTTTTTGTGAGTCAAAGTAGAAATAATGGTAAAACAAAATTAATAGAATCTTACGCGGACTAAATGCCAGTGGTGATTGAAATATCCATTGTCGAATGGAAACGATTGGAACAATCGATACGTGAACCTACCGATAAATGATTTTACCATAACCTTCCAACCGGCTTCAGTTTGTTTACCTTTTGTGATGTCCCTCGTCGACGTTTAATGCCCTGTATCCTGTATTTTATTTCGTGGTAATTGGCATACAATGTGTAATAAAGGAAATCGTAATTAGTGTAAAAGTGAGTACTGAAGTTACGAGTTATGGATGGGTTTGGGATCTCTCTCTTGGAGAGATACATCCACATATACAAAGACGATTGGATTGGAAGCGGTAAGTGTAAGTCAATGGTAAGCCTAGTGCTCCCCAGTTCATGAGCATTTTCATATGAAAGACAGATTTAGTTTGGTAAGAATGTTCTTTCTGTGTCCACCAAAAGAAGGGTTAATTACCTTAATTTATAGATCGTAAGATTATGACTGTGAAAATAATACAATTTGCCTGCTCTACCCTATTCATTTCTCTACATGATTACGTTAATTTTCTCTCAGTTGGTAGGTAGGTACGTAAGACTCAAATTCAAATTGATTCTAAAGTGTTTGTTTTCGATTTTTCGTTTTTCAATAATGAACTTTTTTAATCGACTAACCTTGTAACCTTTAGGTGCTACAATGCCCTCTTCGTGACTAGTACCCACTACGCATATTTATACGATAGTTACATTTATAATTTTTGACTGTTGTTGTTTTTTTTTAAATCGATTTTTAGATTCTACATACTCTTGAAATATAAACCAACAAATTTTTAAGGGATGGGATTAATTATTATTTTTATTTTATTTCATTTATTTATTATTATTATTTTCTCCCCTTGTTCGATTACAAAGGTTCATTATTGAGATTAATAAACGAAAAAATTAAAATTTTGGAGCCATTGCAATCTTAAATTAATTTTAATAAATACGCTATATTTCTCGATTGTGAGCCTGCCGAATTGGCTGGTGTTTGATTGACAACATCAAATGACCTTAAACTTTGTCCCAATACGGGAAATTTCAGATGCAGTTCATTTATTCTACGAAACTCTCTATTTATATTGGAAGGAATAAGATGACTTTAATTAAAAATTGTAACACAAAAGGTTGTAATGAGTATTGGCCATTGCGCACATAAGTATAAGACGTACTTTCAGATCAATCCTTTTATATATTACTTGAACATCCACAAACTAAATATTCTGAATTGAAGAGTAGGGTGGAGGGGCCAGTATTCGACACATTCGAGAAATTTTGACGTTGACAAGCAATTAAGTTATGTTTTTTCGTTTCTTCAAACTAGAAGCTTTCATCTATTGCTGCATCAGAATGTCCTAAAACTGCTCAGTGTTGAAAAAATCACCAATCCAAGCCACGCAACATCATAAATTCGTTTTTTCGAAATCAATATTTTGACAGCCCAATTTTCGGTGGCACCTGTGATTGACACCCTTTGATTGAAACAGCAGGTGTTCAGTAATAAATTATTCCGCATATCAACAAAACATTTATTTCAACATTTTATAAATAAATTCAGCATTTGAACCTAGTTTTATTAAGTAATGTAAATATAAAATTAATATGAGAATTCATAATGACAAAGTTGAAAATATCACCAGATGTTTCATCACAAAATAGGGACAATGTTTTCGCAATACCATAGGTAAATTACGTTCCTAATGGTAAACTAGCAGCTTATGAGTTGCTATGTATATAAAAAATAAAGAACGAATGTCAACAAAGAATAGAGATCCATGTTGACTGCACTTTCAATCACTGAGGGTAGCATCAGTTTGGGGACTAGTAATTGACGTGTGACATTGACATTTTCATTTTCACATGTTATCTTTGAATATTTCCAAAAAAAAAAAAAATGATAGCATAAATGCAATCTACGCAAAATGCTGATCGAGAAAAACCATGGGAACTATCGAATTTAAAAATGTGGAGGGCATGGTGCCAAATGAAACACTTACCTACCTACTGTCTTAGCAAAATCACAAGAAACCAGATTTCCAGATTTCACAAAAACCCGCCTGAAACCTTTTCCCGCCTGTATACTTCACTGAGAAGGTATTTTGTCTCAAAATTCAAAAGGCTCAAGCCCGTAAAACACTTTCATGCCTTATTATCTAAATTTTTTGGTGAGATGTCAATCACTGGGTCCTTGTCGAACACTGGACCCTCCACCCTACAAGACTTAAAAGTACATTTCGGTTCATTATTTTCAATAATAAACATTTGTAGATTTCCAAGAGAAAAGATTTTTCCAATATCGATGCAATCAGCTGATTGCTTTACAACTATCTGCCCCAATACTCAGGCAGATAGGTGTAGTACTT